>JABTXL010002093.1:2968015-3065233 GCA_025134845.1 Neodon shergylaensis
AAACCACAGAGAAACCCTGTCTCGAAAAACCAAAAAAAAAAAAAAAAAAAAAAAACATTTAATTTTTTGTTGTTGTTTTGAAACAAGGTCTCAATAAGCAGCCCTGACTGGCCTGAAATTTGCTATGTAAACCAGGCTGTTCTTCAGAGATCACCTGTCTCTGCTGGGATTAAAGTTATATGCCACCACGTCTGTTTTGTACATATATGTGGTACATATGTGCTGTGGGATTCCTCACTGTATACTGTGAATACCATTGGTGAATAAGGAAACTGCCTTGGCCTGTTGATAGGGCAGAACTTAGCTAGGTAGGGGAAATGAAACTGAACGCTGGGAAAAAGAAGGCGGAGTCAGGAGAAGTCATGTATCCCGATGGAGACAGACACCAGAACTTTATCCGGTAAGCCACAGACTCGTGGCAACACACAGATTAATAGAAATGGGTTAAATTAAGATGTAAGAGTTAACCAATAACAAGCTAGAGCTAATGGGCCAAGCAATGATTTAATTAATACAGTACCTCTGTGGTTATTTCAGGAATCTGAAAGGCCGGGAAATGAACAAGCAGCCTCCTACTACGTGTATGTGTTTGTATATACAGATATATACATATGTATGTGGAAGCCAGGGGACCACCTCAGGGGTCGTTCCTCAGGTGCTGTCTACTCTTTTATTTTTCCCTGAGACCTCTCAGTGGCCTGAGACTTTGGAAGCAGGCTGGGCTGGCTGACCTGTGAGCAGTTTCCCAGACAATTCATTGCCCCGTCCTTAGGGCTGTCTTTGGCATGGCATGGCATCGAGTGGGTCCTGCCAAGAGCAGCCCTTTCTGGATGTAATATGAGTATCTGCCACCAGGTGGTGGTGGCTCACGCCTTTAATCCGAACACTGGGGAGGCGGTGGCAGGCAGAGTTCTGTGAGTTTGAGGCCAGCCTGATTTACAAGTGCTAGTCCCAGGACAGGCTCCAAAACTACATGGAGAAATCGTGTCTCAAAATCAATCAATAAATAAATAAATCGTATTTGCCATGAACAGGAACCCTAGATGACTGCCACACATAGTCGGGTCATAGCCAGGACTATTTGGCTGGAGTTACTCACTCACGGGTCTACATGGAGCAGCCCCTCCAGGAATCCAGTGACGCTTTGATAGATCTCTGCTTGCCAGAATTATCTTCTGCTAGCTTCTCTCCATACCATTATTCTGTCATTAAAATGTTTTGTTCCAGGCTTGGTGGCACACGCCTGCAATCTTAGATAATCAGGAGGTGGAATGAGATTTGAAAGCAAAGCTTTTCTGAGCTTCAACATAAACTCGAGACTAGACTCGACTACATAGCAAGACCATCTCAAGTAAGTAAATAAATGGGAAAGTAATCGGGCATGGTGGCAAACGCCTTTAATACTGGGGATTAGCTCAGTGTTTTCCTAGCTAAGTGAAGCTCGGGGTTCAGTCCCCAGCACCCTGGAGCGGTGGTGTGTGTGTGCGTGCGTGTGTTGATATAATTTGGTTAGGTAGTGAGAGTGATGGTACTCCCTTGTTTCATGTCTTCGTGAGGCCAAATAAGATCAGTAACTATACCTCCCCTGCACTTTTCCTTTTTTACCACATGTGGGGAGCAAGGTCAACAGAATCTTGTCCAACAGAAGGACCTTGTCAAATCTGGCGCCTCTAAAGCAAAGGGGGAGCACCCATGCTGTGGCCCTGGCATGTGGATATGAGACAGAATTAGTTCAATGTGATCCTTAGCCATATAGCAAGCTTGAGGCCAACTTGAGTTATGTAAGATACTATCCCAGAAAGAAAAAAAGGGCTAGAGATGTAGGGGAATGTGGTACAGTCGTGGTGTTGGGATATCCCGACTTATTGGGAAGCCAGGATACACTCAGAGCCGCGATAGGACAGCTCTAGAGGCTGGAGCTGCAATGGGACGGCTCAGCCCTGGAGGAAAGGTGTCCTGACTATCGGGAAGCCAGGCGACCTGAAGCTGGTGTGCGGTGGGGGATGGTTCCCCCCCCCCCGCAGGATATAGGGATCCTGCTCCTTTCCTGGAGAGCCGCTACAGCTGAGTTCTGCTCTGTTCCCTTAGGGGAGCGTCCTAGCAGAGCTGTCTGCTTCTTCTCCGGCCCAAAATGCTTCTTCTGCTAACTCTCTGCTAAAGGAAGCCCCCTGCAGAAATGTAGCAATCTCCTCCAGCTCAGGCGTCCTAGCAAGGTTCTCCTGTTCTGCTCCATGCTGAGGCCCCCACTAGGGATCATCTCAACAAGGTTTTTCAGCTCGGTCCCGTAAAGGATGTCCCAGCCAGGTTCTCACCCAAGACTCTTGAGAAAGAGATTTGGGAAGGAATTCAGGAGGGTGGCTGCCTCTGCCAGGGAGGGATTAACCGCAGCTCTTAACTGAAGGGGTGGGGAGGCTTATATAGGGTTTCTTAGGGGCGGAGTTTTCCCAGGGAGAAGGGGGATTGGTCAGGGGCAGAGAAGGCTCTGACCTCATGGTCAAACTGTTTCTCTTACTGGTCCTTTTCAGCTTTTTGATTTTAATATTAGGACCCGGGCATATTTCTTTCACTGGCTCCGATTCTAGGGACAAAGTGTGTTTCTTTGACATTAGTTTCAGAGCCAGGGCACATGTCTTTAGTTCTGGGTTCAGGGATAAAGATCTTTCTCTCCCTGGCCCAGGTCTCAAATACAGGGTGTTTCTTTCACTGGCTCTGGGTTCAGTGATTGGTTGGTTTCCCGCTCCAGTTGTCCCTTTTACCCTACAAGAGAGGTGACCCAGTTGTTAGGTGCACTTCCTGATCCTACGGAGGACCAGGTTCCCAGCACCTACATCAGGAGGCTCACAATTGCCTGTACCTCCAGTTCCAGAGGACCTCTAAGTGTCCTGTACATGCATAAGTGTCCTTTTAAAGGAAGGATGCAGGAGGCGGCAAAGCATTTGGAGGAGCCTTACTGGATCCAGTAGCCCAGGCTCAAGTCCTAGACTGCAGCGGTGAAACCCGCTGAATTCAGAACCATGTGCTTAGAAAACTTCAATGGCTGAACATGGAACTTTGAGGAAATAGACCCCGTGTTTCTGCATAGGAAGTAAAAAAAGCACACCTCACTGTGAGTCTTTGTCCCGCCAGCCAGCTCCCAAATCATGACATGGAGACTTATAATTATGAAAGTTTGGCCGTGGGGTGGGCTTGTTTCTAACTAGCTAGCATACCTAAAATTAACCCACTTTTGTTAACTTACCTTCTGTCTCCTTATTACCTCATCTCCGTAGTGTCCATCCTGATGGCTCTGGTTCCCCGCGACTCCTTCTCCGCATCCTGTGCCTGGAAATCCTGCCTAGCTACTGGCTGTTCAGCTTTTTATTAAACCACAGCACACCCTTGTGGCTGCAGATCAAATACACCAAGCTTTGTCTTCTCTGACATATCCTGACAAACCCTGCCTGTCACACACAGTGTGGCCAAGAGATGTTCCTAAATAGATGGTGTTAATGATTCTGGGAGAACGATGGGAGTGCCTGATGCAAGGATAATTTGAGGAAGCCAGGGAGAGTGGTAGACACCAGCACTCATGATGCAACTACACACACACACCATATGAAGCCAGCAGCTTCTGGGCCTTGCTCAGCCACCAACCACCACAAAGGCCATGACCCATGTTTTGGTGCCCTGGGATTCTTAGCATTCCAGAGCCTGCATACAATGGCAGTGTTTGTGGCAACTCAGAGCATGCTGGGAAACTTTTAAATGTCTAAATGAATTATGTGGAAAGATGAGGCAAGAAAACGAAGCCAAGAGGCAGAAGTGGGGTGAGGGCAGCCACCTGGGACTCTGCTGTCCTTTAACAAAGGGTTACTCCCAAACCCAAATGTCAGAAGCTGTCAGAAGCTGAGGGGGTAAGAATCTGCAGACTCAGGAAGTCCCAGCAGGAAGGCTGGGGGTGGACTCTTGTTTTGTTTTTTTTTGTTGTTGTTTTTTGGTTTTTTGAGACAGGGTTTCTCTGTGACTTTGGAGCCTGTCCTGGAACTAGCTCTGTAGACCAGGCTGGTCTCGAACTCACAGAGATCCGCCTGCCTCTGCCTCCCGAGTGCTGGGATTAAAGGTGTGCGCCACCATCGCCCGGCTGGACTCTTGGTTTTATTCAGGAACTCCCTAGCACTGGCTGGAGGATGGTGTTGTTCCTCTTGGAGACTACAGCTCCCAGAACCCTCCTGGATTACGGACACAAGTGCGCGCAGGCGCAAGGACTTCTCCCAGATACCCTTGCGTTTCTCGTTAAAAGCAAGCTTCCACGAGTCCCCGCTCTCTCTTCCCCTCCCGCCCTCTTGTGTTGCACACCTGCACCTTACCTGTCGCCCCTCCCCCATTAAAGGACCCACGTGGGAGCCGCGTGTCTGTGCCTCCTTTCAACCCCTCTCCGCCGTGTCTGTCTCGCGTTCGTCCCCCCACTCACACCCGTTTTAAAAGGAACAATAGATGTTGCCTGCTCAGTCCAGCTTAGCTGGTCAAGGAGTCCCTAGAAACCAAAAAGTTTCTACACCGAAGGCCACGCCTGTCGTGAATGCCCTGGTTCTGTGGTTCCCTGAAGAGGGACAGTCCTCCCCAGCTCTTCCTCTGTGCTGCTACACTCATGGTACTTGCATTCTGTGTTGGACTCAGGAAGCTGTGGCATGGACCCAGACCGACTTCCATCTGCCAAACTGATGTGCTTCATCTGCAATGGACCAGGGGACAGATATGATCCCATCCCCCTTAGATGGCAAGAAAGCAGCCGGGGATGTAACTCAGGAGTAGAGTCTAGGACACAAGGCTTGGTTAATAAGCCAGAACAGTCGGGAAGGAGAGGCAAAAGGAACAAAAGTCTAAGGCCATCCTCTCTTCCACATGGCAAGTTCAAGACTAGTCCGAGCTACAGAAGAGTGTCAAAAATAGATAAATATAGGAAGCTCCATTTTGTGGTAAAAAAAAAAAAAAAACCTGAGTCCAAGAGGCAAATAACAAGCTCTTATAGTGACTTTAGCGGTTGACTGTAGGGAAGGCCATCTTGAAGAGGAACAGGTAAAAAGAGTAGCCTACCCCACCAGCACGGAGGACCTCAAGCCAATCGGCCTGCCCCTTAGCACCCACCCCTTCTGTGACCTCTGTAGCCTGTGACGACATTGTTTCCAGCTCCTTTACCTTGAAGTACCACCAGGAAAGGGGGTGGATCTACCCAGCGCCTGATGCCTCGCATGAGGTGGACTTGAGTTGGTTCTGCTTCAGATCCTACCCCCATCGTCCATCTGAATTCCTGCATTTTATCTGCCCTAGTTCAGCCCTTCTGAGGCCGGACAGCTGCTGGATAGCGTCATCCCAAACACGGATTACTTCCTAGGTCAGTCCCATCCCAGCCTTCCCCTTCCCTTAGCAGCCTGTCCTGGTAAGTGCAGGGCAGGGAACATAGAGAAACGAGACACCATCCTTCCATGTCACTTTACCATTCACAAACCAGCAGTCCCAGCGCTCCTCTTCCTCCTGGTCATTCTCAGACAGGGGCAGAGGGGCAGCCCTCCTGCCTGGTACAGCAGCGTCTGGTCACCTCCCCCCACACCCCGCCTTCTAAAACATCAGACCTTTGTCCCTCGTTTGAAGCTTGAGTGTAGGGCTGCCCCTTAGAAAGATGCTTTTGCCCAGGGCTATGGCCAGTCCCAAGCTCACAGCCTGGAACACAGCAAACAAGCATCGGGAACCACCTATCAGTCCCCCATCCTGGATCACCTCCTTTGCTCCTCATCGGTCCTGGCCCTGTCCTTGCACAGCTGGAATTAGCTTTTATTCTGTCTCTAACTGCGTGGAGGGGCTGGAGGGGGGAAGACAGGACAACGGGATGGGACACAGGATGACACAGACCAATCGTCTGTCTGCTGCAATGTCCTGTGCGTAGGAAGCTCTGTTAGGTAACTGAATAAAAAACAAAAGGTGCACCGAAATATGGACACCCACTATGTGTTTAGGTGTCCCTAAGGGATAGTAGGGAGGCAGGAAGGCCAGCACCCTGCATTTCCTACAGGTGACACTAGGTGGCACAAAAGCAAAGAATGTGTTCTAAGAAAGGCTTGTCATTTCCATTAAATGGCTGTCAGCAGGACACACTGTAATCACTAGGTTTTCCAGAGACAGACCCCGTGGGACATTAATACTCATGCAGGTCCAGATCCGAGTGCCCAAAGGACAGCGGGGCCTTCTAAACAGTACAGCCTGGCTTAGGGAGCCCTCTTTTTTCTCTATGCAGGCCTTCACTGGGTTGGATGAAATCCATCCACACTATGGAACAATCGGCTCCACTGTGCTGGCCAACCCAGTCAGATTCTCAAGCAAGGACACTCTCCAATGTAAACAACTTTTCACACCCACACCGGCGCTGAGAGGCCATGTCTTCTGCATTCCCTTCTCCCAGTAGCACGAGGTCAGGTGTGCAAAGCCGTGGCCTAGCACTTCCCTCATCCGCCCAGCAGATCAGTGACCAGTCTCTTTCCCCTTTTCTCACTAATCACTGAGAAGGCAAGGCAGAGACCCAAGAGTGGCCTAAAGTGAACCTTTCTTAATTTATCGAGACAGTCTCACTTCTGGCCTCAAACTTGGGGTAATCCTCCTGCCTCAGTTCCAGTCAGAAATGACAGCTGCACACCATCACAGCCCACTAAGCAGAATTATCAAGGGTGCTATCCTGACCTGTGAAGATTCTGTACTTGGCAGTTTCAATATTTTAAAATATTCAAGGTCTGTGAATGGAGGTAAGCGGTTTAGCTGGAGGAGAGGAAGCAGGTGTCGAGACTGCATTCCACCCTCCCAGCAAAAGACAGTGCTGCCGGCAGGAAACAGAAGCAAATCTGCTGGCAGGAGTCACGTTTACTTACACAGAAGTTTAACTTCCCACTGGCAAACCTGTTAACCTAAGAAATTTCTACATGACCCCAGGTACTGGGTCCATGAAAGACAAATTAAACATTACTGGTAATAAATCAAAAAGGCATTTATTTCAAAACGATGAGGTGCACATGAATGAGATGAATGTGCTCTTACATTATATAATTTTAGGCGAGTATCATCTGATCCTGCAGAATGCAGAGCGCCTTTAGAATTTCACAGCTGGTCAGTATTCCAATTTTATAATTAGTTCAGAACACTCTACATGAACACAGCATTACGTGGAAGATGTGTTTAGGATCATTCCAAAAGTGCTGGAAATTCTGCTGTAAAACCAAGTCAAAAACAAGTTTTTTCATGAAATTCAAAACTCTTGAAAAGCAAAGCCATAGAGGCAAATGCCTGTGGTCCCAAGCCTTGGAAGTTACACTATCTTTGAGCTACTCAAGGCTACCTCAGGAACAAGACAAGATCCAGACCCATCAGTGACAGGGTCTGATCCTGGCGCTGACACTGAGCACTTGGGGGGGGGGGGGCAGGGGAAACGACACAGGCAGCTGGATCTACATAGTAAGACTGTTTTAAATAAAAACAGCCATGGAAGCACACACCTGTAAACCAAGTATTCCATAGATGAACACAAGAGGATCAGCATGAAAGTTATTTGAAATACAAAATGAATGAAAACAAATTAGTGAAACCACCCCAGCTCCCTTCCAATGAGCTCAGCCTTGTCAATTTATTCTAACTCAAATCCTTAACCTTCCAGCCTCCACAGGGTCCAAAGCTGGCCTCGAACTCACAATTCTGTCATCCAGATGATGGGAGCACAAGTGCTCCCCCCATGACAGATGGTTGCAAGGGGGCTGTTCTACTATGACCATGCACTAACCGGGCAGTGATACATTCAGCAACTCCAGCACTTGAGAGGCTAAGGCAAGAGAGGAGAGAGTGGAGCCCTAACACAGGAAACCGAGGGCCTTAAGGAATGTGATCCGGACAGCATCGCCAGCACAGACTGTGCCAACCCATCTGGCAAGGCTTTATCCCTCAGGGGTTAACTGTCACCCCCTAAACTGCTTTGATGAGGTGAACTCATCAAAGCCTGCAACAGGTCTGGTACCCCAGTGAGGCCCAGCAGGTCCGTCTCTACTACATTCAGATCACACCTGCACATGCCAGGCCCACCTACCCGCCCCCTAATGAAGGCCTGCTAAACCATCCTCCAGGATCAACTCTTCGCCTTCCAGCCCCCCTGCTTCTTGGTAAAATTTGACTCTTGGGCAGTTTTTGCATGAAGCCTCACCATGCTGCCAGGATCCTAATGTACTAAAATTGTCTTAAAAGGTTCATTTCACAATGCCTTCACTCTTACTTTTTGCGTGTGCCCCCCCACCCCACACAGACATAAGACAGTACCTTATATCGGTACCAGTAAAATGACACAATTCTTGTGTCTCAAAGCAGAAAAAGAAACTGCTTAGTGTGATTTTGTAAATAAATCCATCGAGTTGGACTATAGAAGTTTTTTTTTTTAATATTTCAAAAATGCTACTGAGTTGTTATGGTCCAGACTTTCAACAGTGACTAGGCATTGTCATCAAGTATCTGGTGTCTCGGTCACCAGGAAACATGGTCCCTTTTAGAGACAGCAGTCTAATAGCTACGATCACTCTGGCTGCCAGACACCGTCCCCACCCCAGACTACACAGAAGCCCTCACCTCGCCTACAGGCATTAAGGCAGAGCTTCGTAACTTGGAATTTGGATACTTTCCACACTGGAAGTCGGGGAGTAATGGGCTTTTGAGGGGTAGGGGCGGGTGAGGGCACACAGCTTTTCCAAAAGAACGCTAACCTAAAAGGCTGGTGTCACCAAAATCAACCACATTCAGTTCTGCAAATACACACCAAGCCACAAGCTCTCCAAACCCTTTAATACAGCTGAGTCACAAGCAATAAACACTTTCTGTTAGAGGGGAGATTCGTTGTCATGATCATACACCAAATTCCCCATTTCTTCAGCAGGAACAGTGAAGTGGATGTTCTGGTCCACAGGTTGACTCAAGGTCATAAAGGCAGGTGGACAATGAGATAAAAGGAACACCAACACCTGGATTTTGCCTAAGTGTGCACACTAAGGGCATTTACACCACCTTTCAGGCAGCTCTATTTAAAATGCTTTTAGTTATGGAATAACGGGGGCACCCAACAATACACCTTTGCCCAAGGCAGCATGCCAACATGCTGTAACATGCTCATTCCCAACTACCCCCGGCAACGCTTGAGCTGCTTTTCTAATACTACTTGTGTATCACTGCCTAGCACCAAGGCTTTCTTGCTCAAGAATAGTGTTCAACATTTGCTTTTGTAGAGGAAAGCAGTCCTTCACACACACAGCTAGTGTTCAAAGGCGACAACGTTGATACCCTACATCCATTACTTTAAAAAAAAAAAGGCCGCATCTCTACCCTCTCCACTGTCATTGCAGAGGAGCCAGCTCACCCAACGCACACTGCAGGACACCTCTCCAGCAGTGCCCTACCAGTCCTGTTCCCACCCCACCCTCCCTTATCTGGGCTGATGCAGGACAATGTCTTGACCAGTCACCCGAGTCACCATTATGATGCTCATCCCTGGGGTGGCTCTATACCCTGCCAGCGTATTTGTAGCATCACCTCCCTCCAACACGTCTACCTAAAAAGTACTGTTTTAAAAGGTTCAGGATCAAAGGTCTGGCAAGGGCTTATAGATAGGCTCAAATGTGTGCCTCTGGGCCTGGCATTCCACCAGAAACTTACATGAAGGGAGTTGTCCAGAGGCAGAAACTAGTTAAGCCTTACTCCAGGTTCTTCCTATGTGCACATGACCATCATAACAAACCCATGGAAAAGGTGAGGAAAGCCAAGCACAAGTCTAGGGCATGGAGGCCGACAAGCTGCCCCTGAGAATGCTGCTCGGTGAACAGATACCAGCACAGACCCCAAGGCCTTCACCCTCAGCTCAGAAACAGCCCATGTCACCAGGTGATCTGCTGAGTCAGCCACGTCTGTCCAGATGACACCGCCATCCGCGGGACTGAAGAGATGCACTGGTAAAGGCAGAAAGGGAGGAGACACACATCGACCATCAAATCTGCCCCACAGACAAGCTCCTGGTTAACTGACACGGTAGCAAGAGAATCACATCAGCCAACAGCTGACAAGCTATTCTACTGAGAGGTTTAACTGAGAAACACCAAGTCAGGCAAACATGCAAATTCAAAATATAAACAAGTGCAAGCCCTGGTTGTTCTGAAATAACCATCAGTCAACAGCTGGAGATGGACCTGAAGACACTCAACGGAACCAATCAGGCTCCACACTAAAGAGCCACCCCCGAGATGAGCAGACCGACACTCTCAGTCCACACAGAGCTGAATGAGCAGCCAGCAGGCAAAGTTACCTGCAGCCAGGTGCTTGGAATACTAGGTGTTAGTGCCCAAAAGACATTAAGCCACAGACGCAGACTAAGTTTTTAAGGAAACACGGGGAGGAATGGGATCACTAACAGCACACCGGCACACTTCACATGTTCAAGAGTAAACAGAAAGAAACGGTCTCTGTAAGATTTTAATGCTCAGTTTTCACAAACACATGTTTCTATCCAATTTTATGACTTACAGTAAAATGTACTAGTCTTTAAAAATGGGCATTATTCAACTATCCTTCTTACTCTCTTCCAATCTTTCAAAATTCATCACTGGGCGTTTTTATCTCAGTAGTACTCTACTTACTGTATTTACATTTGAATTCCATGTCATAAGAATAAACGAAATCCATGATATTTTGGTTAACTCGGTGTATTTATAAAATGAAAAGTCCTATCAAAATACTTTTCACTGGAAAAAATAAATAGAACAGACAATGGATCTACTCAAAGCACACATTCACTTTGGTAGACTTCAGTGTAGGACAGTTCATGACAAGCACATTTGCCCTTATTCCCCCAGAGCCGAGCAGCTTCCAAGCTAATGATTAAATCATTTTTTAACAGATTTTATAGTGTTGATATCTGGCTCATTCCACATCATCTTCAGCCAAGCTCTGAGCACTTACAATTCTCTGTAAAGAAAAAGAAAATTAATTGAGAAGTGTCTAACTTCAACTTACACTAACCCTTGCTCGAGTTCCCCCATCCTGACACAGACCCCACACTTCACACATTGCTGTCTGAGAAGACAAGACCAGCTGGGCATGGAGACAGCCCTGCAATCTCAGCGCCAGGGCTGCTGAGGGGAGGGGTCTGGTGGTGGTGTTGGGGTGTCACCACACAAGCTTCAGTTTCACACCAGAATCCAAGTGAATACATGAAGGACAAGGCAGAATGCTCTGTCAATTATGTAGTAATCTACAGACTTTCACCCCACACAAACCAAGGACAGCAGCTGGCGCTCTTACCAAGCTGTGTTCCTACAGGTCATTTCCCTTCCAGCCCCCAGCCATTACAAGAAGCAATACTGCATTTCAAAATTAACACCCTCCCCCTCAAATCTACATTTAACTGACAAAAAACAAGGTAATAGAGTAATACAACCTGTTGAGAATTTAGATGCTAACCAGGCAAACCTACGACATTCTTCTAGGCTGCTTTGGCCTGGACTTTCTTTGTTCTCAACAGTCCCTGGACTGGAAGCTCAGGCGCCAGTGTGGCAGTACTGAGAATCTGGGATGGCAAGGCCTAGGGGACAGTGATGAGATCTGCCATGTACCGCTCTCCAATTCAGTTCCTGAATGACAGTTAACCGGATTCCCAGCTCTTCACTGCCCACTCCACACAGGGCTGGTTCCCCTTCCAATTCTGTGTCACACTGTGACATAGCCAGGTGGCTCCTGGACTGATATACAACAGCTAAATCCATGTCCAGAACTGGCTTTGATTACAGCATCACAAACTACAGAAGTTACCCCTTCAACAGCACATAACGTTAACTGGGGTGTGGACAGAATGGAACCATATTCATCTAAATTTAAAACTTAGTTCAAGGGCTGGAGAGATGGCTCAGTGGTTAAGAGCATTGACTGTTCTTCCAGAGGACCTGAGTTCTATTCCCAGCAACCACATGGTGGCTCACAACCATCTATAATGAGATCTGGTGCCCTCTTCTGGCCTGCAGGCATACATGGAGGAAGAATGTTGTATACATAATAAATATCTTTAATTAAAAAAAAAACCTTAAGTTCTTTCTTTTTTTTTTAATATTTATTTATTATGTATACAATATTCTGTCTGTGTGTATGTCTGCAGGCCAGAAGAGGGCACCAGACCTCTTTACAGATGGTTGTGAGCCACCATGTGGTTACTGGGAATTGAACTCAGGACCTTTGGGCAGGCAATGCTCTTAACCTCTGAGCCATCTCTCCAGCCCCAAGTTTAAGTTCTTGTAATCAGTTTTTTGTTTTGTTTTTCAAGACAGGGTAAAACAGGGTTTCTCTGTGTAACAGCCCTGGCTGTCCTGGAACTCACTATGTAGACCAGGCTAGCCTTGAACTCACAGAGATCCACCTGTGTCTGCCTCCCAGAGTGCTGGGATTAAAGGCGTACACAACCACTGCTGGGTGTAGTTCAAGTTCCTGGTATTCTAAATCTTCTGGAAATCTTGGGGAAATTTAATTTCTTCCCAGGCCTCTTCCAACCTAGCTGAGTTAACAATCGGTGCAAAGGAGCTACGACTGTGACTCAATGGTGAAGCCTGCGCCTAACTTGAGTAAGGCACAAAACCATGAAAGAAAAAAGTTGGAAAACTATTAAGTTACTGAAACACCTTGTGAAAACTTCCTTGCCATCATCACTTTGCTAACTCTGATCCATATGGAACTAGCAATCAGCACATGCAGTAGCTGATCTGAGCCTCATTTTGGTCTCCTTAGAAAGAATGCATGGTAGTGAAAGTTTAGCCAATTTGTACTTGTTTTGAAACAAAATCTCACTAAATAGCCGTGGCTCAGACCCCGAAAGTGCTGGAATGACAGGTGTGTGCTCACACTCAGCTGTATTAACATTTTAACATGCCCTTTGTCCCTCGCAGGAGAAATTGAGGAATGTATGTCACACAGCACCAATTCAAAGCCCACAGCAGCAGGAGGCAGACAGTACCAAGCCTGACACATGGAACCAGGAGGGCCCAGGTTATGCAATCTTGATATGATGTCCAACAAGCTTGCCCAGAGCCTTGAGCACAATGGGCGAGGGCTCCAAAACGCACTGCATCCCGAGCACGAGCCGGCTGGCCTGAACTTAGGGACTCAAATGTAAAGGCCTCACATTCAACACCAACCATGTACACTTATGATTCACATCTGATACAGATCTGGACCTTATGCTACTCACCTGCTTAATGTATCATTAGGAAAACCATTTCCAGGTCTGGCATATCCAATATTGTAATATGCTCAGCAGACTTGCCCCTGAGCATCTAGTCCTCAGACCAATCAATTCATGGGCTACTCTGAGGCACTTACCTGACTAATGGTTGGAAGCTTGGTCAGAAGCATCTGGAACACTGGTGGTGGGAGAGTCTGCTGTAACACTTGCAGCAGCTGCTGAGGCTGCCCACACACAGCAATCGCATTTGTCAGGTGGTCTACACCGTTCTCGTAGTCACCTGCAAGAGTGTACAGAACCACATGTTATCTGGGGCCGTCAAAATGTAGTCACCAATCGAATCGGGGACAAGTAAAACAACCGGCACTGAATTTCCCTGCACCTACGGAATGGACGTATTTCACCAGCTGCCTGCTGTGGAGAGTGGGGCACCAGCACCTAGCGCTTCAGAACCTCAAGCATAGTCAGAAATAGCTCAGTCTCTGCCCTCGTGGGAATTATGGTTATCCCACCTACACAATCAGGACACCAGCTGACTATGCAGCCACAGCCACCACTCTGACGTGCATGACCAGTTCCTTTCCTAGGGCATGAGAAGATGTAACGATACCCATCAGGAGACCCTACGCAGGGCCAGGCCCTGACGTAGAGCTGAAGCTGACTGAATGATTGGCTTACTCAGTTCCTACTCCAGCACACACCAGGCCTCTTCTGAACCAGTTCTGGCAATAACCTTTTCTGCCCATTTGTCAATGCTGAAATTGCAGCTGGTCAGACCAGAGGAACTAATTCACTCCAGGCTGAAGCACCACCCTGTTGCAAAGAACACACAGTGCCTGGGCCTCCCTAGGGCACCTTGGAAAATCTATTCTAAGTTTTCCTACTCAAATTGGTTTTAATCTAGGAAAAGACTGGAAATAAGTTTGCCAGTTATTTGAATACAAGAACATCTCTGACTTTTGGTGAAATCTTCTCTTAGGAAAAAAATCTAAGAAGTTGGGGCCCGTGAGGTGGCTCAGCAAGTAAAGCTAAAGTAAGCCTGGATACCTTAGTTCAATTCCCAGCCTCACCTAAGGGTGGAAGAGGACTGTTTCCAAGTTTTTCTCTGACCCTACACCAACACGTGGAACTCACGTGCATCTCCCACAAACACATTGAATTTTAAAAGGGTTAAGATGATCGCCACCATAAACTCTCTCATAAAACAACACAATAACACATTATGCATGAAATTCAACTCTAACTGAATCCAGTATAAAATTTGAAATACCAATTTTATCAATGACAACAACTTCAAAAAGTTTTGAATAGGAACCATCCTTGTAGCATGAATAATAAAAACCCAGAGACAGATACTGGAGCTCAACCCGAAGATCAGAAGAGCAAAGCAGCCAACCACTAGAGACACCTTTTACCTCTACCAAATCTTCAGACCGAAAGGGTGAGGTCCTGTCTCTTCCCCTTTATATTTCTTTCTCCACCCAGCCATATAATTTGTCTCCACCTCCCTAGTGCCAGGATTCAAAGTGTGAGCCACCAACACCTGGATCTGTTTCTGGATTGATCTTGTGTAGCCCAGGGTGGCCTTGAACTCACAGAGATCCATCTGCCTCTGACTCCAACAGAGTTGTGGGACTAAACGTGTGTGCCACCGCTCTCTGGCTTCTAGTGGCTTAGCTCTGCACTCTGACCTTCAGGCAAGCTGTATTTATACAAATAAAATATCACTACACATCCTATAGTATAGAACAAAATGTTACCCAATTCTAAAACAAAAAAATACCTATTAAGATATTTAGTAGCTGGGCATGGTAACAAATGCCTTTTAATCCTAGCACTCGGGAGGCAGAGGTAGGCTGGATTACAAATTGAATTCCAGGATAGTCAGAGCTGCTACACAAAGAAACCCTGTCTCAGAAAGGAAAAAAAATAAAAGATAAAGATATATATATATAAGGATGAAAAATAAAACCAAACAACAAAAACAAACCTTCTGATTGAATAAGTGAGGCCCAAAGTAATCAAGTATCTAAATTCTGGACCATGTAACTGATCAGATCTGAAACGAGTTGCTAGGAACACCTGGTGTGATGACTACTCTGGCTGTTAACTCCACTAATTGGAAAATTAACTGAAATCCAAGCAGCTGGGCACATCTGAGTTATTTTTCTTGGTGGGACTATCTAAGGTTGGAAACCCACCCTAAATCCTGGCCACACTTCTGGAGGCAGCCCACAGACATGACAGAAAGCTGTGCCTTTCTGTCTGCTTGCCCTCACTCTCACCGGCAAATTCAGCTATCCCAAGTCTTTTGATAGTGTTAGAATATACTTCATGATTACAACGTGGACTGAAAACTGGCAGCTCTCTAGGACAGATCCTTGGCCTTTCTGTGACGAGATGCCAGTGTTGGGACTAGTCAGACCATAACTGTTCCTGATGACTAGGTGCGTGCTGACAACTGGGATCACATTCAGTCACTATTTACACTGCACTACGGACACACACACACACTCTAAATGACTTCAGAGTCACCTGTAAAAATGAAGCTCTCACCTAGCTCCACTCAACTCTTACTTCATCCTCCACTTGCTCTGTGACAGAGCATGCGAGCCTAAGACTCACATAAAACCCAGAGCCGAACAATGGCAGCCTACAGTCTGTCTTTCCGGAGCCAGCCTTAGTATAAAGCACCGAGAAACTCACCTTGAAATGTTTAGAATCCTTTTTCTAACATCAACTATGCAAGAAAATCCTGTCATTATAAATTTTTATCAATATGAATCATTCACTCTACTTTCTCAATCCCGGAATGATTATTACCTTGTGCTAATAACTCTTCACCAAGCTGTATCTCCTCAAGGAAGAATTTCTGAACAGCTTCAGCATCCTTTAAGTCAGGTAACTGGAAAAGGAATATTTAGAAATTAAACCGAGAATACAACCCACATGGAAAGCCAATAAAATTTAAAAATGACAATGGTAGCACAACAAATGAACACCCATTCTAAGAACAAAAACTTAAGTCAAAAAAAAGCTAAGAAATCTAAAAAGTACAAATATCTATATTATCTATACATCTTTACAAACCTCTATTACCTATATCTATCTGTATCATCTATACGATGCTTTTTTGTGGCCATTATACATAAACACTATCATCCATTCATTTGCTGGTTGGATTTAAGGCCAAACCGAGGGCCCCTTACATACTAGAAAAGCACTCTACTACTGAGCTACATTCCCAGTCCTCTTTATATTTGACAGCATCTTACCAGGGTGGCCATAAAGCTTCAAACCTCCGGCCTCAGGGAGCCCCAGGTCACCAGACACACCTCTGAGGGATGAGGGCAGACTCACTGTACATTTGCTGGTCATCTCAGTGACTTCTCATTCTTATAATGAACCATAAGCAACTGACAGGGAAAGGGCAGAGCTCAGCGGTAGAGAGCTTGCCAGGCAGACAATGCCCAGCTCCACCTCTTCAATCTTAACCAACACTCCTCCCATCAGCCCCACACACTTACACACAATCTCAAGTTATCTCCCCATCTGTATCCCACAGATTGGAAAAGTAGTCTGGACATAGCAGGAAAACAGCTCCCAGCTTCTATTCGCTAGAACCATATCCTACCAGCTATGCTGATCACTCATCTGGTTCAAAATAACAAAGTCTAACACTTTTTGATCGCATTTTCCCTACCTGAATGAGCTTCTAAAAGAATGATCCAATAGTTCATGTTCTACAAAGAAGTAATGTCAGCAAGAAGGAAAGCGACATGTAACTGAACTAGCGTTTGCTCAGTTCACTAACACAGCCCAGGCGAGTTTTAATCAAGTAGATTAAAAAAAAATCTTATGTAGTCATTAAAAATTAGTAACACAGGACCCAAAATGAAATTATATTCTACAAGTTACGATTTTTTTAAATCCATCAGAATCTGGTACAGTTCTGGTCCATAGGTTTAAAAACTTTAAAGAGCCTTGGGATTAATACACAGAGCTCCCTTTGCCACTGCAGAGGGTCCACTGGGCTGCCCAGGAGGCCTGGCCTGAGTTCCTCTCTCCACACTAGGGTTCCAGGTGTGGCTTTCCAAGGACACCAGAGGAAGGACTCAAATGCTGCATTTTAACCATTCTCAAGTGGCTGAGAACACACCTCTTGGTGCCCACATCTCTAGAGATCCCCATCTTGCTGCTTCTCCAGTAAGCTATTTGTTGTCACCACCACCAAAGAAAACCTAGCAGGCCCAGATAACTTGCTCTTACAAACACAAAGACCACTTTATTACCTTTGAAAGCCCAGCTCTCTCCTTAGCAAGCTTCTGTTTCTTTCTTCCTACAAAAAATAAAATAAAATTTCACTTGGCTATCGTCAAAAGGATCAACACATCTGACTACTCAGCAACCATTAATTCACAAACAGTCCTGACCCCAGAACTCCTGCCTCCCTGGTCCATGGTGAGTGAACAGGCATTTCTGGACAGCAGCTCCCCCCCCCCATCACCAGGTCTAGCAATGCACAGGACAGAGACAGTTCCAACAGCTGCCCCCCAGCAGAACAAAGCTCCCTTTTCAAGGTAAAAGAATTAAGCATTTATTACTGAGTTATACTAGATTCTAGCTTTACTATTAAGCAGCATGATTTTGTAAAAATAAAATATTTGACTTCAGTGGGTTTTTTTTGAGACAAGTCCTGGGAATCCAGGTTGGTCTGATCTGTTACAGTGGAGGCTCCTAACCTCCAGATCCTTCTGCTCCAGCTCAAGTGCGGGGATTACAGGTGTGCAACAAGGTCAAGGTCCCAGTAGTATTTATGTTTGGTCATAAAAGAAAGGGGTAAGAGGTCATGCTCCAAAATGCATTCTGCTGCCTATTTAAAAATGACCTCACTGCTCTGTAATGGTGTGCTCCATAAGAAAGGGCATTGGTGTGTGGGGACCACGGCCCTGTTTGTACTGACCTACACTACAGTAAGGTACAGTAACCTGGACCTCATTCAAACTGATCTAATAATAGTATCTACATAATTATGGGGCTTCCACCAGGCTTGTGAGTTAACAGATGCAAACATCTGGCAAGAGTGCCTAGGCTCATATTCTGCCCTTGGCACCTCACAGTTAAATATTCAATACCTCGAAAGTAACAATCACTCAATACTATGACCTGGACAATAACTCGGTGACCCAAGTGAAGGGCTCTCTATGCACTAACTGGGTAAATTATAAATTAGAAAAATCTAACTTCAGCCGGGTGGTGGTGGCATACGCCTTTAATTCCAGCACTTGGGAGGCAAAGGTGAGAGGATCTCTGTAAGTTCAAGGCCAGCCTGGCCCACAAGAGCTAGTTCCAGGACAGTCTCCAAAGCTACACAGAGAAACCCTGTCTCCAACACGCCCCCCAAGAAAGAACGAAAGAAAGAAAGAAAGAAAGAAAGAAAGAAAGAAAGAAAGAAAGAAAGAAAGGCCTCTAAAAACCTTAAAGTACTCTATGAATCCAGGACAGCACATGACTACAGGACCTGTTGGTCACTTCCTACGATGTGAAAGCAGCTGTTCAAGACCTCCTGCCCTCAGACACTGTACAGACACACACCATTCAGACAAAAAGTACCTTGAAAACAAAGCAAAACTGTGTAATAATACAATGTTCTAAACCAGAATTTTGAGAAAATAAAGACTATGAACTCCATTAGTTTTCCAGAGCCATCTAACTTACTAACACATGACACAGGGAAAAACACATCAGGAACAAGGTACACATACAATCAGCAGAACCAGGCCTTGCTTTTTACTTGTTGATATTAATCTCAAATGACACTTGTAAACTTGCGGTAACTATATCCACTGGGCGCTGGGTGGCAGAGGTGGTGCACTCCTGCACTCCCAGGAGTGCTGGGAGGAAGGATAGGGAGTTCAAGGACAGCTGGTATCAGAGACCTTGTCTCAAAACAAACAAACAACAACAAAAAAAAAAAAAACCGTGCAAAATATAAGTTCAGACACGCCCCAAATCCAAGACATTATCTGAACACCTAACTAAGTCGCGTCTCTAACACATTCCTCAATGGAGCGTCTTTCACACCATTTAGATGCCCGATCGAGCCTCTGGGGCAAGGAGTGAGGATCATCTGCTTACAGAAACAGAAGTCTGAGTTAAGACACCTAATCCAATTTCAAACACTGAATTTAAGGTCCTTTTCATTAAATATCAAAAAGAAAACGACGGGAGAAACTAGCCTTTTACTGCAAATGTAAATGAGTCAAAATCAACTATTCAGATTCCTAAGGCTCACTCAACTGCAGACGGCTTTAAAGAGACTGGAACTACTCGCTATTTGCAAAAATTTAAGAAATTCTGGCATTCATTAATAGCGTTGTCAGCAGCGGTTCTAGAGACTCGGAAGTGTGGATTCGTTCCTGCCTTTTGTGCCACTGCTGCAGTTACTAATTCACTTAGGTACTGACTAAAGTTAGGAGGAAAAAAACAGAACAAAACAAAAAAAACCCACCAACAACACAAAGCGGCTGGAACAGAACGTGATAGCTAGAGGCAGTGGAGTCTGAAAAAGGCTGTGTATTCAATCGCCAGAAGGGCCAAAAGGAAATGCCGGAAAGGTTGTTCTGAAAACAAGGCTAGCAGGGCTCTGTGCCCCAAGCCTTTAATGCCGGCACTTGAGTCCGAGGCAGGCTGATCTCTTGACTCTGAGGCCACACTGGTCTACAGATGGAAAACCAGTCTCAAAACAAAAAAACCCAAACAACCAAAATTTCCCCGAAACGACAATTTACGATTTCTTCAACCCAAAACTATTTTCTTAAGATTTCCAAAGGAATTAACCCGCTTAGCTATCGCCATCCGGCAAACCTCCTAAAAGATGTCGCAGGTATGAAATAAGGCTGAACCACGTGAGGAGCGCAGCCCTTTGGACTCCCCCGCACTTTCTCTAGCATTCACTCATATCTTGGAAGCACCGGAGCGAAGCCGCCAAGAGGGTTTAAGAATGCAAGGATGATCCCGCAGAGTCTGCGGATTGAGGCTCTAGCGAACGATTGCACACACAAGAGGCAACCATTTCGGGGTAAGGATTGGGTTAGCCATGTGGTGGCGCCCGTCTGTAAAGCCAGCAATGGGAGGCACCACGAGTTCGAAGCCAGCCTCCAAACTGCAGCAAACCCACGGGAAGAATCTCTTCCAACATTGGAGGAGGAACGGATGGTTCGTGCCTGTTAGCACAGCCCTCGAGGAGCTGAAGGACGGCGGCTGCGCCACGAGGTCGAGGCTAGCCTGGGCTAGTGATTCTAGCCAGCCTCAACGACACGGCAGGCCCCGGTCTCAAACACGCACACACCGCCCACAAGTCTAATGGAGGCTGGGCGAGGTGGCTCATGCCTGGGACAATACCTGGAAGGCGAAGGCGGGAGGACTGCCATGACCTCCAGCCCACCCAGGACTAAAGACCCGTCTTAAAAAGAAAGAAAAAAACATTATAGACGGGTAGGAGGGGACACGATTCCCCTCCCGGGAGCCCAACGTGCCTACATCCCGTCGCCTGCAAGATGGAGCCCAGGTCGCCTCCAAGATGGAGGCCCGCGGGCACGGGCAGGACCCCGAGCGCAGCGCGCGGCCGGGGCGGTCTGCGGGGGTCGCGTCGGGCGTCGGGGAGCGGGGTCGCGCTGGCCCACTCACGTTCTCGCAGCCTGTTCTTGAAGTTGGGGTCGCTCCGCCTTTTGCGGTCGAAGTAGATGCAGTAGCCGATGAAGAGGGCGCCGCACACGCCCGCGGCGATGGCACTGTTGCGGCCCACCATCTTCGCTCGTCCGCTCGCTCGCTCGGCGGGGGCGCGCGCGGGCCGGGGCCGGGGCCGGGGCCGCCGAGGGCCGCCAGGCAGCGCTTCGCTCCGAGCGCTCGGAGCACGCCGGCCGCTCGCCGCCCCGCGTCCGGACGGAAGAGGCCCGGCGCCAGCGCTTCCGGCGCGCGAGGACCCCTCCCCCCCCCCGCGCTCTCCCTACTCCGCCCCTCCCGGGGGCGTCCGCGGCGGTGCCTGCGCGGGAGCGCCTGGTGCGCAAGCGCAGACGGCGTCGCCCGCGCCGGCCGCGCTGGGGGAGGGGCGCGCACTGCGGAAGGGTTCGTGCGTCATCACGCGCTCCTTCTGCCCCCCCCCCTCCTCCCTGCACGGCCGGTGGCTTGGTGGCTGCACGTGGTGGTGGCGCGCTGAGTCAGGAGCCTTTGTCCGCCATCGTCGCTGGTGAAGGACAGAGGTGCGAGCCTGCTAGCACAGCACCCCACCGTGCCCGTCAGGAAGCCCGCGACGTGAAGAGCGTGCCCTCCCTTTTTCCATTTTTTGAGCCCGGCTCTCCCCTTGTGACTTAGTCAGGCCTGGGACTTGCTGTGTTGTCTGTCTGCCCTGGCCTGAAACCTGCAACCCTCCCACCTCGGCCTGCACTGCTCGGCCTGGCTGCATTTGTTTTTTGAGCTGTGGCAGAACTTGGACACAGTAATTGATTTCAAAATAATTTTAGGATGTAGCCCCATCTTAATTCGTAGGGAAGAAAAATGGAGTGATTCTTCAAAAAGCAAAACAAAAGTTAACCTATGAGGGAAGTAGAAAGGCAAAAAAACAGTATGGGAGTGGTTGCTCTTTGTGCCCTTGGGCTGTCATTAATTGTCATTAATTTAACTGTAGCAATTCTTTGACGTTTTAAGTGAAATTAAATAATAATGGGGAAAGCCCCAAACCCAGGCTACCTATCTGTACTGCAGGGTGAGCGCTATTGAATATTGTGGAGCTGTGTTAAACGCTATCCGAATGGGTGTTTCTGTGCGGACTTTTCCGTGAGTCTTTGTTGTAGACACCGTTCTGGGACTTTCTGTCAATGAAGCGAAGCCACCCGCACGCTCTAAACACACCCCTGCTACCCGCAGTACACACTGTAGCCGCTTGTTGCTGAAGACCGACTCAGCACCGGGAGGCAATTGTACCGATCTTTATACTATCCAAGAGCAAGAGGGGACTCTGGATGACTTCCCACCAAGGCTAGGGTGAGAAGCGTCCCTTCGTGTTCCAGAGTTAGTGCAAAACACAAGGCTTCTTTTGCATGAAGAGTTATGATTGGTGCAAGCACTCACTTCATCCCTTTTCCTCCCTCACAACCAGGTTGTGTTTTTTATGTGCAGAGAAACCAGGGGCTCAGCTGACCAGCCACCCCATGAAGCTGGGGCTGGCGTTTTCTCTAATCAGCCAGCAAGCCCCAGCAGTCTCCACTTGCTTGGCAGCTGCGGTTCCGGGTCTGCACCAGGCACCCACCCGACAGCTCCATTTTTGAGTCAGCCAGGAGATGCTTTCTTGTATTGGTGCCTAGTATTGCAACATTAGACCCGATAAAAAGGCTACTTACTCCCAACTGATTTTTTTTAGCTAGCAACTAGAGGGGTGGCAGTAGAGAGTGACAGCAGCGACCGTGCCCACACCACCACCCTTCTGTGGCAGTAGCAGCAAGCGAGAAATAGGATGACAGAGCAGAAGGTAGAACATTGTGGAGAGATGAAGGTGCTATCTCTGGTCATTGCCAGAGTTCCAGGAAACACCCACACCTTACAGACAAGGATCCTGACACCAGAGACCCCAGAGCTGTAACACTGCATGAGGATGAGGGTACCAAGGTCTGAGGTCCTCCCAGGGGTAATAAAAGGTGTTGCTGCCATTGCCTGTTTTTAGGGCCAAGGATTTCACTAGCTGATAAGCGCTGGGCTGCTGGCAATCAGAAGTCAGAGCTATCTGGTTTGCAAGGCCTGAAACCCTAAATCTCCAGTTCTCAGGACTTGGAACTAGAAGCCTCTGGATCAGTAAGCCCCAGCTAAGAAGCTGTCTGCACTTGAGGGCCCAGAACTACCAACTCCACAGAAGCTATTCCTCGCCTACTGGATTTCCATCTGAGCAAAAGAATGCCAGCCAGTTCATTAGCAATGGTGAGGCCCACACACCACACACTGGCTAGCGTTTGAAGGAAAGGCAGTCTGGTCAAACACTGCACCCTTTGCTTATGAAACTTGGTCTGAGTAGTTGGTAGACAATACCGGAAGACGTCACTGGAGGACCTAACACAGCCTGGGAAAGCCCTCCATCAGAACAGAATTAGCCCTGAAGGTCTGTGTGGTGGAAAGGTAGGGGGTAAGGATAGAGAAGCGCAGATACAGCAGAACCAAGGACCCAGACAAGACACATACAACAGAGCAGGAGAGCGGCTTTCTTATACCCGGCACACATTGTGATTTTCCTCATCCCTAAAACTACCCGTGAGCCTCAGCCTCCTGAGCCTTGGGTACACAGAACAGAAACCAGCTACTCAAATCCACGAAGTTGGCATGCGAGGCCTTGAACACCGGACAGTAGCTCGTCTTTGTAGCTTTGACAGTGGGTTCCAGATGACTTGAATGGAAACCAGTTTAACTTGTGGTACTGTGGATTAAAGGAGGAGTGGCAGGCACGCTAGGTTGGTGTTCTGCCATATTACTGGTTTTTAAATTAAATGTCTGCAACACATACAGCCATGTGAAAAGTTCATTTTGGTTAAATGTGTCCATAATTATTAGTGAATTCTGCAAACTGAAGGTAATTCCATCAGACTCCACATCCAATCTCTTACATCAACCAACGGAGGGAGGTATTCACAGGGAAGTTGGGAGATGTGCTTAATGTTAGAGTCACTGACCTGGGTCACACTCAAGTTCTGCTGCAGTCACTCAGAATTGTCCGCAGTGACAAGGCAAAGGGTAGGCAGCCAGAGCTTCCCTATGCCTCTCATCCTGAGAACTCCTTAACGTGTAAGCCCAGCAGAAAGCATTTGAGGACAAGTTAGGGAAAAACTGTTCATGAGGAAAAAAAAAAGTGACTAATTCTCATGATTAAAAAGCATGTATCCAGTATTTTTATTATAACTAAAAACCAACTTCTAACCACTGTTGGCCACTCATAGTCTTGTGGCTGTAAGTATTTACTCAGATATAACAAGGCAAGTATTTGTCCAGGTTGAAAGAAGAGTTACAGAGCATCTAAGGAAAATGTTCTACAAAATCCTTTTTTTTTTCATGTTTTAAACAGTTAAGTACCACACACATATTCTGTTTGTGAAAGGAGAGTTCAGCAAGTACACAGTAACAAATTCTGGAACATCTGGGCCTGTGAGCTGGCTGTGACTAGAAGGGCACGCTGTGGAAGAGAGCTCGAGTTCTCAGAGCTCTGTGCAAGCTGTGCACGCATGCACCTGCGTCCACATGATGCAGACGCACAGTAGTAAACTACACGTGCGTGTGTATGTGTGGTGAAGGCTGGAAAATGCAGAGGCCCATTTCCACCTTGTCTGACCGTCAGAATCTGGAGATTGACAGGCCATAGTTGTCTGTCCCAACTCAGGATGTGATTGCTTGGTTCTCTTGAAATTAAGATAGCTCCATGCCACCCTGACAGGTGGTCAGAATATGCAAGTGTAGTTTCTGCTCCTTCTTTGCAAGTATGAGGTCACCTGAGGAAAGGTAGTTGTCAGCATATGCGACCTAGAGCACCTTTGCTACCTAGACAACAGAATGCCAGTAATTGGATGTCTCAGAGTGATAAAGCCCTTGGCTGTGTGAGTTATCCTTTGTATCATGTTAATAAAGGCCTTTGTTACCTGCTTCCCCCACCCCCATTTATGTTGGGTATAAAAACTGAAAAAATAAACACGGAGGATTTCAGTCACTGGAATGCCCTCCCAACACTTTGTTTTCTGTCTTATTATTCTTATGCATCTTCATATTCTTTACTTACATTTCTTCAATTCCCACACCCCTACCCTGGCAAGAGGTATTTTTGTCGAGGCCAGTCCTCTACAATATATGTATATACAATATCTACTATGCTTTAAGCTGTTCACTCACAGGAGTCAAAGTATGCATGTATACACACAGATCATATATGAACACACAATCTAATATATCTTTATATAATTAAGGCAGAATGCTTAAAATGATCAAGTAACATTGCTGAGATTTAACTGAAAGGGTTCTGAACACGGTAAGGGAAACAAAACATAAACTATCCAGACTTGGCCACAGGAAATAGAGCTTTCCCTGCTAAGACCTACACTTTTAACTGTATGTATATGTCTGTGCGCAGTTATATGCAGTTGTGAACTACTTGAGGTGGGTGCTAGGAATTGAACTCAGGTTCTCTGGAAGCATGAGCAGTGCATGCTCTTAACCAAGAGGCCATCTCCCCAGCCTCTAGAGCTACGATCTGACACCCCATTAGATTTTCTACATGGCATTGTCCAAAGACAGAATTCTGAAAACTGAACTAGTGTCTACCTAAGTGATAGTGTATTCTTTTTTTTTTTTTTTTTTTTGGTTTTTCGAGACAGGGTTTCTCTGTGGCTTTGGAGCCTGTCCTGGAACTAGCTCTGTAGACCAGGCTGGCCTCGAACTCACAGAGATCCTCCTGCCTCTGCCTCCCGAGTGCTGGGATTAAAGGCATGCGCCACCATCGCCCGGCTAGAGTGTGTATTCTTTAGACTGCCTTGGCTTACACCTCCCCACAGTTCTCCACCCTGGACCCAGCCTCGGCTTGGTGACATCTGCATCATTGCTGTAACCAGGCCAAGCCCCTAGAGGATGCAGCCCGTGTTGTCCTATCATTCACCTTTAAAATTTGTGATTCAATTACCATAATTCACTGGGAAATATTGTCTTTAAACTTTCTGGGACAGCCATTTCATCTGAGTGACCCCAGCTTTATAGCCAGCCTGTCAAGGACATTAATAACCAACCACGTTAGTTGCTGGCCATGGCCTAGAAGTCAGTCACACTTCTGGGTGTTCTTGTTGGTTAGCAATTCTGAGATGGCTGGAATGAGATAGGAAGAGATGTGCGTCTATTATTGACACCTCACAGTCTGTCTTGGGCTTTCACGGCCACATCTGGAATCGGTGTTCCCACAGTAACCAGTATTAACGTTTATTATTTTCTGTAAATTCATATCTAAGAATAATGCTTTTTAAAAAAAAGCCTTACATATGAGTACAAAACACCACTGTGTGAGTCTCCACATTTTCCACACAATTCGTAAAAAACCCAGATACTCATTCCAAGTGTTCAGCATAGAAATGAAGGAGGCAGCTTCTGTCTTTACTGCTGATTTTTTGGTTTCTTTGCTTTTACTTTTTTCTTTTGTCCTTTCTTCTTTTTCGTGAGAACTGCCTTTTCTCCAATAAATGCATTTTTGGAAGAAAAAGTAACTTTTTGCTTAGGTTTACTGGCATTCTTCAAGCTTGGGTTTGAACTCGGTTGTTTTAGTTTTTCTTTATTAACAGAACGCATGACTCTCAATTTTCTTCCCATTAGCTCAGAATTATTTAACTTCAAAGCAAGATGAACAGCATCTGTATTCTGTAAGAACAAAAATAATATTAAAAACCCCATTAATTCCCACCAGAAACTCCTATGTAACGAGATCAGTAAAGTCTGAGTTCAACGGTATATGAAGGCCTTCTACTCTGTGGTTTCCCAGCCCTGCGTGAGCCCCCGCTGCTCACGTCACACTCAGGCCACCTCCCCAAACGCTAACAGCCACAACCACGGGCTCACTTCTGTCATCATAGGTTTCTTTAAAACAGAAAACAGTTCAGAAGCCAACTTTCTGTAAAATTTCTGTTGTAAGTGGAAGACATGAAGCTCTCCTATAGTCCCTAAGATGTGGGACTAGAGGCTCTAGAACATTCTGTGAGTCCAAACTTCTATTCCAGCACAGAATGACTAATACTATTTTGAATGCCAAGATGCTGAAAGAACTCTACAGGCTTCTCAAAGAGGCGAGTTACATCTAGACAGAGTAACAAGATCAGTGCAGTAGAGCAACACAGACCTCACACACAAGACTTTTAACATCTCCCAGGGATACCTTTCAAGAGTCAGAGAGCCTGGGCACTGGACGGATGTCTCACTCAGTAGTTAAGAGTACAGACTGCTCTTAAGGAGAATTGGAGTTCAGTTCCTGGCACCCAAGCCAAGTGGCTCATGACCACCAGTAACTCCAGCTCGTGGGGCACCCCCTATGTCTGGCATGGGTACCTATACTCACATACACATTAAAAATAGTAACAATAAATCTACATGCTATCCAGCAGAGGTATCCTTTACTGCTTAGGAATGTCAGGAGACACTGACGAGTAGTCACTGAACTCAATGCAGGAATCTTGTGTTTGCTCCATCTTACAGAAGATAAGGTTCCTCTAACACCCAGCATCTAGAGTATTACACAGTACTGTTAGCATGCACAAAGAAGGACACTTGGACAGCTGTAACCACGACATTCTGTTGTGGTGGTTATGAATTGAGCTTTCCTGAGTCAGAAGCTGGGAATTTGAATCACGACACAGCACTGAGACCTCCCCGGGGCACAGGCATTCATTCCCAAGAGCAGCAGTGCTCTGGTCCCGTACCTCAAAGAGCACATAGCCAAATCCTCTGCCGACGCCTGTGAGTGGGTTTCTCAAGATCCGCACTGCCACAATGCTCCCACAGTCCAGAAAGTGTTTCTCCAAAGCAGCATCTTCAATTTCTACAAACAAATCCAAGCACAAATGAGGTGAACGTGTGGACTGTCCTTGTGTGCTAACGCTTAGCGAAGCCCACGAGAACACAGCACTACACAGCCTGCCTCTAAAAGCTGCCCTAAGCAATCCTCACATTACTCGAGCTTTGTTTCTACGGTTCTGCTGTAAGGGAAGGGAACACAAAGCCACACGAGCACCAGGGAGGAGCTCTGCCACTGAGCAACACCTTCAGCTCTTTCTAAATTTTCCCCAGAGGCAGCTAAAGTTGGCCTTCGTTTTCCAGTTTTCCTGCCTTGGCCTCAACTAGATGGGATTAAAGATACTCACTATGCCACCACGTCCAGAATTATTCAATTTCCTTTTGTTCTCAACTACTGTACTTGTTACTGCTCTCAGGCATGTAGGTAAGCCCCTGGCCATGGAACTACATCCCGCTCCTTTCCCTATCATGTAGTAACAACAATTATACTTTTGTTAAAGCACACTTACTGTAAGGAAGGTTCCCCACAAACACCGATCTCTTGTCCCTCTGAAACAGCGATGAACAGAAACAGTCAGTACACTAGAAAACAGGAGCTAGCCCACCCCCGCCCACTGCTGCATCCCCTCCACGGGCTGAGGGTCTCCACTCCCTGACTTGATCATACCCTTCCCTCGTCTGTTCCTATGTTCCCGCTGCATAGTATGTGAGCACCAGGAGAGACCTGATCACAGAGCACTCACAGGCAGTGCTTAGGGAAGGCCTGCGAGAGGCCAATCAGCAACCACGTCAGGCTCTAAGGCAGTGGTTCTCAACCTGTGGGTCGTGACCCCTTAGGTAGTCAAATGACCCTTCACAGGAATGACTAAAACCATCAGCAAACAGATATTTATGATTCATAACAGTAGCAAAATTACAGTTATGAAGTAGCAATGAAGATAATCTATGGTTGAGAGTCACCACAGCATGAAGAACTACATTAAAAGCCGCAGCATTAGGAAGGTGGAGAACCACTTAGAGCTTAAGGGCTACATGATCTCCACTGCAACTTCTTATCCGGCTATAATAGCTTAAGATACAAAAACAAACTTGTGGTTGTATGCAGTTAAATTTATTAACAGATATGGCCCAAGCACCACAGCTTGCTGACCCTCTGTGGTCCAGCTAGAGGTTTGACTCTGACTGCTGCTCTCTCTCATCTAAGAGAAGCACACTTCTGCAGGCTAACTCTACAGTTCTCTTATTGTCTGAAGATGCAGCTGTCATGTGCAGTCTGGTCACATTGCTCCAGCACTGAAATGTTGAATGCTCCTGAACCCACACTGGACAAGACCCAGACGTTGCATGAAGGGAGGCAAAGCAGGGTTTCATAGTCTGCCTGCCAACCTATCTACCCTGCAGCTCTCTTAGCTACCGTACACCCACTGACCACACAAAGCTCTTGCCATACACACCCCTGATGTGGAGAGTCCTTCTGTATATGTGCTGCTTTTATTGGTTAATGAATAAACAAACTGCTTTGAGCCTATAGCAAGGCAGGACAGAGCTAGGTGGGGAAAACTAAACCGAATGCTGGGAGAAAGAAGGCGGAGTCAGAGAGAAGCCAAGGAGCTGCCAGAGGGGAAAGAGGTGAGCCACCAGCTGGAACCTTGCTGGTGGGTCATGAGCCTAGCGGTAAAATATAAAATAATAGAAATGGGTTAACCAAAGATATAAGAGCTAGCTAGCAATATGCTTAAGTGACTGGCCAAGCAGTGATTTAAATACAGTTTCTGTGTGATTAGTTCAGTTCTGGGTAGCCGGGAGCAAACAAGCGGCCTCCCATAACACCTCACAGATATTGCCACTGTGCTTTGAGAATACTTTCCTGCCCAGGTAAATCTTTCATGACTCATGGAATCTGTTCTGCAAACTGTTCTTGTCCTTTCCTGTTGACCTGTCCCAGGGGCACCACTCTGAGTGGACAAAGCCCCCTGTGCAGATGACAGCACTTACCATAAAACAGAGCCACAGCCTGGCCCTCTGCGTCTCCAGCAACATACCAAGAACACAGAGTCTTCAGACTGTTCCTTACCTCTAACAAATAACAACTCTGCTTTTGGTTTCTGAGACGGGGTCTCACTGTACAGCCCAGCATTGCCCAAAACATGTGCTGCTCTTGCCTCTGCCTCCCCAGCTCTGACACAGGCACGAGCAAGCAGCCTAAGTGACTAACAACTTTCCTGACTTTATTCTCTGGTGACCTCTTACTTTCTCTAAAGAGCTGGTCATGGGAGAGTATCTTCAAATGGAAAGTGGCCTATTTGTGAAGAGAATGTTCACCTGAGTCCTGTGACCCCCTAGACACCAATACTATGTCCCTAAAGAACAAAGGTTCCTTTCTCCCATTCTCCCCCTGATCCCTCCATTGGTCCACCTTTTCACAAGGCTCATGTGAAGATCTTTTTGTTGTTGCCTTGTTTTCTTTTCCACTTCTTTGGGACAGTCTCACACTGTCATGCCAGGTGAGCCTGTAATTCCTGTCACCCTCCTGATGCAGGGATGACAGGCATGAGCTACCATATCTAGCTGTCTTGTTAAGATCCTTAAACAAATCACATTCTACTTACAGAGGTGGTTTCAGATGCGAGATCAACTCGAATACGAAATCCTTCTGCAATCTCGGCCCCATTTCTAATATAAAGACAAGTGGGGGTAACTGTTGAAAACCAGCACTTAGCTATGGGGCGTCTGCCGTAATGAAGCCCATGTAAAGCCCTCTCGGGAAGAGGCCAGCACCGCCCCGTCCCCCTGTCCCCGGCAGGGTCACCTCTGCAGCGCCTTTGCAGCAGCGTTCTCTTCCTTGAACACTACATACGCATTGATGCTTTTCTGGTCAGGGTGAAATTTACGTCTGCAGAGAGAACAGAAGGAAAAACAGATCATGTAAAACTTGCTAACCTCGCCGGGTGATGGTGGCGCACGCCTTTACTCCCAGCACTCGGGAGGCAGAGGCAGGTGGATCTCTGTGAGTTCGAGACCAGCCTGGTCTACAGAGCTAGTTCCAGGACAGGCTCCAAAGCTACACATAGAAACCCTGTCTCGAAAAAAAAAAAAAAAAAACAACAACAACAAAAAAACTTGCTAACCTCAAACTCAGGAGAAAAATCTAGTTTTGTTTTCTATAACCAATACATGATAAAATTTGCAGACTGGAAGTTCCACATTTTCAAGAAAAGATCCAGTAGTTTGAAAAGGAACAGAGATATATAAAGATAGCAAAAGGAGCAACAAGCCCACATCATCTCGGGAGTCATCAGTGTGAGGAAATGGTGAGAACAGGACTCCCACAAGCGTCAGCTAGAACAATGGAAGGATCAGCAATGTCATCCTAGCTCCAACTCCGAACCTAGAAAAACTGTTCCTTTTCTGTAGGATACACACCTAGGAAGTGCACATCGACAAACAGCTCAGTGCAGAAGGGAAAGCGCTAGCAGCCACCACCCACCCAGCAACCCAGCCATCCTGCTGATGGGCACCACCATCCCAACTTCCACACGGACTGCTTCTCTCTCTCACGATACAGCCCCACAGCCCTATCTACTGCTATCCATTACACCTCACTTGTCCATTCAAACAAATCTGTTGGACCTGCATTATTTCCAACAGCCTGAATTTGCTATTGTGAGAAAGCAGTCTGACGTGTGCCTCTGTCTTCTCTACCTGGTAAACTTGCTACTGGGTCTAAAGGTTTGATCTGGCCCAGACACGGCCCCTATGTCAGGACCACAGTAAGTGTCGAGGCTATTCTTTCTAAGCAAGACATGTAAGAGCTGCTCTTCACTTTTGTGTGTGTGTGTGCTTACACATACGTGCATGTATGTGTGGAGGCCAGAGTCAACCTCATCTGTCATCCCTCCAGTGCTGTCTACCACTTTTGTGTGTATTTTTAAAACACATGTCTAGTTGTAGGTAGCTTTTGCATGCAGAATATGTAACTCTCCCCCACGCCATCCGTCTCTCTCCCCCTCAGAAACAAGGAAAAAAGACAGCAGTAAACAGGTGAAGTTTTACAGTACTTGACCAAACAGTAAAAACCCAGTAAACACATAAAAAGATGTTTGCCATCTTACAAAAGCATAGCAAGGAGTCTTTAGAAAGGCTGACACTAGTGTCCTGCGGCTGCGGAGGACACGGACATGTGGTGTTCTCACCGAGTGCTAGTGGAATGAAAACCATGCAAGAATGATGGGCAGTGGGGGGCTACCTTTCAGGAAGCTAAAACACACTGAGTGTATGGCACAGACACTCTCCCTCAGGGACTTTGTCAGGAGACATTACCTGTCCACAAATGATTTTAGTCCTTTATGCATGAAAGGTAAAATCTGGAATCACTGGATGCTAAAGGGCTAGTGAATGACCTAGTGCTTACTTTCCACACGAGGAAACAGTATTGACAAAGAACAGATCACTGATGCACACAGCACGGATCTCAAAACCCTGCTGAGGAGTCAGACCAGGACGGAATGGGCTGGAGTGTGCTCAGAGGTAGTGTGAGTGCTTAGCGCAAACCAGGCCCCACGTGCCATCCCCAGAATCAAGGAGGAGCATCATGAAGTGTGGGGTCTGCTCACAAACACACTAGCACACGTAGCTCAGAAAGTAGGCGAGAGAGCGCTGCCTACAGCAGAGGCAGATGCACCGTACAGGCACACCAGCAGACTGGGCTAAGGAGGCATTCAGGATGCAGACTGTGGCAATGCTTTCACCAGGCTCAAATGTCACAGTCCTAAAAGTGGCCAGATGTGTGGTGCTCCCCTATATGCTCAGCACCCATAAACAAAGGCAGAAGAATCAGGAGTTCCATGTCTACTGAATTACATAGCAAGACACTGTCTTAAAAACATAAGGCCTGGCTGGGCCCGGTAGTGCATACCTTTAATTTCAGCTCTTGGGAGGCACAGATAGGCAGATCTCTGTAAGCTCAAAGTCAGTCAGTCAGGGCTACAAAATGAGACCTTGTCTCAAAAAACCAAACCAAACCATTCCTTCACTCCACTTATTTATGACCACAAGATGAAAACAAACAAACAAACAAACAAACTAACTAGCCACGAGCAGGTATACGGAAATAAATCAGGGTAGACCTTACAGAACACTAGGATAGTCTAAAAAAAGAAAATAATCTAATTATAAACTTACTTTATTGCAGCCAACTTTTTGGTTAGTGTTCCCTCTGCTGGCATCTTTTAAGAAGGAAAAAAAAAACATTACAAATTTGATTTTGGAGTATTTTTCAAACTAGTTAACACTTTTATTTTTCCCCTTTCTCAGGGCTGGAGACTGCACTCAGGATTTCACACAGGCCAACATGTTGTGTACCTCTGCTACACCTCCAGCCACGTAAGTTACATTTTAGTAAAAAACAAACTATGTAGCTAACCACATGCAGCTCAGAACACCTTAGGGAAATTGAATCAGAGACAATCATCCTAACACCTGTGAGCCAGGAGCTGCGGCACACTCTACAGTCCTGTAATCCCGGCTCTGAGACAAGAAGATGAGGAATACATCTACCCTCCTGAGCTGCACAGGGACACAGGAAGCCCTATCTCAGACAGAAGGGAGAAGAGACAAGGAATTCCCAGACAGCCTCACAGCCACTCGCAGACAACACAGCACAAGCACAGACACTGGGTGCCCAAACTGCAGGATGACTCCAACACAGCGAAGAGTCATGAGAAACAGGATGAAAACAGTTTTATAAAGCAAATGGGGGGGGGGGGGACGACAGCATTTATAAATTAAACCTTCCTCTCCGCTCTATGTATTTCTGTCTCCTTTACTGACAGCAGAGACAATCATCTGAACGTAGCAGACACTGGGCACCATGAGGCCATCAGTTTTGATTTACAGATAAAGCGCAGTGACATGCATTTTTCAGGGGGAGAAGACACTTACCACAGAACGAAATCGTACGGATTCTATCTGTCCATACTCTTTAAAAAATGACTTCAGCTTCTAAAATAAACAATAAACACATACATGTTAGTTAATACCTTGAACATCTGTGTTCACTGCTACACTTTAAGAACATTCCAGAACCAACTATAGTAGTCTACGTCTCTTATCCCAGCACTAGAAACACAAACTGGAAGCGAGATTAGTGTTCACATCCGGCATCTAAAATCCAAAGAGCACATCAGAAAAGCAGGTGACTACTCAGCGGGGTGGACAAGAAGAGTTTACAGAAACTTGGGGAGAAGAAAAACACAACTGAGGTTGACATTAGCATCTACTCATGGCCGGTGCTAGCTGTAGGCTCCAATGCTTACAGTCTGTGAGACACTTAAACTGAGGTCAGACTTGTGTCTTGCACACATTCTCGGATCTTTTTACACTGGCTAACCCAAACTGCCTTTTAATGATGCCGACCCACAGGGAAATCTGCCAACTGTTTACTTCAGAACACTACTTCAAGAGAATCCCAGTCTCAAGAACATACATTTTTAAGGGGTAGGACAATAATCTCTACAACTAATTCTAACTTAAAACGCAGGAATATTTTTGCAGAGCATCTTTCCTTCGAGTTCTTATGACATAAAGGGGAGATCATAACCAACAACAAAATGTATACAGGAGGCTAAGGCAGGGTGATTCAGGGAGACGTGTACCAAACTGACAAAAGACGACTGGGCTGGTGTCTCACCCTAGTACTTTGGGAGTGAGTTAGAAGCCAGAGTGAAGACATAAAGACACCTTGTCTCACAAACAGAAAGGAGGACTGGGGAGATGGCTCAGTGGTTAAGAGCCCTTGTTACTCTTACAGGGGACCTGGGTTTGGCTCCCAGCACCCAATGGCAGCTCACAGTCATGTTACTCCACTTCCGGGGATCTGATTATTACTTCTTCTGACCACCACAGGTACATATTAGTGCACATACATACACGTAGGCAAAATATTCATACACATGAACAAATCTAGAAAGATTTTTTAAAAAGATAGTACATGATATCTCTATGAATCAAACACTAGGGGACAGAATAAAAGTCAGTGTTTCCTAGGCTGCTTTTAAGGAAGGAGACTATAAACCCATCCTTCCAAAGGTGAGCAGGATTTGGGCCTGAGGATTGCTCAGGCAGTGATGACCAAGCACATGTTCATAGAAGGCAAAGGTACGGCTTCAGTGAAGCCTGCAGCACGAAAGGCACTTGGGTGCTCACTCTTCCACACAGCAGACATCACTGAGCCTGTGCTGTGTCAGGCGTCCTCTCCTGTGCTCCACACAGAGCAGCGAAGAGAACGATCCAGTTTACATTCTAGAGGCGTTAACAGGAAGGAAGCAGAAGAGAAAAAAGCTAGGAAAAGCTACTACTGCTTCAAACATGACCTTCAGAAGCCTGAATTAGACCACACACATACACAAACACACAGCCCGGATTGTGTCTGTGACTCTAGGATCAAGGAGGTGTCGGCACCATAACCATCTATGGTGTGGTGAGCAGGAAGCACGGCGAAGCTATGGCAGCGAGTTATCAATCATTAGCTCAATAAAAAAGTGACCTCAGCAGACAACTCCCCTAGGTTTAAACTGCCCTTAGCGCTCACCTTCTTATTACATGTGACAGGCAAGTTGCCGACAAACACAGTCCTCTCGTTTTTCAACCGCTCTTCTTCAGGGTTGAGTGGGATTTTTCTTCTTTGGTCTCCATCGTGGCTGAGGACCACACCAAGTATTTCTCCACCTGCTGCTTTACCACGAGATTGAGACTTTCTCCTTTCCTGCCCCTGATGAAGCTCTTCTTCTAGGTCAGCACTTGCTAGGGCACTCTCCCTAGTTTTTAAGGAACAATCAAAGAAAAGAGTCAAAAACAAAACAACAAACCAAAAACAACAGCAGCTGACAAAGCCAGTCCTGCAACCACATGGTGGCTCACAACCACCTGTCATGAGAACTGGTGCTCTCTTCTGGCCTGCAGGCACACATGCAGACAGAGCACTGTATACATAATAAATAAATCTTAAAAGAAAAGAAAAAGGAAGAAAGGAAGGAAACCCCTGCCCTACCTCACCTCCCCAAAACAGCGAGAAACAATAACTGGAAAAGTAGTACTGGTGTAGCTATCTGGATACTAACTCAAATATTCTATAAAAAAAGTTTAAGCAAATGATGGAAATCTGGTTTCCACATGAAAAACCAAATTCATGTTTGATAGCCACCTGAAACATTGAAGACATAAACCACAGGGTTACAGTCATGGGGGTAAAGACCTACCAAGGATGGCCCAGAAATAACAAGAGGCAGAGATGGAAAGGAAAGACCTGAAAGGCTGTTCACTTTGGATAAACGGGGTCTTTGTATTTTTTAGCTGTCTATACTATGAGACTTTATATAATGTATTTTTTTTAATTTGAGAACTATGCAATAAGAAAAAATTAAGATGAACATTAATTTTTCAAAACCGCCTGATGTAGTTAACCCGGTAAGAAGGAGAACTTCACCAACCTGTTTGCCAGCCTCTCCTCTGCACCAGAGAGTTTCTTTACTTTCATCCTTTTGGCAGGGGTTGGCACAGCTGGCCTTTTAATCTGGGATGTACTTTCTTCTTCATCATCGGGTTTTCTTTTCTTAGGGGTTTCCTTTCAAGAGTTTCAAGTCACACTTAATACGTCAAGCTGTTAAGAACTCTGACCCTATGACTGTGTTGTGGCCTATGCCGGTAACTCCAGCGATCAGGATGTGGAGGTGGTAGGAGCTATGCCAGGCCAACCAGGGCTACATAGCAAAGTCCTCGTCTCCAAATCCCTGAGCAACACTGTGCTCTTTCTAGACTGATACTACTTCTTCCTCACCGGTTAAAGAGAAGCAGAGAATTCTTGACATTCATTAGTCGTGAACCCAGATTTGATGGGCTTGGTCACACACACCTGTGATTCCACTTTTCAGTGCAAAGCTGAGGCAGCAGTAACGGCATCTGGGCTACAGTGTGTGCTAAAAGTCAATCTGGGCAACTAGTGAGACCCTTTCTCAAACTAAAAAGTAAAGTCAGATATGATATGATGGAGCAGTCCTGTAATCTAAGCACTCAAGAAGCTGGAGGACGACCGTCCTCGGGTACATTACAGAATCTGAGGCCTAAACAGCTACAAGAGACCCTGTCAACCAATAAACAGGGCTGAGGGTGAAAGGCTTGCCTTGCTCCAGGGGCGGACAGACAGCTGATGCTGTCAGGCGAGTTACCCTCTACACCTAGCTCTAAGGGCACACTCAAGCCGCAGTCCGGGGACTCACCTGGGGCACAGGCACAAACACGGGTGCAGCCTGTGACTCCGCGGCGCTGAAGAGAGAGGCCAGCCGCCCCGTCGCGCCTTCGGAAAGTCTCTGGCCGCCCCGCAGGCTGTCGGCGACCTGTCCCACCTGGTAGTCGGCGGCCGCGTCCCCCACGCCATCCTCAGGGCTTTGTCTGCAAACACAGGCACAGTCTCTACCAGGCCGCGAGCCACTCGCCACCCCGCACCCACGCCAACGCCGCGCGCCGCTCACCTCCGCTCCTGGCCCTTCTTCCTCTTGGGTGCCTTCCCTCCCAAAGCCATGCTGGGACCTGAGCTTCCGGAACGATCGCAGAGTTAGTCCGCACTTCCGGGCTCCGGCTAGTCCCGCGTCCTCACTGGTCGCCGTTCCGGCTGCCTCCGAGTTCCCGCTACTTCCGTTCTGGGGCCTTGCTTTTCCGCTCAGGACCAGGCCCCTTCCTCTCCGAGCGATTTGCGGCTGCGCAAGAGATCTACGCGGCTTAGTACTGAGGATCTGTGGACCTGAGGGTTTAGGAGGACTTCAGCTTAGGAGTGCACCCAGTTTAAAGAGCAGCCGAGGCCTCGAGTGTGAATGAGAGCCAGCCGAAGCCAGGCATGATGGCTGATGTCTTCAATCCCAGCATGTGGGGGCCGAGGCAGCCGGATTGCCAGGAGTTCCAGGCTCGCCTAAACTGCACAGCTCCAGGGTAGCTTTGGCTACAGAATGAGACCTCGTCCCAAACAAAATAAAACGCCCTGGTTAGGTTTGGTGTTCCACAGTTCACTGAGTTGAGGCTGCAGGGGTGTGTGTCAGCAGTCTGGGATCGGTGTGAAGGGCAATGAGTGCTCAGGCGGGGAGAAGGGTCTTGACGCTTTTTCTGAAATTTTACATTTCAAAGTAGACAAAAACAAGAAGTTGGGAGCACAGCTCTAACCGGTAACATCCCTGTACTGTTCCCGTTTAAAAGCTGTCCAGCCATTCTTGCAATAAATACTTGGTACTTGAAATCTTTAATGGTGGCTCATACTTGTAATCTCTGTGCTCCAGGGCTTCGGCCAGATGATGGCCTTGAGTTTGAGGCCAGTCTGGGCAACGTGGTCTAAGCCCCTCTGGACTGCAATGAGACCCCGTCTCAAGCTCTTCGCACCTATGCAAACCGTCACAGTTGGCCCTATCTTCAGGGCTCCTGCTCTTTAACTTCCCCACTTCAAGCACATTTTCTGACTTAGAGAAATGGTTATTTGGCAGCTGTGGGAATGAGAGGGGTAAATGGGTGAAGATAATCAAAATGTCTTATATACATGTACGAAACTGTAGGTCAATAAATCACAAGGTAACTACTTGCAGTAGGAACACAAATCCAAGTCCTGGCCATCTTTACCACAATTGTCCAGTGTCTTAGGGTTGTTAGCAGTCTCTTTAGAAGTAAAGGCTTGGAAAGGCACAAGGCTGCTTTTTCTAGTCAAAGCTCAGCTACCTGCCCTGGGGAAGCCACGAGCCCTTGGCCATCTCCTTGAGGGTAAACTGTGGGCGAACTGACACATGCACATCCTTACTGATTACTATACGGTACACCCGGGTGTGTGTGCATCACCCCTAGACTGTTCCAACTGATTCTCACAGGTCTCAAGTTTGTGTGCTGGGTGTGATAAAGCTCAGCAGGTGTCAGGTGTGGGGCTCAGTGCAGTGGAACTGCTTGATCAGGTGCATGCTTCTTGTCCTGATTTCTTGGGCTGTCTTCACACAAGTGACATTCCTGGCGAGGGGCCCAGCCCTGTTTTATCAGCCACCAGCATTCTGTGCAGTTGGAAAAATGAGTACTGAAGAGGGAGAACAGGAGCCCTGCAGGACCTAGGTGAGACCACCTTTTGTAGGCCCTTCTTACTTACTTGTTCAAGATGAACAGGCTGAGCTCTGGAGTTCCACACTCTTCTGTCAGCAGCATCTCATTTGTGCCAGTTGGCGACTAGGCTTGCACTTTCTCATACCTGCTGTAACCGAATGTCACCAGTGGTGGCCTGGGCACGCCCGTTTACACTCAGTCATCGTCCCGGCACTGTCACGTGGCTGTGAGAGAATGCCTGTTCATATGCCTTCCATGTCCCCATGCCACCACCTGGTGGCCTGGACACGCATGTTTGCATTCCTGCCACGTCTCTGCACCACCGTACGGTGGCCTGGGCTTGCCTGTTCACAAACATGCAGCGTCTCAACATTGCAACACGCTGGCTTGGTTGCAGCTGTTTGCACACTTGTGCCCCACCACCAAATACGATTCAGGGCACGGTGCTTGTACAGGGTCCTGGACTCCATCTCCAGCACTGAGACTGATGACGTAACTGCTCCAAGTTATGGTTAAGCAGAAGGTTTTGTTCTTTCTTTTTTGGTTTCTCGAGACAGGGTTTCTCTGTGTAACAGTCCTAGCTGTCCTGGAACTAGCTCTTGTAGATCAGTCTGGCCTCGAATTCACAGAGATCCGCCTGCCTCTACCTCCTGAGTGCTGGGATTAAAGGTATGCACCACCACTGCCCAGCAAGCAGGTTCTTTTATTGTAGATATGAAAATGAAAACATCCAGATGCATCTGGAAGAGTCCAGAGCAGAGAAAGTAATAGATAAGATGGGGGTGCAACATGGTTATAAACCATGAAAGAAAGACATGATCGAGCAGGGCGGTGGTGGCGCACGCCTTTAATCCCAGCACTCTGGAGGCAGAGGCAGGTGGATCTCTGTGAGTTCAAGGCCAGCCTGGTCTACAATAGCTAGTTCCAGGACAGGCACCAAGGCTACAGAGAAACCCTGTCTCGAAAAACAACAAAAACAACAACAACAACAACAACAACAACAACAAAAGACGTGAAAGCCATTCCTGGGACAGGCATACAGAGCCATTTGTAGTTAAGGTGTGGCCCGGTGGTGGGGACTCACGCCTTTAATCCCGGCACTTTAATCCAGGCAGAGGCAGGCGGATCTCTGGATCTCCTTAAATTCAAGGCAAACCTGGTCAACCTGGTCTACAAGAGTGAGTTTCAGGACAGACACAGCAGTTGCACAGAGAAACCCTGTCTCAAGAAACTGAAGAAAAGAGTTACAGGCAGAACATAGTCCTATCTTTGAGAAAGAGAGGTTTAATCATAAGCAGGCATGAACCTAGTTTGTCTTTACAATTAGATGACTTTTAAGCTTAAGATGGAGACAGCCTGGTTCTTCACTTCCTCCTTGTCTTATGTGTCCCTGGCAAACCCTTGATAGGGTCTAAGCATTCTTTATCTGGGGGGAAACAAAATTTGCAATGCATCAAAAGATGCATTGCTCATCTACAAATCGTACCTTTTGGTTAGCATAAAAAGAACAAATGTTAAGGCCTCAAAATCTTGGTATACTTATAGGTAGCCATTTTGTCCCCTTTACCAGTGAATTTCCTTAGACCTAATATTCCACCCTTTGTTGAAGACAAGGGGTGATGTGTTCTCCTTTGTAACTACCTCCGGCTGAAATTAGGATGGCTTTTTCAGGGCCCAGGAATGCTGGAATATCAGCCAACAACCAGGAGGGGAAGTGGGCCATGGGGCATTCATCAGAAGCCTTCGGTTTGCTGCCCCAGCTGAAGAGACGGGGCAACCACATGGACTAGGCTGGCTGGCATCAGCTTTCAGCAAGTTTGGGGTTCCAGTTTCATAGGGCTACCTGGGCGATGTAGATCGCATTTGGGGGTGTTGGTTGTTTGCAGGTGATTTCTGGATGGTGTCTGCCAGCTTAGTGGAACTCTGCCAAGACAGATCCACACAGGGACAGCAGTTAAAGTGAATGAATTAACGGGAAACTTAGATGTGCAGCTTCCCCACCGCTGGGATCGGCAAGAAGCAGGGGACCTTAGACTTTTGATTGACGGGGCATTTATCTGGAGTCCATTCGACCTGTGAGAGGTGGATCCAAGTCTTATGGTTTTTTTTTTTCATTCCGTGAAGCTTACAGTACCATTGTTTTGCTTTTTGTTTGTGTTTCGTGGGAGGGAGGAGTAGGTTATTTATTTATTTTTTCTGAGACAGGTTTTTCTCTGTGTAACAGAGTCCTGGAACTCACTCTGCAGACCAAACTGGCCTCGAACTCATAGAGATCCACCTGCCTCTGGCTCTCAAGTGCTGAGATTGAGGGCGTGTGTCACCATGTCCTGCTCCAATGCCATTGTTTTGTAACAGTATTTGCAAAACAAGTTCCTTAAATAGTAAAAGTTATATCTGAAACCTCTTTATCCTTTAATATGGAGCCTGGTAGTAAGACAAAGCTGTATGAGAGTTTTCCTTTTTTAACAAGTGACCTAAAAACTCTAGAAAAGTAAGGCCTGGGGCTGGAGAGATGGCTCAGTGGTTAAGAGCATTGCCTGCTCTTCCAAAGGTCCTGAGTTCAATTCTTAGCAACCACATGGTGGCTTACAACCATCTGTAATAAGGTCTGGTGCCCTCTTCTGGCCTACAGACATATATACACAGACAGAATATTGTATACATAATAAGTAAATTACATAATAAGTAAATAAATATTGAAAAAAAAGAAAAGTAAGGCCTGTTTTTTTTTTATGTGAAATACCTTGACCTGGCACTAAATTGATGAAGCTATAGTTAGCCATCAACCCAACGAAGATCTGAGAAGGATAAATTGTGGCAGGAAGCATACTCTGAATGGCCTGTGTATCGGTTAAATTGACAGAGACCCATTACCTACATGGTTGCCTTAGACTCGGGTGGTCTTGATGGCCCCATTGGGGGCAGTGTTTGTAGGACTTTTGCTGTCATATGGGACAACATTAAATCTTCAGCTATCACATAGGACAGTGTTGGCCTTTGGTGGCCAGATGTGGTCTGTGAAGAGGTCTAACTTAGCATTAGTGAGGCCATGACAGGCTGCAGGCTGACCACATTTGGACCAGGCCTCACCATTACAATAACCAGGAAAACCACAAACTGTACCCTGCAGGGAACCAATCAGAAGTGAGACAAAGAGGTACTACATGCTCCAGAACATTAAGAATAGCTTATCTAACTTCCCTAGGACTCAGGGAGGACCAGATGGGGAAGACATAAGCCCATTTGTGCTATTCTCAGCCCCTGCCTGTTTCAGAGTCCTCCTGGATGGCATTCCCTGTCCCCTACCCTAAACTTCCCCGGTCCAGGGGCTGGGTTGCCCTCTCTTCCCTATATAACACAAACATTTTGGCTACTCGGCCTTTTTGCTCTCTGACCCTCTTGGCTGCTGCTCCTGGTTCCCTCTCTCCCTTTCCCGCTCCCTGTCTCTTGGCATGGTCCGGCTCAGTCAGCCAGTCCTGTTCACTGTGAACTCTTCCAGATTCCTCTGCCTCTGTCTGTTTTCTTCCTCGTATCTATAATAAACCTTCACTTTCACCCCTTCGGAGTAATCATGTGTTCCCTTTTATTTTAGTCTCGTCATTCAGCTGGTTTGATAATTCACATTCTTTAGCCTCAGCCAGTAAGCTTAATAACCATTTGACCTCAGGTTCTTTGAGCTCCTGTTTTCCCAAATGTCTTCAAGCCTCTTATTGCCTAGGAAGGCATTACTGCCACCTAGTGATGATCAATGCAAAAAACAAGCTGTACAATAGAAAAAAAAGGCTTCTCTTTGCCTAAACTTTACGTAGTCCACACATATTTTAAAAATAGCACATTTACCTGGCAGGGGAGGCACCATGATCACGAAGGAGGTTTTCCCACGGCTAGGCTTATCCATTGCACTCTGGATGTGTTGACCCCTGCAATTTTCCAAAATACGGGAGAAATGGCTCAGTGGTTAAGAGTGCGGGCTGCTCTTCCAGAGGACACCGGTTCAATTCCCAGCAACCACATGGCAGTTCACGACTGTCAAACTACAGCACCAAGGGATTCGACACCCTCACATAGGCATGGATTCAGACAAAACGCCAACACACATAAAAGAAAATTAAATAAAATTTATAAAAAATAGCACTATAAGCTGGGCGGTGGTGGTGCACGCCTTTAATCCCAGCACTCGGGAGGCAGAGGCAGGCGGATCTCTGTGAGTTCGAGACCAGCCTGGTCTACAAGAGCTAGTTCCAGGACAGGCTCCAAAACCACAGAGAAACCCTGTCTCGAAAAACCAAAAAAATAAATAAATAAAAAATAGCACTATAAAATATCCCGTGCACAGTGGCACATTTTTGTAATCCCAGTACTCAGGAGGCTCACCAAACGTTCAAGAGTTAACGGGCCAAGAAGTGATTTAATTACTACAGTTTCAACGTGGTTATTTTGGGACTGAGCAGCCGGGAACCAACAAGCGGCTTTCTTCAACAGTCTAAACCCCACTCACTTTCCACATTTCCAGAAAACATTCCTATTATTGTCATGAGGCAGGTGTGCAGAGAGCGTAGTTAAAAGTGCCTACACACCCGACTTAGAGTCTAGTGAAAATGACCACACAGAATGCCAAGCACAGAAGAAACAGAAAGAAGCAGCGGGAAGATTTAAGAAATGAATATAGGAACACACACACACACACACAAATAAAATAAAATAAAATAAATAAATGCTGACCGAACTGAACACACATTTAGAAGGAATGATATTTAACAGGCTCGATCTCTTAAAACTATTCTAATTCTATTTAAAACATAGTATAGAAACTGCAGCATTTTAAAGCAGGATTAAGACAATGAATGGGAAGTAAGGTTTTTTAGTGGGTAACCCTGGAAAAGAAAGCAGTCGGCCTCCCTGACTGTGTGTAGCATAGAAATATCATAATATGAGCATTCTGCAGAGCCTTTAAATTGTCCAGGACATTTTGAATGGGCATCAAACGCATATGGCAAAAGTCCAAAGGAGGCAATGCAAATTTAGAGAGAGTGAAGTCTCTCTTTCCAACCCCATCCCCAAAACACAACTGCACTTTTGATTCTTCGCCTGTCTTGGTAAATTAATTTCTAATTAGGAAATAATGATCTCTTGAACACTCATGTCTCACAGCTTAGCAGCTGGGTTTTTCAGAAGTTCAACCAAGGCAACGTTTTCAAGAGAACAGGCCAACTGAAGGGGGCTCGGGGTTGGCACAGAACACACTCCAGACACCAGATTCTCAGCATGAAGGAGATTTTATTATACCGGAGGGAGGGGGAGGATGATGCCACGCTGCCTGGGTGGGGGGTGGGGGTGCGGCGCTAACTCTGAGTGATCAGAGACAGCAGCAGGTGTCTCTGCAAAAGCAGGAATTAAGGGAGGGGGAGTTTAAGGATTAACTTCCAGAAGACGAAGTTAATCACTCAAGTAATCGAGTAAGCAGGAGCTCACATCACCAAACTCCTGTCTGACCCCAGAGCTCTGTGATCTACTACACTTTCCTGATTGCCAGGACGACTAACACACCATGACATGGATGACCGTCATTCAGACTTAGTGACCAGTGTATCAGCCGGTTTCAGCCATTCTACATTCACTGAAAAACAATTTGATACCTCCAACCTAGTGACAACCGCAGCCCAACATGGAAGACTCACATGCACAATTTGCCTGGAAAACTCAGAGACCATCACAATGGTTAGCATTCTGTTCACTGTTAGGAAACTCAGAGACCATCACAATGGTTAGTGTTGAGGCCAGCCAGGATTACCCAGTGAATTCTAGGTCAGTGAGGACTACACAGAGAGATCCAAAACCACTAGATAGCAAGAAGTAATAAAAATAAAAGCAGAAATTAACAGATATAGAAGAAGTCTTAGATGAAAACCAAAGGTGGTGTTTGGACATCCTCTTCCAAAACACGGATCATCACGCATTTGTCCTGAGAAAATGAGGAGACGCATAGGAGACTGGCATGTCACCTGCTGTCCATCCTTTTTGTTAAATGTCATCAGTTGCTTTAAGAGAGAGAGAGAGAGAGAGAGAGAGAGAAAGGCTAGATATAGATCTTATTTCCAACCAAGATCCAAAAGTCATTCCCTCGACAGAAAACTCGGAATTTACCCAACTAGAGCCACAGAATGGCAGAATTATGCAGCCAATAAGAACTACTCACAGCCTGACACCACATAAATGCCCTCATTTATGAAATAAGAATCGCTTGTTGGGAAATAGTTTGCAGTCATTCACCCTGACCTAAGAGGACTTACTCTTCCTGTATAAATAACCATAAAACCAACCAGACTGAAGTCTGTTTTTCCTCCTTCTTTGGTGGTGTGCATCCTTGATTCAGGAGAAAGGCTTCGGTAGGCTGGTGTCTGTTTGTGGCCTGATGAATCCATGTCGTGGTCCCGTGTACTTTTGGTGTCTTAAGACACATGTAGCCATGCTGTCAATAATGGGAACATGTTAGTTTATATAGGAAGATATTGGGGTAGATGTATACAGTTGTTTCTTAGCAGAATGGGACAATTTTATAATTTTCTTATTCCTCCTCATATTATCATAAATTCTACTAATGTGGCTCACAGAGTGTTGCATCTAAAACCATCAGTTTGTGGCCTTGACACATTTGTATTAGTACTTTAGCCAATTCCCGTTAAAGTAGGTTATAACTGATTTCTGGGGATGTTCTTTGGCTCTATCTGGAGCATGTTGTTGCTAGGCTTCCAAATTCATTAAGAATCTTCTCTTGGCATGATGAAGTTCGGCCTTACACTCTGCACCCAGAGCTCTTCATGATGTCGGCAGTGACAAATTCTCCTGTGGTGCCACTTTACTGAAAAAGACTCTGGGACAGAGGGAGCTTGTTTCTGTTTGTGCTAAGATGGGATATTACTATGGCTGGCCTGGACCTCTTTATGTAAACCAGGGCTGGCCTCTGTCTCACAAAGATCTGCTTGCTCCTGCCCTCCTCCTCAAGGGCTGGGACTAGAGATGTGCACCGTCATGCCAGGTAGAGTGTTTCTTGGTGTCCACAACCACTGATTACAGCACATGTCATTCCTTCATGGGAATCAGGATGATGATTTAATTTCATCATGATATCTGATGAGAGAACTTTTAACTGAGCGTTTGGAGGCCAATGTCCCATTGGACTATGTGCTGGCTAGTTTTATGTCAACTTGACCTAAGTTATAGCCATCCGAGAGGAAGGAACTCCACTGAGAAAATACCTCCAGAAGATCAGGCTGTAAGTAAACAAGCTGGTAGGTCGTTTTCTTAATTAGTGATTGATCAGGGAAGGCCTGGCCCCTATTGTGGAAGGGGATAACCCCTAGGCTGGTGGTCCTGGGCTCTATAAGAAAGCAGGTTGAGCAAGCCATGAGGAACCATGAGGAACAAGGCAGTAAGCAGCACCCCTTCATGGCGGGTGCATCAGTTCCTGCCTCCAGGTCCCGCCCTGCTTCAGTTCCTGTCCCGACCGCCTTCAGACAAACAGTGATGTAGATGTGAGCCAAATAAATCCTTTTTTCTCCAATTTGCTTTGGCTATGCTTCTTCACGGCAACAGTAACCCTAACAAATGCAGATTAGACAGAAGACACTGGCCTGCCTGAGTTCTCCAATGACATCAGTGCCCTGGGGTTCTGTAGCCACGTCATGGGACTTTCGCCAAGGGGAGAGGTGAGCGTGGCTCTCGCTGGAGAGGGAGTGCACTCTTCTTGCCTGACTAGCTCTGGATTTCCTCTTCCCCAGATACTTCCCACTGAGGTGGAGAGAGAAGAACTGTGCTTGTGTTGAGGGTGACCCATGTCCACCCTGGCTGCCAGTTTTGGAAAGACCAGGGTAACTATGGCAGAAGACGCCGCTGAGGTGCACTACACTCTTACTTCCACAAGGTGGCGTACCATACCTGCAATGCACATCTCATTCCCCCAGGACAGACCTTTCGCCAGAAGAGGTCGCAGAAACACCGTCTTTCGTTTCGCCGCCTGTTGACTGGGGACCTACACAGCACAGAACTGCAGTCAGAATGGAGGAAGCCCTGTGACTCTTCATGAATTAGAACTCAGCATGTGGCCCTAGTCTGTCTCATAGAGTTACACTGGAGGTTTTAGCCAGTTCTCCCTGATACAGAGACATACACACAGACAAGATAAATCATTTTTATGTGCAGATGGTATGAGAGGGTCATCAGTGAGAAAGCCATTATCAACACTTAGAAAAAGTCCCAAGCTGGTTGACCATTGATTAATATATATGAATTAACAGGCATTTAAAAAAAGCATGAACATATCCTAATGAATCTCAAAAGACTGTTTGTATCTTTATTTTTAAATTTATTTTAATTTGTGTGTATGTGTGTGTGTGTGCACGCTGGTGCCTGTGGAAGTCAGAAAAGGGTGTTATGTCCTCTGGAATTGGAGGTACAAATGACTGTGGGTGCTGGAACTGAGCCCAGGTGCTCTGCAAGAGCAACAAGTGCTCTCACTTACGGAGCCATCTCCCCAGCTCCCCAGTTCTAAATTTTAAACCACAGGAAGTATACACTTTGGAAACCCCCTTTCAGTCCGCATGCTTTTCCCTTGCATCTTTCCCTGGTCTGGGAACCACGTGGCTTCTTCCTAGGACCTCCTGCTGTCATTTCACAGACCCAAGCCGAGCTGCAATGACCTGCATCCCAGCCTCTCTGCACAGGTGACAGCACCCAACACAATCACTGTTGGCTCCTTCCTTGGTCACGGATGCTGTCTCAGAACAGCTCTCTTACCTGCCTCTGCTTTGACAGTGCGCGTGATGCTGGTCTTTGCAGAGGAGGGCAGAGGAGGGTCGCTTTTAGAGGAAGATCCTCTCCCAGGTCCAGCAAGTCTGTTTCTGTACATGCTTCCTAGCCTGATGATGCTGGACCTGGGGAGGGGTCATCCTGACACTAGCGTCCCACGCTACCCTGTCCTGTGCCCTGGTGTGGCTTTCCAGCGAGCCAGGAACAGCTCTTGGTTCCATGCCTGTGGACCACAACTTAGAGCAGGGGTGAGTGTGGAGGTAAAGAAATAAGTGTGGCCGGGCGATGGTGGCACACGCCTTTAATCCCAGCACTCGGGAGGCAGAGGCAGGTGGATCTCCGTGAGTTCGAGACCAGCCTGGTCTACAGCATGAGTTCCAGGACAGGCTCCAAAGCCACAGAGAAACCCTGTCTCGAAAAACCAAAAAAAAAAAAAAAAGAAAGAAATAAGTGTGCATTGCTGGTGGGAGTGAAAAAACAGTTATAGTCACTGTGGAGATCGGTGTGGCAGTTCCCGAGGAAGCCGGGAATAGATCTGCCTCAAGATCCAGCCATAGCACTCTTGGCCAGATGCACAGAGGACTCCTACAGAGATATGTGCTCATCCATGTTCATTGCTGCTCTATGCATAATAGCCACAAATTAGAAACAGCCTAGATGTCTATTAATTGAGGAATGGATAATGAAAACGTGGTACATTTACAGAATGGAATATTGCTCAGCTGTTCAAAAAATTATCATGAAATCTACAGGTAAATGGATGAAATGAGAAAAAAAATCATTCTGAGTAGCCCAGACCCAAAGGACATCTGTAGTCAGTACTCACTTACATGTGGATGTTATCCGTAAAGTCTTCTATAAGCAGGTTACAATCCACATAACTGTGGAGGTTAGCTATACGGTAAGAGACTAGGGAGCAGGAAAGGGAAGGGAAACAGAACACTAAGGGCCATCTGAGGGGTCATATGGAAGCCCACTACTGTAGAAGCTTCTTAAAATATATACACATGCAAAAGAAATCTTTTTGTTTTGTTTTTTGGTTTTTCAAGACAGGGTTTCTCCGTGGCTTTGGAGCCTGTCCTGGAACTAGCTCTTGTAGACCAGGCTGACCTCAAACTAACAGAGATCCACCTGCCTCTGCCTCCCGAGTGCTGGGATTAAAGGCATGCTCCACCACTGCCTGGCTGTGCAAAGGCAATCTAAATGAAGTCACCAAATAATTGGGAAAACAATGCCCTAACTAGACATCTTTTATCACCAGAATCAACCTCCAGTGCCTCTCCATGGCCTCTGCATCAGCTCCCACATCCCAGTTCCTACTCTGCTTGCGTTTCTATCCTCGTTCTGTTTGATGATGAACTCTTTTATGACACTATGAGTGAATAAACCTTTTCCTCCCCAAGCTGCTTCTGGTCATGGTGTTTCATTCCAGCACTAGGAACCCTACCTAAAAGAGTCCTGTTGTTGAAAGACAATACTCAAGACCCGGGGAAGCACAGGTTGTCACCAAGGACACTCCAGCCCCTGGCAAAGCTAAAAGCCTCAGCCCCGAAGACTTTGGATGCTCTCCAGTTAGAGAACAAATTCCCTGACAGGCAGGCAGATAGGGACAGGAGACATGTCTGGGGAACAAAGATGGCAGGCTTCCAAGGTGGCCGGCTGCTTCCTCCTGAGGCAAGAGCCTGGCAGTAGAAAGCAAAGGTCCAGCAGGCTTCTCTCCCACCGATAGGGCCCACCTGTTCATGGACCAACCAGAGGTCTTCAAGACAGCACCAGGGCATGTTTGCATCACTGTATGAGCCAACCTGAGTCTGTTGAGACTGACCCTAGTTTGCGAGAAGATCCTTCAACGACTTAAAAACAAAAACAGCATCAGCAGCAACAACAGAAACAAAACCCAACCCTTGAGAAGAGTCTGGATCTTAGGGCCACCAAGCCTTCCCTCTACTTTGTGTAGGGTTTTTCTGTCTTTGTGTCCTGCTCTCTCTCTCTCTCTCTCTCTCTCTCTCTCTCTCTCTCTCTCTCTCCGTGTTCTTACCTCTAATAAAGCGCTGTCTTCACTGTCTAATTCTGCTCGCTGTGCCCGATATTTTCTCCATGCTAACTGTCACACTCTGATTTGCTCCTTTTAATTCTGTTACTGGCTAGACCCAGAAACTCTCACACGTGACAGTTCAGTTATGACCTGGCTTGGAGCATGGCGTGGTTGGGGGGGGGGGCACGACAGCTGATCACAGAGAAAACAAGAAACCTAGGTTAAGCACTGGGAAATGATAAAGACTTGAAACCCTGAGCCATGTTTTCAGCATCTGAGCTCAAAACTATTCTGGGCAGGAGTGTGAGCTGTAGGCTGTCTGGATAATTCGCTCCTCATCACCTGTTTAGATATTTTTAATGACAGCTTTGTAATTTCATCGTGCTGAAATGGCCAATGCTAGATGACAAGGAGAAAGGGAACACAAACGTGGATCTGTAGTCTCCTGCTGGACACCAAGGGGGCATAATGAGTGTCAGCACCCTTTGGCACAATGGCATGGTTCATAGCTAGGAAATTCCTTTCTGGTACAGATCGTGGGCCCTCTCAAGTCTGAAGACCCAGCGAGGCAGGAATGAAAACACAGTGATATCCTCTGACTCTCTTTAGAAATGGCCTAGCCCCTGGTTGGTGGGGCCCTTAGCTGAAGACAGCAGGAGCATCCCTTGCCCAGGTAAGGTCAAAGACCTCCTGCGATAGGAAAAATAAATTCTGTGTAACATCTTGAAGGAAACAGCTGGGAGCCAGACAGGGAACGGAAACATGATATACCTGAAGAGGTAACGGAGGATGGCAGGGAAAACCATCCCCTTAAAGAGAGATGACTTATATAACCCAGGGGTTCCTCCCGCCATGCAGGTGCTTACTACACCTGCCAGGCCTGCCCACTTCCTGCCTCAGAAAGCATAAATTTTCTACTGTCCTTTCTGTGTGTCCCTTTTTGTGGACACCAGGAAAAGCCCCAAGTCCACTGGTGCAGCTCTTCTCCCCGTCTTCCATCTCTGTGGAAACGTTGGTTGTTTCCATTTCCGGGCTATGATGGCTAGGGCGGGCGTGAATGTAGCGGAGTGAGTGTCTGTGAAGCAGGATGTGGAGGTCTCCACGCAGCCCGAGAGTGGCGTGGCAGGGTCGTGTGGTAGACCTGTTAGCTTTCTCAGAATTCTTCACATCGACTTCCAGAGGAGCTGAACCAGCTTTCAGCTCCACTCGCGGTGAATGAGGGTTCTGTTTTCTCTGCGTTTCCTCGGGCATTCGTTGTTGGTTGTTTTGTTGATCTCAGCTATTCTGAGACATAAGTCGTCCGCTAATCTTTGGAATAAAGAGTGGTATCTCAAAGGCTGGCAAGTATCCAATAGGAAAAAAATGCATCCTGGAGTGGGAGCAATCGTCTCTTAAAGTTACTCCGTGCCCTCAAGAGGCAGGGGCCGTGCTGCAGAGCTGGAGTTGTGGGGAGGGGCAAAGAGAAAGCGTCTGGACGGAGTTCTTGCCCTTAGAAATAGACTTAATGTTCCAAAATAAAAACTCATGCTTATTGGCTATTTCTATTTGATTTACCGATGTGGTCAATTGGTTAAACATACCCTTTTTGTATTTTGTTATTGTTTCGTTCCTTAAAATTTTAGGTTTTTTTTTTTTTTTGTGTGTGTGTGTTGAGACAAGGTTTCTCTGTAGCTTTAGAGCCTGTCCTAGAACTCATACTGGCATCAAACTCACAGAGATTCCCCTGCCTCTGCCTCCCAAGTGCTGGGGCTAAAGGCGTGCGCAACACTGAGTAACAAAATTTTAGTTTTATTGTGAGCCAAAAGGAAGCTGGGCCAAGTTAACAACCTGAATTTACTGAATTTACAAGTCAGTGTGGTACTAACTACATTATGTTTTTAAAAAATGTTTAAACATTTTGTTTTTAAACATTTAAAACAACATATAAACAGTTTTTATATGCATAATCATTCATAAGATATATTTTATAAGCCAAGATTTTGAATAGTATTGTTTGTTGAGATATTTTCTATAACCCTCATCATGAATAGGAAACAACGTATAGATTTTTCATAACTATATGTGCATTTATTAATTTGTATATAGAATAGTCTTAATTTTAAAAACCTTATATTTAGTAGTTTTATATTAAGAATTTTTGAAAAATATGACTTTACATTATCCATTATCTAAAAGACATAAAAATTTATGTTAAGTATATATATTTAGAATCTTTTTTGGAAGGAAATCCTCACAAAAATCTCTACATATGTTAGATTAAATTTTAAAGATTAATAAAATCTTATGACTCTAATGAATGTTGCTTTATATAAACAATTAGCATTTTAAAGTTTTATGAAATATTTTACAGACTCAAACATACCTTTTTGATAGGTTTTAAGATGTTTAGACTGTCCAAATTTATATGATGGTGTGTGCCTATCAGTTCTTTTAGTGAATGATCACAATAGTTAAATTTATAAATCATACACATTTTAATTGGACCTGACAAAAATGTTTTAGCCCATAGCAATAATGAATTTTAAGGATGAGAGAAATAATGTGGCCACGGTTTGTTAAAAAGAAGTTTTGGTGCAAACAACATACGAACAACCAAAAGCAAATAAAAACAACTGTAGACACGCATGGAACAATTATATGACATTAGGCATATTTTAGGAAAAAAAAGGGAGGAAGTTTGCATCCATATCTCTTTAAAATGTGAGAGAGGCTTAGAGTAAAAGATCAGAAGGTGAATTTGTCCAGCAGACATTGTCTCCCCAATCACTCATCCCCACCAGCTGGTCCTACTCTACTTCCACCCTTGACCTCGGACTAAAGCTAAGGGAGAAGTCCTTTTTCCCATCGCGTCTCAGGCTGCTAGGTAGGAGGTAAGAGACTGTTCTAGGATATGTGAGGAAGTGGGTTTTATGAAGCTGTTTTCTAGGAAAAACTACGAGCTATGACATTATGACCCAGGAACGGAATACAGACAGGCCTAGGAAATGTCTATTCCTGGTGTCAGGAACATTCCTTTAGTGAGTCTCTGGTTAGAAACACAGGAGGACAGGAACGCAGAAGCCATGTTTATCAAGATGGATCAGCCAAATGACAGATACGAACACTCACCAACAACGCGTGGAGATGAAGTCCCAGCACAAGTCCCTAGGGGAGCTGGTGAGGGGACAGACAGCTTGGTCATCTTTAACAGCCTGAGCACTGGCAAGGGGACAGACACAGATTCACTTGGTCATCTTAGCAGCCTGAGAAGTTCCCCTTAGCTTTATGGGTCTAGACTCAGGCCAAACTGGGATTTGAGGCTTTAAGACTAAGAAATTTCAGGACTAGATTGTATAATAAAGACACTTCAATACTGACGGAGGTGGGGGGGGGGTCTTCCCAAGAGAAACTATGATATAGATGAGAAATAAAGAAGCAAGGTCAGAGAAAGATGAAGGTAAGAAGATACTTACAATTTATCTTCGGTTTTGAAATAAACTAAAAGCTTTGAAATCACTTATTTCATCTCATCCTAACTCGCCTGTGGCTTTTATTTAGAGCTCTTTATTGTTATGAATTGCTGATTTTATCAGTTTTTTAGTAGATCATTTTACATTCATTAAACAGGTTGCCTATTCATGATTGACTTTTTTTTTTAAACATTGTATTGCCTGGGGCTTTGTCAAGCACAAAGAATGAGCCAGTCTGGAGATAGTAAATGCTCCTGGTTGAAGGACAGGAACAGAGCAGCGTTGGTTATAGGTGGAGCTCCTGGTTTTCCCAGACGCTTGCAAGTGGAAAAGTCAGAAATGTCACACACAAAGTAGGCTAGGGCGGCAGCTGGCAGCTGAACTCCAGACACCCCATCCATTCTGGAAAACTTTTCCTATTTTTTTTACTTTTTCCTGAAACATTGCTTGTGTGTGTATGTGTTTGGGGGTTGGGTCTATGTGTTGCTTTTGGGATGGACTTCCTCAATTTTCACGTCTTCTCCCACTGACTCTCAGGACTATTTTGCATCCTTATGGAAATGTGAGGATGATCAGACACTGGGTGATCAACCTCTCATCCATCCGTCTGTCTGTCTGTCTGTCTGTCTGTCTGTCTCTATCTATCTATCTATCTATCTATCTATCTATCTATCTATCTATCATCTATCTATCTATCTATCTATCTATCTATCTATCTATCTATCTATCTATCTATCTATCTATCTATCTGTCTATCCATCCATCTGTCTCTGTCTGTCTGTCTGTCTGTCTGTATCTATCTATCTATCTATCTATCTATCTATCTATCTATCTATCCATCTATCTTCCCAATAAAGTTCCTTCTGATCCGGTGAGGGACTAGGGCTTCGAGAGATTCCCTGATAGGCAGAGAGATGAGGGGAGGGGCTGTGACTGGATGATAAAGACGGTGAACTTCCAAAATAGCTGCTTCTTCATTTTCCCGACCTAAGACAAAAGCTGGGCAGCTTAAAACAGGCCTTGTGGGCTTTTTCTCCCACCAGCAGGGCTTCCTGCCTTTGGACCTTAATGACAAGGCCAAAGCCACACCAGAATGTTTATCCCAAACTTGGCTACCTGTCAACCTCCTGGTCTTTGTAGACACCGTCCAATCCTAAATTGGGGGAGGAAGACCCCCCTCCAAGATTCTGCAGCCTCCCCCCCCCCCAAGTTCTGAAGGAGAAGCTGTACCCTGAGGAGGGTCTTTTCTCCCTGTGTGCTTTGTTGTGTGTGTTTCTTCACCCCCAATAAAAGCCTTGTCTTACTGCCTGATCCCAAAACCACTTAGTCTAACTTAAAGAGAATTTAGGGATTTTGTTCTAGATGTTACTCAAAGATGAAGATCTTTTTAAAAATTTTCTCAAGCCGGGCGATGGTGGTGCATGCCTTTAATCTCAGCACTCGGGAGGCAGAGACAGGTGGATCTCTGTGAGTTCGCGACCAGCCTGGTCTACAGAGCTAGTTCCAGGACAGGCTCCAAAGCCACAGAGAAACCCTGTCTCGAAAAACAAAACAACAACAACAACAAAAAAAATTTCTCAGATCTTAGATAAAGAAAAGCAACTCTGGTCTTGTAAATGAAGGGCAGGCACACATCTTTGTCAAAGTGCTTCTGTCTGATATTTCTGCTTTTCTAAAGCTGGATAATGTACTGACGTGCAATTATAAAATCTGATTTCTTCTGACCAACAAACTTCTCTCCTTGAAAGCAAGACAATATTATAGAAGATGCCAAGATTTTGAATAGTATTATTTGTTGAGATAATTCCTGTAACCCTCATCATGACACATGGTAAATGTGATAACTACTAGAGATTTTAATTTCTGAAGTATTCTATATAAATTCGAGTAACAGAGGGTATTTTGTTTAAAGCAGTCACTGCTTTTGGATAAGTCTAAAATATACCAAACTTTACTTCTGAAATAAGCTAGCCTACATAACACCCAAACGGGACAATTTTATCTCTGTTCTGGCCATCCCTACAGCTCTACACTCTGGCTTTGGGAGAAATGCGGTGGTTCTCAACCTGTGGGTCGTGACCCCTCTGGGGGCCAAATCAGGGTCACATATCAGATGTCCTGATTATCAGATACTTACATTACAATTCACAACACTAGCTAAATTACAGTTATGAAGTAGCAATGAAAATAATTTTACGGCTGGGGTCCCCACACCATGAGGAACCGTATTAAAGGGTCGCAGCGTTAGGAAGTTGAGAACCACTGCTGTAAGGTGTTAATTATGCTACAGGATAGCGCCACAAACTTGCCAACTGTCGGTGCTCTATTACAGCCCTCGGCGGGCCATTATTTTTATGGTGGCTGCTTCTCATTCATTAGAAGAGCAGTAAATTTTATGATCATGAGTGCATTTTTGTAAGATAATTCATCTCTGATCCCAGGTTCTAGGTTCAACACTTAGTTATCCACTGACGTGTAACAGATCATACAAAATGGCTCAAAATGACCAAGGTGTTTCCCTTCACTCGCTGGGCGCCTCCGGTCTAGGAGCCCTTTAGGTGAGTGGTTTTGATTTAGTCTTTCACGCGGTGGAGTTCAAATGTTAATCACAATGTAATCTCTTACCTGAGCTGCTGAAATTCCTTCCCAGGAGGAGGTGCAAATATCATCTAAGGTCCCAGGGACAAAGGAAGGCGCCATTCCACCAAAGTGCAGTTTGGGGAACCAGTGAATTTATTGGGTTTCCTTGCAGAGCATAGCCAACGGGTTTCTTAGGGGCTGTGGGAGCTCCTCCCCCAAAAGCCACACTGAAAAGCCTCTACCCATCAGGGGTGAGGTCTTCCCAGTAGTCACCTAAATGGACCTCCTACCCGAGCCTGTACCCTCTGCTCCCTCCCAGATATCACATGCAATTAAGGCTAAGTTGAATCCAACAGGTAGTAGGGGTATGTGGGTATAGTCCCAGCTTGAACAGAGTGATGTTACTCTTTCCTTCATCATAACCCATTTGTTTGTTTGTTTGTTTGTTTGAGGCAGTGTCTCTCTACGTAGTCCTGGTTGTTCTGGACTCCCTATGCGGACCAGGCTGTCCTTGAACTCATAGAGATCTTCACACGTCTGCCTCTAGATTAAAGGTCTACATCACAGGGCGCTGTCATTTCATTGGTCAAGGGCTCTCACTCACTCTTTAGCCCTTTTGTGATATGGGTGGTCTCTTGCTCACTGATTAGTATTCTGTTGAGATTGGATGGTTTGGGAGACACCTATTAGTAGAGGCAAGAAATAAGGAAGCCAGGCTCACTGGGCTATTCCACGCCCTGTCTTTTGCCCCGCCCGTAAGGCTCACTGGGCTAGTCCTCACCCTCTCTTTTGCCCCACCCTTAGATAATTGGGAGGCAGCTAGGAGTAGGAGACTGTGGGCAGTGTGGCATGGCCCTTAGAGTCCTAAGGAGAACAGGCTATGTGCACACTCTAGGACCCTGTGGCCCCCGAGTCCCCTGCTGGTGCTGCCACTTAGGCTCTTCTACAGTGCTGGGTTCCTCTGCTTTCAGAACCTCCACATGGGTGCACTAAGGGAGAGGCCTCTTTCTGGCCCTCACTCTACCCATACTAGGAGGCACTGTGGGTGGGTTGTTGCCGCTAGTAGCAGTGGCCCAGACTTTGGCCGCTCTCCCCAGTGCTGAGAGCTGCAGGTGGGTGCCAGGGGCTTGTCTTTGCACTGTCTTCCTGGGGATGCAGAGAAAAAGAAGAAGAAGAAGAAGAATTGGGAATGATGTAGGCTTTTGAAACCTCAAAGACCATCCCCAGTGACACACCTATTCCAACAAGGTCACACCTCCCAGTTCTTCCCAAACAGTTCCACCAACTGTTGAACAAGCATTCACACATATGAGCCTATGGGGGTATTCTCATCTAACCCACACAAGTGGGGTCTGTTTGGAAGTATGGACATGTTTTGAGAGAACTGCCGGATGTCTAGAGGAGACACTTGAGTAGCACATCAGGGGTGGAGGTGTCAGCTAGTAACTGCACAGGCAACCTGGCCACTACTATGGGTGATGCAACTCAGCAGTCTGAGGCCGAGAGGGCCATCCAGAGGGAAGCTGCAGGGATAATGGGAGAATTGCAGCAAGAAAGGGCTTTGAGGTTGGGAACTTCAGCGTTGCCCTCTGACTTAGTGGGTAAACTGGACAAAATAGAATGGGAAATTGAAGTGTTGCTTTGCCATTTTTCTTGGACAAAATAAACTCAAGTGAAATGAAAACTAATTCAGTTGCAACATCAACTTTGTTTTAAGCTACTAAATGCCAGAGGTTTACCTGCCATGAGGGAGAGAGCAAATGTGTGCAAGGAGACAAATACTCTACAAGGATTAGCAAGAACACTGTCCTCAGCTAAGGGTTACTGTGTCCATGTGCCAAGGCCCGCCTACAGTCATGACAGGTAGCTGACTTCGTTGGGGAGTCTTGTTCATTCTCAGCCCCACTTCTGCAGCCCCAGGAAACCATCAAGGCAGGAACTCGCCCCTCCCACCGTACTGCAGCTCTTAGTGGCTCGGAGGCACACAGAAGCCCTGTTCCAGTTCGACTCATAGCGCCTCTTCGTTTATGTTTTGCAGGACCAGAGCCGTTCCCATGATCTGCGGTTCACCCAGGCGGATGTCCACTAAGCAAACAGAGCTGGGCTAAAGCTTCTGAGCCACAGCACTAATTGCTGGTCCTCGGAGCTCTTGTCTTGGCGCGCTCTCCCTCTCTGACCATTCCTCCTTGCAGTTCCAAGTGGCCTGAGGGGGTCGCCCTGGCAGCCGGCCTTTCCCGGCTGGCTGCATTTTTCAGAAGCCATAGCTGTGAACTAAACACAGATGTCAGACTCACAAACTGCTCCAGAACTAGCCGGGCAGTTCCGCCTCCGTACCGATTTCTTGTCTCCATCAATGGGCGTCTCCGGGAACCGTCCCCCTCAGCTGAGTAGGCAACCACATATCTAGAGAGCCAATCAGTCAGCAAGCCCACCTCAATAAAGAGCCAATGAATAAGCGAGAGCTACCAGGTGCTGTCACGGGAGGCAATGAAAAGGCGTTTAATTAAGAACAGCAGACCCAACAAGCCCCAGGCTTGGAACTGAAATTGCCCTTAGATATTTTGAACAGGTTGCGATGAAAAACAAGGCAGCATCATCGCGTCTACCCTGTGACTGCATACAGTCCAAGATCGCTGTGAGTGCAACTTGGGAACAAAATGTCCCAGGAGGAACTTGCATCTTCAGCTGATACTGTTGCAAGACCAAGTGACTGATTAGAATTTCAATAATCATGGAGAGGTTAGAATGTTGCCGGTCCGGAGCCTAATGACAGATTATTGGGGTGATCTGTAGATCTCTTAATAGCCATTTCTTGCCCTCTGTTCCTGGCCTTACAGCTTTGTGAGCATTGTGCAAGTCATTTGGAATGTGCAGTTGGTTTTACAACCAACTGAAAAACTAGGACTGCCATCAGCATCTCAGAACCACCACAGTTTCCATTTCTGCCCTAGCTCACCTACTTAATGTTCCCACCAACTTACTTAAAAGATGCCTTGATTTATGATGTCCTTGTTGTATTAATGAATAAACATCATCAAAGCTCATTTCAATGTGGAATTTGGGGTAGCTTATGTCTGTGATCCCAGGACACAGTCACTCAGATTTGGCTTCAGAATAAACTCTTTTCTCAACTTTGAGGTGAGAGTTTTCAGACAATGCAAAACTGTAAACTAGAGTTTTAGCTTGTTAGCGTGTTTTTGTTTGTTTGTTTTGTTGTTGGTAACTTGATTTTGTGGTTATCAGTGTCATGTGACTATGTCAAAAAGTTGGACATGCCTGCTTGCCATATATAACCAGATACAACTGTCAAATAAAAGAAGTGGTGTAAGCCACGCTTTCTTTCCTGATGTGACCTGCCCCATATTCAACACCTTTACTCTAGAAGTTTCCTGGGCTGAACAGAGATGGGAAATTCATTTTGCTTTTGTTGTTTTGTTTGTTAGACAGAGTCCTGCTCTGTAGCTTTTGCTGGAATCTCATTGGGTGGGTCAGGCTGGTCCCAAATGTGTGGCAATCTTCCTGCTTCAACCTTTGGAGTCCTGGGATGACAGACATGAGCCAGGAGCCCAGGGATCTCCGTGTTCATGGATCGGTGCAGCAGGGTGCAGCATATTTGAATGCTGTTTCTTCTGAGCAGTATTAGATAGAATGAACCCAGATCCCCAGTAATGCCTAAGTGATCGTTGTGACAGATAACACCATTTGTCTCAGTTAGGGTTTCTATTGCTGTGGCAAAATGCCACAGCAGAAAAAGCAGTTTTGGGGAGGAAAAGGTTTATTTGGCTGGCACTTCCATATCACTGTTTGTCACTGAAGGAAGTCAGGACAGGCATTCAGACAGATCGGGGAGCTGGAGGCAGGGCTGTTGCAGCGCTTGCTCATGGTGGCTTGCTCAGCCTGCTTTCTTATAGATCCCAGGACTATCAGCCCAGGGATGGCCTTACCCACAGAGGGATGAGCCTCCCCCATCAATTACTAATTAAGAAAATGCCCTACAGGCTTGTCTATAACCCAATCTTATGGAGGCATTTTCTTAATTGAAGCTGCCTCCTCTCTGATGACTCTAGCTTGTGTCAAATTGACATCAAACTAGACAGGACGCCTTGGATTGTTGAAGAAACTTACTGATCATTTCAATCCTGGCTATATTTTCCCAGTGGGTGTTTAAGACCATGTAGGTAGACAAAATTAATTTTTGTTTTTGAACCGTTAAGGCCAGTTGAGGATCCAGTCCTCAGTGGCCACTTGGACTTCAGAGGGACCTCTGGCTCCTCTGGTCTTTCTTTTGCCAATTAGTCGATCTATGTGAGGCTATCTTATGTTATGATACAGATGCTACCCCACTTGCATAGCGTGGTCCAAGGACACACATTGTTATCAAATGGATGTTTTATGTTCTGGGCCTTTGCTGTCTGTTAAGTTTTATTGTAGCCTGTTACATCAGCCTGTTGTTTTTCCACGGGTTTATTGGCTGCACCCGAATCTCCTGGTATTTTTTAACTACTGGCTGTGACTCTGTGACTCCACATCAGTGCCCCACTGCTCACGGTGCTGCCTGGTGGGACTTCTAGTTCAGCGGCACCTTCCCTGCTGCTGCTTCTGCTGCCAAATGTAGTGTTTAACCAAGTCTCTATCATTCTATTTACCAATAAAGACTCAGGAGTCAGATGTTGGAATGAAAACCTGCTAGCTCAGAGAGGCCGAGAAGCAGCCAGCTGACCTTTGTGGCTAGAGACACAGCGCAAGAGCATCTCTTCAGCCAGCCCAAACCAAAAAGACTGAAACTCCAAGGCCCTCCCTACTCCTTCCTCTGCCTCTCTCCATCCGTCTTCCCGGCTCCTTCCATACTCAGGATGGCTAATTCCTGTCAACTAGCTGCTGGCTCCACCCCCTGATCCAAGGTTGATTTTGTTACTACAGTCTCGGGTTTTACTGCGCAATCGAATACGCCGTGACGTCAACCTGCTCCCGAGCAGAGCTAATAGCTGCCCCTTCAACTTCACCTCTTTGGTTAGCTTGGAAGTATTAGCAGGGGCTCTCCTCCCAAACCCCTGCCAGCAGTTAGGGTGACCTCTGCGAGGAGGCGGTGAGAGACTAGGAGTTAGACAGAGTCCCTGGTAGGCAGACAGGTAAGAGGAGTAGACTATAGATAACTTCCAAGATGGCTGGCTTTTGGCTCACCCTCCGGACCTGAGACCAAGGCTTGAAACAGAGTCCTGATGGGCTTTTTCCCCCACCAGCAGGCTCCCTGCCTCTGGACCCGTCTGACAGGTTCAAGGTCACACCAGGGTGTGTTTATCCCAAATTTGTGGACCTGCTCAAACTGACAAATCCTAAGTTAAGGGAGGAAGACCCCCCTCAAAGATTCTGCAAACCCCCAGTTCTCAAGGAGAGACTGGGTCCCAGCTTCCCGGGTCCCCCATCTCCTCTGCATGGGGTCTTTCTCTCTGTGCCACGTTGTGTTTCCTCACCCTGATAAAAGCCTCAAGCCCAATTGATTCTGCTACCGTTTGCTGTGTCTGAGGTTTCTCCCTACTGCTACCCACTGCATTCAAGACTTTTCCTGCCTTTTAATTCTTTAACTGGCAGACAAAACCCAATCACAACCCCCTGTATGGTCACAAGCCAATGCACTTATAATAAATTATTAATTGATTCTTGGTAACAGCTGCAAGTAATGACTGCTAAAGCTTTACAAAGAAAACTTAATATCATCAGAGATATTAATATTTTAAAAAAATTAAATCTCCTTTGCACATTTTAAATTTGTTAATGTTGTATTGATAACTTCATAAAACAGACAATTGTCTTGTTAATGTAACTAAAACTTTTATCCTTTTCTTTTTGGCCAGCTTTAGGAAATTCATGCGTCTCATGGCGTTCCTCATAACCCCCAGGGGCAGGTCATTTACTACTCAAGTTCATGGCTACCTGAACAAGCTCATTTATTACTCAAAAGTCAAACATGTACCTGGGTGTGGTGGCGCATGCCTTTAATCCCAGCACTTGAGAGACAGAGCCAGGTGGTGGATCTTTGAGTCTGAGGCCAGCCTGGTCTGCAAAGTGAGATCCAGGGCATCCAGGGATACACAGAGAAACCCTGTCTCAAAAAAAACAAAAACAAAAAACAAACAAACAGAAAAGTGAAACCCGGAGCAAAGGGAGAATGACGGCTTAGAACTAGCAACTTTCCTTGGCAACTTTTACTTTAAAACTTAAAAGATGTTTCTTTAAATTTTCTCCTTTGATGACCTATAAAAAGAAATATAACACAAGGAGCAAGAAGTTTTAGCAAAAGTCTTGGTTTTCTCTAAACTTTCTTCGATGGTCTACCCAATGTCTGGGTCTGGTTCCCCCATAATTCAGAGCCTCGTCCCCAGACCTGTGCTTTCAGCAGCAGGCTTTCTCCAGACTCAACAGGACTGATACAGCTATGTCACAATGACCTGGTGTCGTAGAAACAACATGGTAACCCAAGAGGAATTTCTTTTTCTGAATTTCCTGACTTTCAGCCCCATATCCTTTTTACTCTCCTCCCCTTTGCCGCACTTCCTCTAATATTACTGTAATTCTGTCTCCCGTTCTCATTCTGAGACAAGAAGTCCATGCCTGGATTCCTGTTCCTATGACTCAGCCGTGGCATGGAGGATGCACTTTTAAAGCAACTCACTTACGCTCTTGAATATGTGCACAAAAATTCACTGGAGCCATTATTCCAGCTATCATGGCTGCCACAGTTATCACTGCGGTGACAGTAGTAGCTTAGCTCAGTCTTTCCCAACTGCTGGTGTGTGGTCTATGCAATCACCAAGGCCAGCAGAGTAGTGATCCTCTAGGAAGCCAGCGTTGGTTTGAACACTGTGGGTCTGACCCAGAGTAGTTTATTGTAGGCATATTTAAGCACAGCATAATTTGGTCAGACTTTCCTGGTGACAATCAACTCAATCCCATGTGCACACAAAGCATAAAGTAAACTAAATAAAGATCAGATGAGACTGCATCAAAACTCTTTGTAAAGTACAAAGGACACCTCCCGTAAAGATGGGTTCTATAGATTGTTCTAGAAAAACAAGCTTACGATAAAGGTCTCGGGGAGGATCCAGTGTGGTCTTGGCCACTAATAGTGCAAAATTCACCAGTCTTTTAACCATATTTGCTCTGATCCTTCTGGGTGGATGACAGGTTCTGCATCCCTTCCTTGGAAGGAACAACCCTGTGGATTAACATTCCAGGTTCCCAAGTGCTTATCTGTGAACACAAGAGCCTTGTGCCTTCTATACTGCAGCAACTATAAAGTTCTACTTTCAGAATAAACACTTTTAAATGGTGTGGTAGTTTGAATGTAATTGACCTCCACAAGCTCACTGGGAGTGGCACTCTCGAGGGAGATATGACCTTGTTGGAGGAAGTGTGTCACGGTGGGGCAGGCATTGATGTCTCCTATGCTCAAGATATACCCAGTCTCTCAGATCACTTCCTGTTGCCTGCAGGTCAAGATGTAAGACTCGTAGCTCCTTCCTCAGTACCATGTCTGCCTGCATGCCACCATGTCCCACTACGATGACAATGGACTAAACCTCTGAAAATGTAATCCATCCAATTTAATGCTTTTTTTCCTTTTAAGAGGTGCTGTGGTCATAGTGTATCTGGCCTAATGTGGGCTGGAGGTATATCAGGATGTATGCTTGCCCCTGATTGGAAATGCAATGAATTATGGGTTTTCCTTCTTAAGCTGCTGCAAACTGTGATTCTGGGGCCATTTCCCAGGAACCTGGGTATGAACCTAGCCTGAGCCCATCCATCTGGAGAGTGTTTAATTAAAGCTTGCTTCCAATTTGGCTTTAAACTGTGGTAGTTTAAAGTTTCTCACTCAATGGGATTAATAATAGCTGCCCAGGAGAGCTGCTAATGGAAAGGAACCAGCCCAAGAGAAAGAAGTGGGGGGGGGGGGGGAGATAACAGCTGAAAGGAGTTGGAGATCTGAAGGTCACTGGGACATCAGACGTGGAGATACAGAATCTGGAGTTTATCCAGCTGGTTTTCAGTCTTGCTTTGGTCCAGTATTTCCTCACTATGCTTTCTTCCCTAAGTTTTGGAATGGTCATGTATATCCTGTGTCATTTTATATTGGAAGTATGTGATCTGTTTTTTGATTTGAATTTTATTTAATAGGGGGATTACAGTTAAGGGATTACATAAATCTCAGGTGAAACTTTGATCTTTAAAACATTTTTGAGACTGTGATAGATTACTGGACTTCTGAAGTTGGACTAAGTGTATTTTGTATTATGATATTGTTATAAGCTTATAGGGGCCAGGGAGTGGAATATGGTAGTTTAAATGTAATTGGCCTCCAAAAGTCCATTGAAAGTGGTACTATTAGGAGATATGGCTCTGTTGGAGTAAGTGTGTCATTGTGGAGGTGGGCTTTGAGGTTGCCTATGCTCAGTGTATGCCCAATGTCTCAGACCACTTCCTGTTGCCTATGGTCAAAATGTGAGACTCACAGCTCCTTCTCCAGCACCATGTCTGTTTGCACGCTGCTACGTTCCATCATGATGATAATGGATGTTTAAACCTCTGAAAATGTAAGCCACCTTAATTAGGTGTTATTTCTTTAAAAGAGTCGCTGCAGTCATGGTGTCTCTTCATGGCAATAGAAATTCTAACTAAGAGAAACACTGTTTCATAATTAGCTGGCTAAATCTTTCTAATTTGTTTTCAGGATTAAATCTTTATTATTATTATTATTGGTTTTGTGGGACAGGCTTTCTCTGTGTAGCTTTGGAGCTGTCCTGGAACTCGCTCTGTAGACCAGGGTGTCCTTGAACTCACAGAGACCTACCTGCCTCTGCCTCCCAAGTGCTGAGATCAATGACACATCCCACTACACCTGGCTCGTCGTGAGCTTCTCAAAAAGAACCATCTAGAACAAAGTGGGGCCCTACAGTACACCGTTTGTTCGCCAGTGAGCACAGCCAGTGATGTGCTTATTCTCTAAAGGAATAAAAAGAAGGAATTGTGGCAAAGCATTATGATAAAAATGATCGCTTACGTCTTAAGAGACTGGAACTTCTGCTGAGCCCCACACCTTGAGAGCACTTCGCACAGGGCTCTGCCATCCTGTTGAGTACTCAGCCTGTTTGTCTAACCCGCTTCTAAGAGAGAAAACTGTGACAACCAACGTTGCTTGCCCTGCATTTCTCACATCATCAACTTTTACAACGTACTATTGAAAAGCTGTAATCTTAATTATGTAATTTTCCGTTTTCCGAGTTGTGCATGTGTGTTTGTACATGTGTGATGATAATCATTTTCTGGAGCAGCAAACAGGCTGAAAGTAATATCACAAAGCAAATATTCGCAAGTGTTGAAAACACTATACGGATATTGTCTGATAAACAGGAATGTTTGTACTACTGTCACTGGGTCAGCTGGGGTAAGTTGGAGCTAATTCTTAGACAACAAGCCCATGCCTGGATTCCTGCTACTATGACTCAGTGAGTGATGTAACTCCTTGTAAAACTCTGCTAGAGATTTCTGTGGAGTGTTTCTCATTACTTCCACATGCTGCTTTCTGTGTTGTTTAATAAAAGAGTGAGCAAAATTTTTTGGTATGGATATGTATGGACAGACACAGGAAAAGAGTCACCAGATGGCCCATAGACAGGCAAAGACTCAGACTCATACGACAGACAGACAGGGACACAGAAGACACAGGGAGAGTGAGGTAAAGAATTCAAATCTGGATTCACTCCAGGTTAAATAAACACCAAGAGGAAGTCCTTTGATTTTTGTAATAATCAATGTGACACCTAAGCCTTTTCAATGACATAGAACTTACTATTAATGCGTTCAAACCCTAAACCTATTTCTACCCCTACCCCAACGACAATGCTACCCAAGTTTTAAAGTTAACTCTAACCCTAAAGGTAACCCTAACCCCAAGTAAAACTTATATCTACTCCAAACTGAATGTTCAATATAGTCATAATGCTTACTCTAATCCTAATACTAAGACCTAATCTTACATAAAGACCCAACCCTATCCCAGCCATAACCTAAACTGAACAAAAGGCAAACCTTATCTATAAACCTAAACCAAATCCTCACCTTAATCATAGCCAAACACGAACCCTTCCCATATCCATAAAACAAATTAGAAGACCAGCTAGTACTAACCTAATGGCTACTGTAGCTATAGACCTAATCTTAAATCTAGCGCTAACACTGTCCCTTATCCCATTCCTAATACCAGACATGAAATGAACATCCTGGCCTTAACCCTAGTCAAACTAGCGCTAACATTAACCTAAACCTAACCTTAAACATATACTAGACAAACCCTAACCCCCAAATTACTGAGCACCATAAATCTAATCCCATACTCACTATCTCTAAAATAACTGAAACCTAGCCATAGCCCTATAGCTAGTACTACCAGTAACCTTAAACTAGCGCTAGTCAGAATTCTAACCTTAAATTGGGCAGTAGTGGCCCAGGCCTTTAATCCAAGTATTTGGGAGGCAGAGACAGGTGGATCTCTGAATTCAAAGCCAGCCTGGTCTATAGAGTAAGGTCTAGGACATCTAGTGCTACCTAGAGAAACACTGTCTCAAAAAACAAAACAAAACAAAATGAATGAACAAAATATTCTAACCATAATGCTATCCCTAACCATAACTAGTCCTTCCTCTAACACACACCTAGTCCTAGTACTGACATACTCCTAGCCTCAGACGTAAGGTTAATGCTGAGATTGGCACTAACAAAAGACTAACCCTAAGGCTAAACCTAACCATAATTTTTGTTTTATAATTATCCTTAGACCATGAAATGAGGCCTACCCTTAACCTTTATATCAGCTCTAACCATAACCCTAAACCATATCATAGCCTCACTATAACCCTACCTAGAGCAGTGACCCCAACCATACAAGAGGTCCTAATACCCTACGCCTAATCCTAAACCCCAAACTACCCCTAAACCTACAGCCATTCCATTCTTATTCCTGATCAAAAACCTGGCCCATGCCAAAACCCTAAGCTTAGCTGTATCTGTAGTTATAACCGTAACATAGCCTATAGCTTGTTCTAATATTTAACAAACACTAGGTACAGCTCAAATCAAACCTAGCTCTAACACCAAACCCTAGCCCACACCAGCACTAGCCCACACCAAACCCTAGCCCATACCAAACCTAGCTATAACTCCAAAACCTTAGCCCACACCAAACCTTAGTCCACACCAAACCTTAGCCAAGACCTAAACTTAAACTTAACCATAACCCTATCTCTCACCACAAAACTAAGCCGTGCCTCAACTCTAATAAAAGCTCTCCACCTAACCCTTATGTATCGTTAAAACAAATAGTTAATACAGGCCTAATATTAACCCAAGCATTAAACTTAACTGTAACCCTAAAACTCACATCACCCCAACCCTAGCACAGACCATTGCCACAACACTAACTACAGAGTCAAACGTTCTAACCCAAACCCTCACCAAGTCAGTACTAAACCCAATCCAAACCCTAATACTAACCGTGTCCCTAACTTCTAACCGTAACACTAAACCTTCCTGTGACCAACCCTAAACCTACTGTCCTTACCCCTAACACTGACCTAATTTTACACTCATTTGCTACCATAATCTTCATGTTAGCTTAAACCCTAATCACAGCACAAACCTTAAAATAACCATATTCTTATCTCTACCCCTAAAAATAATTCTTGCCCTAAAGATTAATATATGGCCAACCCTAATCCTGTACCTAAACATAGCCCTAAATAAAATTTAGCCCTAAAACTAAAACTAGACCATGCCATAATCCTACCATTTGACCAAGTCCTAGCCCCTACTATAGCCCTACCTGGATGCTACTCCAGCGTTAAAAGTAGCCTTGACCCTAAATCTAGAATTATCCCTAACCTTAACGCTAAACCTAAACATAATCCTAACCCTGACCCTAAGCCTAGCCCATGCCAGAACACTAACACAGGCCTTGAACTTAAACTTAACCATAGCCCTAACGCTAGCCCAAGCCCTCCCCACAGCTTGAAACTTATGACTAACACCAGGCCTGACTCTAAACCTATCTGTATCCCCAGTCCTAGCCACAAGATTAATCCACACTGTAGCCACAGACATACAACGAACCCCAGCCTTAGCCATAAACTTAACCTCATTTTTAGTTCTGTCCCTAATCCTGGCCCTGGACTCAACCCCTACCCCTAACTGTAACTCTGATTCTAACCCTAGCACTACCCTTAACCCCAGCCCATGCAATTATAATAACACTTTCTAAGCCAGGATCCTAACCCTACCCCTGGAACCGATGCTAATGATGCTAACTAACCACAGCTCTAAACTGAACTCCGGCCTGACGGGTTTGCAGCGTGCAGTCCCTTCCTCTTCCCACCCCCCTCCCGAACCCCCACAAATCTCCCTATTATTCTCTCAATGAAACATGAGATTTACGGCTTTGCATTTATGCAATTTGAAACTACCCTCTGATTTCTGTGTCTAACTGGTAGGACCTGCCACACCAGTTTGGAGTGAAGATTGATTCAGAATGCTTTACTCTTCATGTCGGAACTGGCTCCGGCTTCCACTTGCCAGGTGTCTAGGAGCCTTCTTTCTTGTCCTGGGCTCTCCTCCTTCTATCAGAGAGCCAAAGTACTTGGAGGCGTTAGCTCACCTTGAAGGAGCCAGTCCTCTTCCTGTGGTTGTTTTCGTTTTGTTTGGGACAGGGTCTCAGATAGCCCAGGCTAGCCTCCAGCTCTCTATGGAGCCCGTGATGGCAATATCATCATCTTGATATTTTTGACAAACGTAAGATCAAACACAGGCCAATCCAATCTCCACCCTGTTTTTGAACTGCTCCTGCGTCCTGTGTTAGTAGGCACTGTACTCTGTCTGTGAGGGGTCACAATCCCTTGCTCCTTTGCCTTGGGTTGGTCCAGAGCTCAGTGTGAAGTTCCTATTTCTTCGTGGGTGGAGCAACAACCTGGCCAGCAAGGAAATGAAGACACATTCATATATTCATATATGTGGCTTAGGAGTACTTCTTTATTTTATTTTTGTTTTTGTTTTTTTGAGACAGGGTTTCTCCATAGCCCTGGCTGTCCTGGAAATCACTCTGTACACCAAGCTGGCCTCAGGTTCAGAGATCTACCTGCCTTTGATTACCAAGTGCTGGGATAAAGGTCTGTGCCACCAAGCCTGCCACAACTTCTCTTTAATTGGAAGAAAATTACACTTGCTCCCAAATAACTGAGGCCTTTCCTTGCTATAAACTGGAAGAATGGGGATGAAGAGATGGCTCCGTGGTTAAGGTCCCATGTTTCCATTATAGGCTACTCGGGTTTAGTTTCCAGCCCCTTCAGAAGGCTTACAATTGCCTCTTGCTCTAGTTCTAGGGCACCCGGCAACCTGTTCCGGCCCCCTTAGACTCCAGGCGTGCATGCGTGCACACAGGTGCAGACACTCATACATACACAACAACCTGTTCTGGCCCCCTTAGACACCAGGCATGCATGCATGCACACAGGTGCAGACACTCATAATACACACGAAATTAAAATAATGACACAGAAAATCTTTAAAATATTAACTACAAGAAAACATTTAAACAGAAGCTCACTTCAGATTAATAAAGAAATTATTTCCATCTTTGTAGTATTTAGCAACTACAGTCTCCCTTCCTGGTTTGAGCCTCTATAATTCTGGGGCTTTCCAGTTTGACTAGCAGATAGAGAGTGTTTAGTATTCAATGTACTTATTTAATAAATATTCATTGGATGGACAACTGGGTTACTAGCCCTCATATAAAACTATCAGTGTACAAGAGCTCAAGGAGGCTAACATCTGCCGATCTACTAGTTCTATTAAAATCTCATCACCTGTGGAGGCGCTCGTGTCTGTATCTGTGCAATTACACAGACATCTTTTTCTTTCAGTTTAGAAAACAGCCTCTTCATTTTACTTTGAAGTTTTGGAGAAACCTCAGACATTAAAATAGTAGAGGAAAGTGATACAAAAACATCAGGAAACTTACCATAAAATTTAAGAATAAAACGGAAATGAAGTAATTGGAGCTGTCGGGGAGCCACTCTCCCAACTTCCTTCCCACCACGGGTAGCCGTCATCCTATCTGTGCAGATGTGCACAGTGCCTGATCTTGCCAATTCCCCTCAAGTTACCATGATTAGCACATGCATGACAGAAGTGTCAGGTTCCTCCCGGGACTGAGAATTGAGGGCTTGAGCTAAGTTGCTGTGATGAGAACAGCAAACAGCTCACACTCATTTTAACCCTCAGACATTTTGCAGGTGGCCATCATGGTCTGCGTGGAGGAACCCTGGAGATAAGATGAAGCTGAGTGTGTGGACAGAGGAAGTAGAAAGGATAAAAGAGAGAAACAGATCAGGGAGCAGGGGAGGTGTGAAGTAGAAAAGAAAGAGGCTGAGTTTTTCTCTTTATTTCCAGAATCTACCCACTTTTCCACCCTAGCCCGCTAAGCCCGAATCATTTTCCTGCTTTGGTTTGTGGAGGTTTATTACTGTGCTTTGCTTGAATGCCTGTTCTTCCCTTTATTCCTGTTCATTCACTTTGGAGTTGTGTCTCCACAGGTGACGTAGCCTGATCTTCAGCTTGATCCTTCTACCCCAGCCTCACAGATGCTGGACGGCTGATGTATGACATGGTTTCCTCTTGAACTTGAATTAGTTTGTATCACATGCTTTAATTAGTAGTATTACATCAGCGAAAACAGCATTTAGATAAACTCTGCCCGGGAAGAAAAAAAAATTCACTAATTACTAGAAGTAAACAAAGTTTCTAAAGTCACAAATGTGAAGTATTTGTTCATCCATTGACACCTACTCTGTCCCAGATTTTGGTCAAAGCTTTCATCCAGCCTTGCAGTGAGGATCCCTCATTAGGTTATGTTTGCTGACACTTTCTACATTGTGCCATTGAAAGTCCCAGGCATACTGGGACCCTTGGCCACCGTCTTCCCAGTCAAGGTAGGAGCCCCACTATGATGTCTTTCATAGATCTTCACCTGTTTATACTGCACAAACTTTTGCCTACACTTTATCCATTTTTTTTTTTGGAGATAGGGTCTTATGTAATGAAAGCTGTTCTTGACTTTGACATATAGCTAGGTGACCCTAAGCCTTGCTCCCCCCTCATCCTCTCACCTCCATTCAGGTGTGCTGGTTATACTTAAACATCATGGTGCTAACCTTTCCAGTTACCCTGTCTAAACAAGATCAGGTTAGCATGTAGCTTGGAAGGAAGGAAAGAATAAGGGGAGGGGGGAGAAAGATGCAAAAAGGAAAGAATTACTTTGTTCAAATATCGCGGCACATAACCATAGTCTCATCTATTCAAGAGACCGAGGCATGGGAATCACTGACCTCAGAAGCTTGGGAGTCAGCTAGGACAGCATAGTGAGACCTTGTCTTAAAAATAAATACAACCGAATAAATAAATAAACAAGCATCCAACAGCTGCCTTGCTTCTATCCTGTATTTGCTTAGCCTGCCATGTCGTGTATCTTTATACAGAGTGTAGATGCCAATAGACACACAGAGGGAGGGTTTTTTTATTTACCCCTCTTAGATCATGAGCCCCGTGAGGGCCCAGGCCTTGTCTGCTTTCTTCTTTGCTGTGCCAGTCCTTTCTAGAACAATGGCAGCCGCTCAGTGCATATTTGGAAACAGGATGAAGGAAACAGGCCAGCGGAGGAGAGAGGTCTGGTGTAGCCGAGGCACAGCCATCCCCTGACGCATCTCTTCAATCTCTCTTTGTCTCTTGCTGGCTGGGTGATACTCTGTCCTTGTGTCTTGGACAGTGATATCAGTCCCCACAGGCTGTGAGAAAACTCTAGTGGTGTTCTGTGGAGTCCCACCTAAATACTCAGCCGAGTGGTTTCGTGTCGGAGAAGAACCCAGGGACAGTAACTGTGAGGATCGTGAGTGATACTGGCAGGGCAGGGGAGAGGTAAAGCCAGCTCGGGCTGTTCTGAGGAAGCCAGTCCTTCTCAAAGAAGAAGTGGTGGGTGGTGGGGAGCTGGGGTGGGCGATGTTCTGACCCAGGAGGTGCTGGACAAATTCTTCTCTGAAAATCTTTACCTCTTGATCCCATAGGGTCTTTCTGAGGATCGAAAGAAACTTCTCCCTACACCATGAAAAGCTACCTTCTTCTTCTCCTTCTCTTCCTTCTTCTTCTGTTTTTTGTTTGTTTGTTTGAGTCAGGCTTTCTCTGTGTAACAATCAGCCGTGGCTGTCCTGGAACTCTTGGCCTCTGTCTGCCTCCAGAGAGTCGGGGTTAAAGGTGTGTGTCACCGTGCTGAAAACTTCTCAAAGAATACACACCTGGTTTCTATTCTCTAAAAGTAGTGGCCTCAGGGGTAGACAAGAATAAACATCCCTGGCCGTGAACATAAGGCTCTGCTAAGAGGCCCAGTTCCCCACAAGTTTATCTTGTGTTATTTCCACACCAGCTTGTTTGTTTACTGTGCAGTGCTAGGGACACAGTCTATCAGCTTCATGCATGCTAGCAAAGACTCAACACTACAACACTAAGATGTAGCCTAGCTCCTTTGTCTTTTTGTTGTTGTTGTTGAGAGAGAGAGAGAGAGAGAGAGAGAGAGAGAGAGAGAGTATTTCACTATATATATTCTTGGCTGGCCTGGAGATCACAGAAATCTCTCTGACTCAGCCTCCTAAATGCTAGAATTAAAGGTACATGCTATCACACCTGACTGTCTATTTCATATGGATGCAGAGTAAATCAAATGTACTCTTACCAATTGTCATTGCTTTAAGAGCTGCAGCAGTCAGGGTTCTCTACTGGAACAGAGCTGATAGGACAAGTCTCTCTATATGTATATAAATGTATATAAAAATGATTTATCAGAATGGCTTGCAGGCTGTGGTCCGGCTAGTCCAACAATGACTGTCTACAATGAAAGGTCCAAGAATCCAAGAGTTGTTCAGTTCATGAGGCTGAATGTCTCAGCTGGTCTTTAGTGTGTTTCTGGAATCCTGAAGAAGCAGGCTGTAATGCCAGTGATGGAACGGACTTGCTAGCAAGTCCTTCCTTCTTCCATGACTTCTATAGAGGCTGCCAGCAGAAGGTGTAGTCCGGATTAAATGTGTATCTTCTCACTTCAAAGATCTAGATCAAAAGTACATTTTCCCAGTTCAAATGATTTAATTAAGTAAAGTCTCTCACAGGTCTGCCTAGCCACCCAGTTAGTTCCACATGTAGTCAAGTAGACAACCAAGAATAGCCATGACATATACTTTTTGGAAAATTCTAGATTTTTCTAGCATAAGCATTACATTGATCTTTGTTGAAATGACCTCTATATTCTGTTCTTTAGGTTATTTGGGGCTTTGTTGTCGTTGCTAGGTTTTTGTTTTATAGTTATTTGGTTTTGTTCTTTGAGAAAAAGTCTCAGTATGCATCCCAGACTGGACTGGAGTCTGTGTCCTCCTGTTTTAGCTTCCCCAATACTGGGATTACAGGCAAATGCCACCACACATACCACACACACACTCACGTGCACACACACTCACACACGCACATACGAGCACACACACATGCGCACACACATACACACGCACGCACTCACACACACGTGCACACACATGCATGTGCACACACACACATGCACACTCACGCACGTAAGCACACACCACTTTGGCTCACTTCTGTCCCTGTCATCCCTCCTTCAGTCTTTACAGAATGACCATGACAATAATTTGGGAAGTCTGTTTCCTGGACCCATAGCCACAGTTTCTTTTAATAATTTCTATCTGTGAACATGTGCTGAGGATTTGGTCTGTGCCAAGTGCTATTGCATCAGGATAATTCAGCAAGCTGAAGATTTAGGAAGAACTTGGATGAGAGTCAAGCAGTGACAGAACGGCTTTAACTGTCCTCATGAGGCTCACAGAGAAGATGACCTCTTCCTAAAGACTTGAATTACAGAACAGGCCTGGTGTCTTGGGGAAGCGCGCACCAGGAAATGGAAACCGCACATTCAGAGACCCTGTAGAGTAGGTTTAATGCTGACAATAAGCAAAAGGAGTGGAGTGAGGGTCAGCAGTAGGAAAGCAGGGTAGATATATACCTAGAAAGACAATTACTTATATGAAGAGAAAAGCAAGAAATAAAAGCACCATATTATAGAAAACCATTTTATAAGAGTAAATTATTATTATCTTATAGAAAAAAAATAAGTGATTTACCTAAGTAGCTAACTCTATCAGGCCATCTGCTGCCTTCCGTGGGGTGTTTGTCAGCTCCATGTTGTTGTCCCCCAAGCCTTCATGTCTGGGACACCAGGTGGCACTTGATGTAGCAGGGAACATCTTTTCAGATGGATCTAAGGTGTCTCCTGCGGGAGTAATGTTTTCTTTTGTCCTTCCCAGCAAGAAAAGTGCCTTGTTCCCTGGCAACAGATGCGCAGCCTTCTGTCAGGCCTGATTCCTGGGCATTGTGCATTGTGTTTTGTGCCTTTCCTTAACACATTTGTTTTTGTTTTGTTTTGAGATAAGGAAGTCAGGGATGGCACACACTGGGCTGTCAGACTGCCCATAATTGTGGTGTAGATAGCAACAAATCCACAAATCATAAGACTGGTTATGCATGATGGGGTGCTGTCCACATGCTGATATTCCTTACACCCTACAGCTGCCTTGAAGAGAGCCAGGAAATTCTAACTCCCACCCTGACCCAAAGAAATATAAGTGATATACAATTACATTGACCTGGGGCAAGTATGATCCTTAGAAATTGGAAACAGGAAAAGAAAAAAGAAAAAAACCAACTCAACATGCCTTTGTCTTTTTTCCGTTATGCTTTGCACTCTTAGCACACTTTTATTGTTGTGGCTGCTTATGGCAAACTTGTATCACAACAGTTATGAAAAATAGAACGGACAACTATTCACAACGCCCACCTGAGTTCCCTTGAGCCATTGTGAGGAGAAGGCCACCAGGCACCCTCCACTGCCACGTTATCACTTGGTAACTATTTTTTTTTTAATTTTCAGACAGGATCTCACTGTGTGCTTACTCCTGTGTAGTCTGGAACTTGCTATGTAGATCATCCTGATTATCTCGCTGAGATCCACCTGCCTCTATCCTGAGTGCTGGGATTAAAGGTGCATGATTTTTATTTTTAAAAACAGAGTTTCACACATCCCAAGCTGACCTAAGACTCATTGTGTAGCTGAGGATAGCCTTGAATTCCTCATCTTTCTGCCTTCCCCCTCAAAGTGCTAAGCTGCTGTCCAGCCTCAGTTTTTGTTCTGAGATTCTTGCTATCCAGCCCAGACTGGTCCCCAACTCTGGGTCTCTCTGCTTCAGCCCTTCTAAATACTGGGATGATAGGTGTGTGCCCGCAGACCTGGTAAACTTGGCCAAGATGCACAAATTCTCTGAAGCTCAATTTCTTCTCTCATAGTCTGTATCGTTTCTGACTTTCCCCTAGGGTTACTGTGAAGCCAGCACTCCCAGCAGAGGTGGAGAGAAGGACTCACAACTGGGTCCCTCATAGAACCTCACAGGGATGCCAGGGATTTCCCTGAGAACTGACCATGGAAAGGTACTGGAACCTTCTAGCATGCCTGTCCACCCTGCTTCCAGTCTCCAAACCCCTCTTTATTATGGAAAACAGTGAACCTCCCAGGGAAGGCCTTGAATACACTATCAAGAGAAAGGATAAACCAGAATTAATCAGCACCTCAGTGGATTCAACAACTCAATAATAGTTGAATTGTCTAAATGACATTTATTTTCTTTCTTTCAAAATATTTATTTGAAGCTGGATTGTGGTGGCACACGCCTTTAATCCCAGCACTCAGGAGGCAGAGGCAAGAGGATCTCTGTTGAGTTCGAGGCCAGCCTGGTCTACAGAGTGGGCTCCAGGACAGCCAGACCTGTTACAAGGAGAAACCCTGTCTCAAAAAGAAATTATTGATAGGTGTGTGCACACATGTGCACATGCTTGTAACATGTGTGTCTACTACATGCACACATGGAGGACAGGAGAGGATGTTGCGTGTCCTGTCCTCTTGTGCTTATTTCACTGAGATAGATTTCTCACTGAATCTGGAACTAGACTGGCAGCCAGCGAGCCCCTGGGATCCTCTCCTCTCTGCCCCGATAGCACTGGGGTTGCAGGCCTGTGTGGCCATGCCTGCCTTTTTACATGGGTCCAGGGGGGTTATTGAACTCAGATTCTCAGGCTTGCATGGCATCCCCAGGGCCCACACATTCATTTCTTAACCTTATAAACTAATGTGTTCCCCTTTGCTAGCTACCACAGTCGAAACTGCGAACCAAACTTAACAGCCTAAAGATAGCCAAAGGACTCAATAAAATCGAATCTCTCCATTGTCAGACAGCCTGCCAACCTGAGAATTACCATCTTTCATCCGACGGCAATAAAGAGTTTGGGGAACTCCTCCTCTTCAGAGCTGTGTGATTACTGTAATCCCAGGGACCTTTTGAACCAAGAGTCTCCTGCTTCTCACACTCTCCTGTCCGTATCTTATTAGTAATAACTATCTTGTGGTTTTGCTGTCCCAGTCAGAAGGCTGTGATGAGGGAAACACTGAACCCACAGTACACAAGCCTATGTTTTGCTTTTGTTTTTACTTCTGTATTTTTAGTACTGGGCCTGGGATCTGGGACCTCACACGTATTAGGAAAGTTGAATAGTAACTCAGCTTCCACATCCTTACACTTAGAACAGCAACAACAGCGACCAACTTTGAGCAAGATGTGGTGGCTCATGTCTATCACACCAGTCCTCAGGACTGATTGAGGGGCCAACCTGAGCTACAGAGTATGCCCTAGTCTCAATAGAACAAAACAAAACAGCAGAATACCTTTGGCTATTTAGTTAGAAGTGAGAATTTTAACACTTGTTATAAAATTTTTTGAGACAGTTTGATGTAGCCCTGGCTGGCCTGAATTCCCTATATTTCAGACAATGACCTTGACCTTCGAGCCCCCTGCTTCCAGCTCTTAAGTGCTGGGGTTGAGAGTGTATCATTGCACCTAGTTTAGGCCGGGCTGGGAATGAAACCCAGGGAATGCTTCATGTATTCAGGATTGTATCTAGTCCCTGCCCCTAGATTGTATTTTTGATTTATTTTGTTTTATGTTTCCGAGGGTTTTGCTTATATGTGTGGACCACACGCATGCCCAATGCCCACAGAGGTCGGAAGAGAGAGTTGGAGTATCTGTAACTGGACTATGGATGGTTGAGAGCTCCAGGTTGGCTTTGAACTCAGAGATCTGCCTACCCCTGCCTTCTTATTGCTAGGGTGAAGGTGTATGCCATCACACCTGGCAGAAACAGGGTCTTATAATCAAGTTCTGCAGGGTAACCAGAGCAATGGCTAAACCCTGTAGTGTTTGGGAGGGGGCATGTGGGATCCCACTGAACAACAATGCAAAAAGAAATAACCCATACTTGGCATCAGGCTTCTTATTTGATGGCCAGTGGGTCTGGGGGAGAGGTAGTATCTTCCCATTAAAGGATAACTCCTAATTTAATATATATTAGGACTCTTCTACAGCAGTAAGTTTCCGTATGACACTTCTAAAGGTTTTTAATGTTACTGATCCTTCCCCACACTCCTGCTTCTATCCTGCACTCCCATCCTGAACCCCTCCTAATCACCTACAATCTCCTTTCCTTGAACTCCGCCTTCACAGCCCCTTCCTAGTTTTCTGTCTTCTGTGGGTACTCCAGCTTAGAGACACACACTATGATTCAAAGCCAACATTAACTATGAGAGACAATGTACAGTGTTTGCCTTTCTGGGTCTGGGTTATCTCACTCAAAACCATTTCCAGTTCTATCTATCCACTTACTGTCAAATTTCATTTTTTTCCCTTCACAGCTGCGTTTTTCTAAACAACCCCTTGCTCCCCATTATAGCATCAAATGTCCCCCCAAGAAGTTCTTTATCAACATACAAACTTCTCTCCTTCCCAACCCCCAGCTCAGGAAACTTTTCCCTCAGTGGTTAGAGGGTAGGAATGACACTTCATCTCTTTTCATTGAGTTCCCAGGTGTCACAGACCTTTGGGCTCTAATCTAATGCAATAGAAAGAATTCTGGACCACTAGAGCATCCCAGGAGGATGGATGTAAACTTGCTGCAGGTTCCTACCCACCCTGAACACATCCTCTCTCTTGGGAAGCAGAACTTCCTCTTTCAGATGCCCAAGGCCATGCCACAGGAGGGCCCACCAGTGAAGCCTTCCTTAGTGGACTGTCACAGCTCATTTTCATCCGTGGGGCCTATTGTCTTCTCTTTCAGATTTTAAATTCTCTAAAGGATCCCAAACTGGATTTTGCAATTGTTATAGATTTGTCAGATGGATTTTTCTGGTTTGTTTCTTGTACAAGGCTTCAGCAGTTTGGTGTCTAACGAATGAAAAGTGACTTCCAAAGTGTCTTCAGCCCCCACTTAAAGCAAAGACATCACATTTCACAATAGATGTGGATGACTTATCTCTGCTCCTAAAATACCTCACTTTCATAGGGAACTGAGTACTTGTTATTTGACAGTCTTACAGAATGTCATGCTGATTATAACCCCTTCACATTACCAAGAGGGAAAAGCAGCTAAAATTTAAAAAAGGGGGGGCTGTTTTCCTGCCTGTGATCCCAGTACTCAGGAAGTGGGGCAAGAGGATCAGATATTCAAGGTCATCCTCAACTACAAGGCAAGTTAAGGCTATCCTGGGCCACAAGAGACCCTATCTCAAAGAAACAAAACAAAACAAAAAATAGTAAGAAAACAGTGAAAAACAAAGAAGACAGTGGGGTACCAGTCAAACACAATTCTCAAAAGGTTTAGCTGAGCCAGTAAATTAGGAGATGAAGGGCACCAAAACTTAAAAACAGGGTTATGATATGAATCTGAGAACTTCTGGCATCAAGTTTCATTAAGACACTAAGATTACTCTATTTTGAGCCTGAGCATAAAGGAATGTGTTTCTTCTTTTATTAAATTCTGAAGGATGGATGAAAACATAAGAACTTTCAGAGGACAGAGATGAGACAGAAAGGAGCCCACAGAATGCATACAGCCCACCAGAAGGAACTGTTGAGGGCTGGAGAAAGGAAGCAGTGGTTAAAGGAAAGGCTAGGGTAAGGTACAGCTCAGTTGGTGGAGCATTTGCCCAGCGTGTTCCACCCCTAACACCACACAAAACTGGGTGTGATAGACATGTCTATAAGCCTGGCACTCAGAAGGTGGAGGCAGGAGCATCAAAAGTTCAAGGTCACTCTCAGGCTATTTAGAGAGCTTGAGACCAGGCTGGGCTACCTGAGACCCTGCCTCAAGGCAGAAAAATGAAAGGAACAGCTAGGAAAAGTCCAATTTTCTTCTTTTCTATTTTCCTCTCTTCCATTAGCCTGTCTTTGTTCTTATAGTTAAACTCCATGCTCCTAAGGGAGATTTCAAAGCTGTGTGGAAACATATCGAGTCAGACAACACCAGATGACAAGTAGCAACTTAATTCAGAGCTTTTTATTAGAGGAGCAGAGTGGGGAGGAGGAGCAGACAGAGAGGCGCATTAAAGTCATGCTGTGCATGAGGCCAAACAGGGGTTGCTTGAGCTCTTAGAGAAATTATTTTAATGTTCTCATTAATTCTCCAGTTCATTTCACTGCTTCATGGGCATCAAAGATGTTTTCTCTGCAGCAAACATTTGTGCGGGAGTGCTGTGTCAACAGTGAGAGACTCTGGGTTTCAATAAATCGGTTGGTGCCTCTTGGGACATGTAAAAGCTGAAGGCAGGGCTTGCCACACCCTTGAGAAGGAAGCCAGTCCCTCCGTAGCTTTCCAGACAAGTCAAGTGGATACTTTCTGCTGTGAAGATGCAGGACACAAGGACTGAGGATGTGGCTCTGAAAGCAGAGCACTTCCTTAGTAATGGCAAGGAAGCCACGAATTCCGTTTCTGAGCGGGGAGAGAGGAGACTGTTGTTGGGGGCATCATAGAAATAATTTCAGGTGATAATAAATATGGTCTACAGGGGATTAGCCAGAGCTGAGCTGTTGATGTTGTTATTAGAACTTTAACACCCCTCCACTGTGGAAACCACTGAGGTCTTAGATCTTCATCCTAGCTTGGTCCCTTATGAGGACTCCTGAGACTCAGATCAAGTCCAGACTAGAGTCTACTAAACTTGAATCATCGCTGGGAGTGTCTACCAAGGGAACTAAATATAAAGAGTGCAGGTACATGCAGTAGAGTGAAATGTGGGATCTTCACAGTATGCCTCATGGAGATCCTCAACATCTGGGCAGTGTGTAACACCAACATCTGGCAGTATGTAACACCAACATCTGGGCAGTGTGTAACACCAACATCTGGCAGTATGTAACACCAACATCTGGGCAGTATGTAACACCAACATCTGGCAGTATGTAACACTAACATCTGGGCAGTGTGTAACACCAACATCTGGGTAGTATGCATCATGGAGACCATCAACATCTGGGCAGTATGTTGATGTAGGATTTCCCCTCTGTGTGCTGTGAATATGTTTTATTACCATTGGTTAATAAAGAAGCTGCTTTGGCATGTGGCGGGGCAGAATAGAGATAGGTGGAAAAACTAAACTGAATGCTGGGAGAAAGAAGGCGGAGTCATAGAGATGCCATGTAGCAGCTGAAGGAGAGAAATGCCCCAGAACTTTACTGGTATGCCATAGCCATGTGGCAATACATAGAATAGTTAAAACAGGTTAATTTAAGATGTAAGAGTTGGTTAATAAGAAACCCAAGCTAATAGGTCAAATAGTGTTTTAATTAATAGAGTTTCTGTGTGATTATTTCAGGTCTGGACGGCCGGGAAATGAATGAGCGGAGACCATCAGCACAACAATCCAGATCTTCCCTTTTAGGTCCCCGGGTGAATCCAAAGTGTTAACTAGGCCTTTGCTTCTAGCCCTATGCTACTGATAAGCAAATCTGCATTGTTCTGGTTACAGGAAGAAACACTGAGCCCTTGGGACAATTGGTGCCCATTTTCAGGGCTGTCTGTCTCCCCAAGAGTTTTATGAGGAGTTGTCAGCCTTGTTAGCCTCTGAGCTTCCTACACTCTAGGTTTGAAGCCCTAACAGTATTAGGAGTGGGGGTGTGGGCACATATACACATGCATCCCTACGGTGGCCAGAGATTCGTGCCTGGTACCTTTCAATAGTTCTCCACCTTATGTTTCGAAACAAGTTCTCTCCCTGAACCTAACCAGTAAGTACCAGTGATCATCCTGCATCTGTTCCCCAGATCCAGAACTGCAGGTGCACACCATCACGTTCAGATTTTATATGGGTCCTGGGGATCAAACTCATATCCTTGTGTTTTACATGGCAAATACTTTACCAATTAAGCCATGTTTCCCAGTCAGGGATAGTTTAAGGAAGATTAAAGACTTGAAGACTTGCATTCTAGATGCTTGGGACTTAGCATCATGGGGTTAAATAACCTCATATACATATATATATATATATACACACACACACATATATTCATATATAAATTCATATACATATGAACAACACTTTACATGATCTTGTCTCATAGTGAGCATTAAATACATTTACTATTCATGTATCAATGTCTTAGAGCTTCTATCGCTGTGACAAAACATCATAACCAAAAGCCACTTGGGGTTGAAAGGTTTTTTTTTCCCCCCCAATTCATTTATACTTACACATCACAGTCCAGCACTGAAGGAAGTTGGGGCTGAAACTCAAGCAGGGCAGGAACTGGCTCTCCCTCAGGGCTTGCTCAGCCTGCCTCCTAACACCACCCAGGACCATGGACCAGGGCTGGCATCATCCTCTGGCTGTGGCATGGGTTTACCCACATCAGCCACGCCCATCGCATAGCAGGACAATCTGGTGAGGGCATTTTCTCAGCTGTGGCTCCCTCTTCCCCAATGACTCTAGCCTGGCTCGAGCTGACGTAAAAACAGTCAGCATCAATATTATTTGCTTGTGATAAAACCTGAGACCTCTTACTTTGTGTTTTATCTCTCAGTTAAGGCCCAACAGAGACTGGGCCCTCCCCATTAATCATTAATTTAAAAAAATGCTCTACAAATTTGCCACCGGCGATCTGTGTGGAAGCATTTTCTCAACTGCGTTCCTCCACCTAGATCACCCCAGCTTTTGTCAAGGTGACAAAAAAATAGTGTCAACCAGAACCCGATGTAAAATCGGAACAGAGTCCACAGCCAGCAGCAAAGAACTGTACCCCTGCACCTTCTGACACCCAGCAGACAGGAGAACATTGTAAACTCAACCACAGTGGTCATCGCCCTTCCTTACTGGATGGAGAAACCCCGCCTGAACACATTCTACACGAATCACAAGACTGCTTTGATGGTGGCCAGGGTGTTGTTTTCTTAAGCTCTCATTTAGAAGTTCGTTTTTTCAGCTGGCTGGAAATGTCTTGGGCACCCTGGCGGTAGAAAGTGACATTCTGTTCCTCATTTAAAGTCTTTCGGTTAATACAGAAGAGTAACTGAGATTTCCGAGTACCCTTCTTTAACTCCAGCAGCTTGCTCCACAGCTTTGTTTTTTAAAACAAGCTTTTCAGTCTCCAGGGCTGGGAGGATTCTGTTTAAAGCATGCACACTGTGAATCACAGTTTCAAAGGAAAACGACAAATACAGATCTCAGCCAAGCAATCTGTAAGGCTGGATGGCTGACACAGCTCCAGGAAATAGCAGAAATACAACCAAAGCAAAACCAGGGTCAAGTGGTGCAAAGACTGAACCCGGTGAGAGAGCAGGATGCAGAGGGGGAGTTGCTTTTGAGTGAGTGCCTGTAAGACCCTGAGAGGAGTCCAGATGTGTCTTGTAGGAGTCTGAATGAGGAATGTTCCTTCCCATAGGCTTAGGTTCTTGAATATGTGATTGCCGTGATTGCCGTGATCGCCAGTTGGTTTTACGGTTCCTCCAGCTTTGATAAAATATCATGAACAAAGCAACTTGGGGAGGGAAGGGTTTATTTCAGTTAACACTTTCGCATCACAGTTGAGCACCAAAGAAAGTCAGCGCAGGGACTCAAGACAGAAACCTAGAGGAAGAAACTGATGCAGAAGCCATGAAGGAATGCTGCTCACCGGCTTGCTCACCATGGCTTGCTCAGCCTACTTCTATACCCCAAGACGGTGTGCCCGGGGATGGTACCGCCCACAATGAGCTGGGCCCTCCTACGCCACTAATTAAGAAAATGCCCTACAGGCTTGCCTACACAGCCTGATCTTATGGAGGCGTTTTCCCAATCAAGGTTCCTTCTTCTCCAATAACTCTTGCTTGTGTCAGATTGACATAAAAACTAACCAGTGGGGTGATGCTGCCTGGGGAGGTTGAGTGACTTTTTTTTACTGGTAGAAGCATTTCATTGGAGTTGGGCATTAAGTGTTTGTAGTCTTGCCCCATTGAATGAGAATGACCCCATAGGCCCATAGATTTGAATAATTGGTCACCGGGAAAGCAGTACTATTTGAAATGACTAGGGAGTGTGTCCTTGTTGGAGGAAGTGTGTCACTGTGGATAGGCTTTGAGGTTTTGAAAAGTCCATTCCAAGGCCTGGGTCTCTTCCTGTGTATCAGCATGTTCAATAGTTCTCAGCTATTGCTCCAGGGTCTGCCTGCATGCTGCTACGCTTCCTGCCTTGATGATAATGGAGTAAACCTCTGAAACTGTCAGCCAGCCACAATCAAATGCTTTCCTTTATTAGAGTTGCCTTGGTCATGGTGGCTCTTCACAGCAATAGAACTCTGACCAAGACACCCCACTTTCCGTCCACTCTGTTTGATGGTTGAGTGATGGAGGAGGGTCATCTTTCTATCTGTTGTTTCATTGGTTAAGTAATAAAGAAACTGCTTGGCCTCTGCTAGGACAAAAAATTAGGTAGGCGGAGTAGACAGAACAGAATGTTGGGAGAAAGAAGTTGAGTCAAGGAATCGCCATGATTCTCCCACTCCAGGCAGACGCAGGTTAAGATCTTCCCTGGTAAGCCACCTCGTGGGCTACACAGATTATTAGAAATGGGTTAGATTAATATGTAAGAGCTAGCCAATAAGAGGCTGGAACTAATGGGCCAAGCAGTGTTTAAAGGAATACAGTTTCTGTGTAATTATTTCGGGCATAAGCTAGCCGTGCGGGCGGCCGGGTGGCGGAACGTAGCCAGCTGCCCCTATTACAACAGTTGAGCATGTGAACTCTCAACTTCCCGCCCTGGCCACCATCCCTGCCACTTGCTGCAGTGTCTTACCAACATGATGAGTTCTTTCTCTTCTGGAACCATGAGTCACAACAACAACAACAACAACAACAACAACAACAGCAACCAAAACAGCCTCTTCTTTCTCCCATAACCTGCTTTGGTTACAGTGGTTTATGACAGCAGCAGCAAAGTGATTCCTACAGGTCTGAACAGGTAGGTGCCAAAGCTCTTCAGAACTGCTTGGTTTCCCCCGAGGAAGCCAGTTCTACACAAAAGCTGGTTACTTTTAGTAACACAACCCCACAAATTCCCGTGGCTCCTCTCATGTATTTCATGACCCTTTACTTCTCTTTTACAGAAAAAAAAAAAAAAAACAAAACAAAACTCAGACAAGGTCTCATAGGGCCCAGGCGGCTAGCCCTGGACTCTCTGTGTAGGTAAGGGTGACTTCAATTTTTAATTCTCCACCTCGGCAGTGCTGGAATTTCAAGAATTCTCCACTCTTGCTTTCTGTGGTGGTAGGAATTGAACCCAGAGAGTTGTGCACCCTAGGCAAGCTCTCTACCAGTTGAGCCACATCTTTGCCTTTTATGATCTTTTTATCTCATTAGTCACATAAAAACATCTGGCCCTTATTGAGCTCCTGGCTCCAGAATGTATCCATAGTGCTTCTGACTGGAGCCGTGTTCCCGCAGGCTGGCATTGTGTACGTCTGTTCTAGTCACAGAGTTACACACCACAAGGCCCTCCACTATTACAGTACCTAGCAGGTGCTCATTACACTTTTGGTGAGCGAACACACACATGAACAAGTGTCTGCTCACACTAGTCAGGTACTCGGGGTGCTTCTGATTCAGTCACCATCTTCCCAATCCCACGAGAAGGACATTTATCATTGTGTCTGTTTTACTCCCGAGCAAGCTGTGTCCAACAGGGTGAATTCATCTGGCCAAGGGTACCCAGCAGAGTCCACACACCCAAGCACTCCGGCTCCTAAGTCCACTTCTGATTCTGAGTTCTTCACCATCACCAGCCTTTAAACTTCATGTGCACCTTGGCGGTGTTTCCCTGGTCACCCGCCTTTCCTGTCCTAGAACATCCTTCTAGTGGGCAAAGCATGTTGTATAGAAATCTAAATGCAAAAGGAAGTCACTGCCTTATTGTGTTATTTATTTCAGGACAGGATTCTTTGTAATTAGGTTGACTTGGAACTCTTGGTCCTCCTGCCTCATCCTCCTGGGATTTCAGAAGCAAACCACCTGGCCTTATTTCATTTTGCTCTTTTTATTCGTTTTCTTAAATATCATAATTATTTTTTTTTAAAATTTAGTCTTCTCTAATACAATAGATCCCTGACCAAAATTTTCCCTTCTTCCACTCCCCCCAGCAGTCCCCCAATCCTCTATGCTGCCCCCCACAATAAAGAGCAGGCTTCCCAGGGACATCGCCTGAACACAACACAGCAAGACGCAATAAGATAAAGAACAAACCCCTCACATCTAGGCTAGGTGAGGCAACTCAGTAGGAGGAAAGGGGTCACAAGAGCAGGCACAAGAATCTGGTCACCCCTATTCCCACTGTCTCCTCAAAACACCAAGTCAACAGTCATAATATATACAGAGGACCTAACACAGACCCGTGCAGGGTTGCTGTTTCAGTCTCTATGAGGCCCCATGATCCCTGTTTAGTTGATTGGGGGCGGGGCATGCTCTTCTGGTTTCCTTGACCCCACCTTAATCCCACAATTCCTCCTCCTCTTCTGCTCCGCCCCTGTCCCCGCCCCCAGTTCCAAGTGGGAGTGACCCTATGGAGACCTCCAACTTGGGCTCTTTCTATGTAAAAACATTGTCATTTTAAAAATTTAGATGTATTTACTTTATGTTTAGTGTTTCATCTGTGTGTAAGCATGTGCCCCCACTTGCATGTCTGCATAGAGCAGAAGGTGATCAATATCCTGGGACTGGAGTTGCAGGCAGTTGTTAGTCACCACTGGGTTTGGGGATCTGAAGCTGGGTCCTCCGTTAAAGCAGCCAGTGCTCTTAATTGCTGTCATCCCTCCGGCCCCTCTGTGCTCTTTTAAAAACACCCGTTAAGCAATATTCTTATTGCTTATACCAAAGGACCTTGAATTGACTTAGCCGTTGAAAAGAAGCTAAGGCTGGAGAATGGAAATATTACTTCAAAGAGAATCATTAAATTTACATCTCCTTCCAATAAATGGTAAGTCATTACAGAGTTTTCATAAAAATTTATGCTCAAAAATTTACCATGTGGTAGCATAAAAAAATCATTTTTCTTTTCTTTATTTTCCTCCCTTTTCCCATAAAACCATTTTGAAGAAGTAGGAATGAGGAACAGCTGCCCAGTCCACCAAATTATAAATGTCTTTTAACCCTTAAATTTCTAATCCAGGTCTCTATAGCTTTGGGCTTTAGGGGAGGACAATGAAGCTCCCCAGGCTTTAAGGAATATTTCCCAGTGTCTACACAGAATTGCCGAGTAACGGGGCCTTTCCAAGGGTGGTCTCCATCCCCCAAGAGGACATCTTCTCTGATCCATGATCAGTTTCCTTCTATAGTACCCACTGATCTTCCAGGTTCTTTTTAGGTTCTTCCTCCTCCTCCTCCTTTTCTACTTCTTCTTCCTCTCACTCTCTCTGTCTCTCTGTCTCCAATTTTGCTTCTTTTGAGACAGGGTTTCTGTGTGTAGCCCAGACTGCTCTAAAACTTAGAGATCTGCCTGCCTCTGGTTCCCAAGTGCTGGGTTTTAAGATGTGCTCCATCACACATGGCCTGTCTCATTTTTTAACCCAAAAATCGCACAAATTGGAGTCCATGGGATATCAAAGTAAAAACAAAAAATAAGAGAAGACAAAGTTGGTGGGTAAGGAGGAGGGCTAGATCTAGAAGGAGTTAAGGGGAGGAGTTGAGGGTGCATATGATCAAAATACACTGAGTGAAATTTCTCAAGCAATTAATATATTTTTTTTAATGAAAAAACTTCAGTACTTCGCAGACCAGTGAGATGGCCCACCAAGTGAAGGTGCTCACCAGCAAGTCTGCATTTGCTGTCTTGACCCACACGGCAGAAGGTGAGTTCCAACCCCCACAAGTTGTTCTTCGAACTCCATACGTGTGCAGTGGCAAACACATGCATGAGCACGGTTTAAAGTTTTAAAGATTAAATACCTCAGAGCTGAGGAAATAGCAAGTAAGAACACTGTGCTCAGAGTCTTACCGTGTTTCCTCCTGTCTGGGTCATGAAGTCCTCCTGGGAGTAAGAACGTCATTATGCTGAGATGCTGACAGGAAAGGCTTTCCTTCCATTTTTAATACCAGCTGGGGCTAATCAATGGCCAAAGCTGAGCAGTTTGTTCGTCTTTGTGCATCTGTGCCATGTACGAGACCTGATGACCTGAAGGTACAAAGGTATTTTCTGAATTCACCTCCCCCTAGTGGAACATGTTATAGTAATTTTGAAAATATTTTATTGGAATTCATCTGGAAATTTGAAACTGAAAATATGAAAAATAATCTCTTTGACATTTCTTCATTGATCATTCCTTCTTTTGAAGATGGGTTTACTCTATTCCGTATGTGTGCACACCCTGGTGACATGTGTGTCTGCATGCTGTGCACATGCCCAGGTACCCACACGACACCAGGTGACACCAAGTTTGTGCTGAGTCTGAACCTAGGCTCTCTACAGGAGCAACAAGGGCTCAGAACCACAGAGCCAATCCTCCAACTCCCTAGTTATTATTTCTTTCTTTATTTTTGCTTTGTGAGACAGGGATTCTCTGTGTAGCCCTGGCTATGCTGGAACTTGCTCTGTAGACCAGGTTGGCCTTGAACTCACAGAGACCCACTTACCTTTGAGTGCTGGGATCAAAGGCGTGCACCACCACTGCCCAGCTCCTAATTATTCTTTTCCTTGGATCACCCTGGCCTTGAACTCACTATGTAGTTGGACTTTTACATTTCTATTCAGGAAGATTGTATTAAGAAACGAACACGATTTACAAAATAGTTTTTGCTTCATGGTTTATTTGACGATGTTATTCTAAAAACGAAATGTGTTTAAGAAATATCATCTAGCCGGGCGATGGTGGCGCACGCCTTTAATCCCAGCACTCACGAGGCAGAGGCAGGCGGATCTCTGTGAGTTCGAGACCAGCCTGGTCTACAGTCTACAGAGCTAGTTCCAGGACAGGCTCCAAAGCCACAGAGAAACCCTGTCTCGAAAAAAACCAAAAAAAAAAAAAAAAAAAAGAAATATCATCTAGTTGGATAGGTTTTACCAAGGGCCTTTTCTGATCCATTAATTGTCAAGTTGCTCTCCCTGCCCCGCCACCCATGACAGGATCTCACTGTGCATCTCTGGCTGTTCCAGAACTCACTTCCTAGACCAGGCTGGCTCTACCTCACAGATCTCCAACCGCCTCAGTGCCCCACCGCCACGCCCAGCTCTAACTGTTTTCTGAAGCACCTCTCTTGTAGAAATCCTTTTCTCTTCTGCTTCCCTTTCCTCTTACAGACAGGGAAGCCTCGGCCTCTAGGCAAGTGTCCCAGCTGCACCCGGCTCAATGCTCCTCCATTTTAAACACCCACAGGTCCTGACTTGTCTGTGGCTCCGCCTCTGACAGAACAGATCTTGTCAGAGGTACAGTCCCTACGCAAATCACGGAGCTGTAGTCTGCTTATTTGTTCTGGATGCTCGTGACCCCTGACAATCAGGTAATGAACTATCAAGACACAAGCAAACCGTGAGCACAGAGAACACACAGAGAGCACGATCTGTTATAACCATCGTCTGGGTGCATGCATGTGTGCATGTGTGTGTGTGTGCATGTGTGTGTTTTGGAATTCACCTGGAAAAGTGCAACTGAAAATGTGGACAACTTAAAAGTTCTTTAAAAATATTGTGCTTTGGGGCTGGAGAGATGGCTCAGTGGTTAAGAGCATTGCTTGCTCTTCCAAAGGACCCGAGTTTGATTCCCAGCAACCATATGGTGGCTCACAACCATCTGTAAAGAGGTCTGGCGCCCTCTTCTGGCCTTCAGGCGTACACACAGACAGAATATTGTATACATAATAAATAAATAAATATTTAAAAAAATATTGTGCTTAATTAACAAGTTAAAACTTTTAAAAATAATGGGTGTGGTGGTGCACGTCTTTGGTCTCTGTGAGTTTGAGGCCAGCGTGGTCTACAGAGTGAGTTCTAGAACAGCCAGAGCTGTTACACAGAGAAACCCTGTCTCAAACAACAAACAGACAAGAAAAGAAATGATCCTCTTCCCTCCGCCTCCTTATTGCTGGGATTATAGGCTTGCATCACAGGCCTACCTAGGATCCCCTACCTATAACAGTCTAGCTGGCAAACACGTTTGTGGCCCAGCCAGAACAGTGTGTACACTCGACACAGACATCTCCACTTATCACCCACTCTGTGGTCACTTCATTTCCAACCACTTCCGCTCGTGGTTACTTTACTTCCTTTTTAACTTGTTGCTCAGAGATGAGACTCAGGCAGGATGCCGGGGTCAGATTTCAGTCTCAGGTTACATCTGAAGAACCACAGTGTCAGGAGAGGCCTGCGGAGATCCATTCTTTTGATCAGCAGCCTCCATGACTGAGCATCGGGGCACAGGGCTTGTGGAGGAACCTGAGAAGGCCGAGGATGTTAATCACAGCTCAAGCTCTGAATTGTGTAGCTGTATTAGTTTTCCAGTGTGTGGATGAATGACCACACACTTAGTGGCTTGCAATAATACCTATTTCTTGTCACAGTCGCTGTGGGTCACAACTCCGTGTCTCACAAACACTTATGTACGGGCACTGACACAGAGAACACTGGCTTCTCATCTACTGTGAGCAAACGCTGTCCTAGTCTCTCAGAGGCCACCCCCTGTTCCTGCTCACGATCCCCTCCCACGGTCATCTGACAGCGTGGTGCTCCTGGGCTGCTGTTGTAGAACCTTCCATCAGGTAACACAGCCACAGCAGTGACGTCCTGCGGCAGTTTTCAGTTCCACTGTGTATCAGTCAGGGCTCTCTAAAGGAACAGAGCGGGTAGAACGAACGTAGAAATTAAAAGGAGTTTAGTAGGCTTGCTTAAGATAGTGTCTGGGCCGTTGAACAACGACTGTCATGTGTGGAAAAGAAGAGAATAACGCAGCCATTCAGCTCAGGAGGGTGGATGTCTGGAAGTGGAGTCCTGGAGAGCGGCCGGTCTTCAGTCAGTGTTGGAACCCTAAGGAAGTGGGATTTAATACTGCCAGTGACAGAATAGATGACCTTTGGAAGGAGAATGAGGGAGAGCAGCAGGACCCAGCGTTAGGGAGTGCCCAACAGCTTGGGTTCTCATTGGTTCCAGATGTGGTCGAATTGACCCAAATCAGGCACCTTGTATTGATTGGAGTTACGCCCCAGGTTCTGTCTATCCAGGGTGAGAGGAGCTGCATAGGTCTGCCATTGGGATCTCCCTACTACAACTGATAAAGACATGGAGGCTTATATCATTTTATGGTGGAGATCCTTTACAGCGTCTCACCTTAAACAAAAACAACAAAAGAGTTTGTACGCATACGTGTTGGGAGCCTGGGGGTGGGGAACAGTCTTCTCTCTGATATTTGGGTTCCGTGGACAGAACCCAGACTGTCAGGCTTGGTGACAAGTGCATTTACCCACAGAGCCATCTTGCCAGCCCTGCCTTTACTTTTCAATCACTATGCCCTGCTCTAAGCCGGAGACCTGGAAACATCTGCCACAAATGGTTGGAAAGATTTATGTTTCATAGACCATCTGCTCTTTGCTGCGAGTGTTCATCTGACGATGTATCGCACAATCAGCCAAGACAAGAAAAAACGAGCACACCATGTCCCAGCTAGCACTTATCTGCAGACACTGACATGAGAATTGCGTGAAAATTTCACATCACAAATTATTCTTGTTGCTGTGACTTTTTCACAGCCACTCGAAAGGGATAAAAACAAAAACAGAACAACAACAAAATCCACATTCTTAGCTCACAGGGCACACGAAAACAGATGGTGGGTTTGATGTGGACTTCAGGCCGCAGCTGACCAACCCCTCTCTCGGCGGACAGCTGCAGCACACGCAGCTGGCTTTCACTGTTTTTAAAATAGCAACAACTGGGCCTGGAGAGATGGCTCAGCTACTAGGTACACCGGCTGCTCTTCCAGAGGAACAAGGCTCCATTCCTAGCGCTCACAGGATGGCTCCCAACTATCTGTGATTCCAGTCCCAGGGGATCCGGCACTCTCTTCCGCCCCCTGCAGGCACTGCAGCCTGTGGCGCACAGATAGACAAGACGGGCAAAACACGCTGTGTTTTTCCATTTGAAAATAGAAAATAAAATCAAATAACAATAATGTAGAGGTCATAATGGGGGCGGCTTCACAGAGCTGTTCTCAGAAGCAAATGGAATGCCAGGATTCACTAGGCAAGAATGCTTCCGAGTGACAAACAAGACGGTCATCACAGGTGAGTGTGGGGGTGTGTGCATTGTGTGCGTGGGTGTGCATGAAGGAGGTCAACCTCACGTATTTCTCAGGAGACATTGAACTTGTTTCTTGAGATCCGACCTCTCACTGGCCTGGAATTCTCCGCAGACTCCAAGAGTTTTCCCGCCTCCACCTCTCCATCACTGGGATCACAAGCATGGACTAGCATGCCTAGCGGTGTGTGTGTGTGTGTGTGTGCGTGTGCGTGCATGTGTGTGTGTGCGTGTGCATGTGTGTGTTCTGGAGATATAACTCGGGTCTGTGAGAAACAACAGTCCCCCTTTCATAATAAGAGTTCTGGAGAAGCAGTTTACTTACAACTTTGCAAGGCTGGTTGTCAAGACTTACAATGGCAGGGACACTGAGTACAGAGGACAGTTTCTAAACCCTAACACCAGGCCCTTCCTCTTTCTATTTAACAACCAGAAGGGTCCAATATTATACATCTTCTAGGTCTTACTTTCTCTGTGTTGTTTAGTACGCTCTTTTCTTAACAACAACAGCAACAACAACAACAACATCAAGTGTGGCTTCGTTGCCACCATTTTACATCCTGTTCACTGTAGAACTTGTCAGGCAGATAACCTTACAGGTTAGCTTGCTATGAGTAATTTTCTACTCTACATTTCTAGATATGTGTGTGTGTGCGTGTTGTGTATTTGTGTGTACGTGTTGAATAGCTGGGCTTGAAGGCATTAAGTGGAGTCTAGCCTTTTATATTCAGCAGCAACTGGACCTAAGCTGGCTGGAGGCATCTTTGAAAATGAACTTCCATATGTAATTTCTAACAGGTCCTCACGCTTGTATAGCAAACATTTAACCTACTGATATCTTCTTAGTGCCATCAAGTCCTTTGTGTCTGAGGTTTGATAGTTGTGAACCTAGCAACTCAGGCACTACAGCAGTGGACAAAACAGATGAGATCTCTTCTCTCGCGGTTGCCAGCTTTTTGGAGACACGTGTAGCGAATTAATAACCACCTAGATATTACATGGTGGTGAGTGCTAAGGAGAAGATTAAAATGACAGGCCTTGAGAGGGACAGGGAGAATTTACTATAGATAGGAGGTCAAGAAATACAAAAATGATATTGAGTAGATGCCTGAAGGACATGGAACTAAGAAGAACATTCTGGAATTTGGGAACAGCAAATGCGAAGGCCCCGAAACAAGAGTCCACTCAGTTTGGCTAGAGACCAGCAGGAAAACAAAGTACGGGCATAATGAACAGAGAGCTGGGGAGAAAGGAGTGGGAAATGGAGCATGGATCACCTGGGCCCCTGGGAATCACTGTGAGGATAGGGGTTCTGTTTTGGAATGGGGTACACAGTTTTGAACGACTCTGAGAAGAAAAGTAACATTGCCTACTGTCTTTTTTTTTTTTTAAATATTTATTTATTTATTATGTATACAATATTCTGTATGTATGTATGCCTGCAGGCCAGAAGAGGGCACCAGATCCCATTACAGATGGTTGTGAGCCACCATGTGGTTGCTGGGAATTGAACTCAGGACCTTTGGAAGAGCAGGCAATGCTCTTAACCACTGAGCCATCTCTCCAGCCCCATTGCCTACTGTCTTAATTACTTTTCTATTGCTTTGATAAGACACCATGACAGAGGCGATTTTAGAAGGAAGGGTTTAATGGAGTTTACAGTTCCTAGGGTTGGAGTTCATGACGGCAGAACCAAAGCGTGCTGGCACGAACAGCTAAAACATCTAAAACCCACACACAGAGGCAGTATGTACAGTAGGATTGGAAGAGGTCTTTTGAAACCTCACAGTCTTTCCCAAATGATACACCTTCAACAAGACAACACTGCCCAAATCTTTGCAAACGTTTCCACCAACTGGGGACCAAATAGTCAAACATATGAGCCTACGGGAATCAGTCTTGTTCAAGCCAACACACTTGGCCTGCAAACTGGTCAATGGGAAAGGGGGATTGGGCCATAACAGGGAGATCTGTTTGCGGGTTCAACGATTTCTTGCTGTGGATTCTGGATCTCTGATGAGAAGTCTGCTTCATGATGTTCCCCCCAAGGATACCTTCATCTGAGAAAGCACGGAGTCTTTTATTGGATACTGACTTCCCAAAGCAAGAGATCCATGACAGCAAGCTTTGAACTCAGCAGGGTAGTTATCAGAGGAAGACAAACGAGTGTCTGACACTACATAGTGGTCATCCGTAGGCTGGATGTACCCAGGTCCAGCTGTCAGGATCACTGCACAAGGTGCACTGGACTTCCTGGGACTAGAGTAACAAGTGGTCGTGAGCCTCACTACCCTGCGGTTGTTGAGAATCCAACTTGGGTCCTCGGCAAGAGCAGCCTGTGTTCTTAACCGCTGAGCCATCTCTCCAGCCCCTAGTCAGCCACCTTCAATACACCATGTTTTACATTTATTGTGTGTATTTGCAAACATATACAGCATATGTGTAGAGGTCACAGTACAATTTGTAGGAATTAGTGCTCTCTTTCTAGCATGTGGGTCCCTGGGATTAAGATTGGTCATCCAGCTTGGTTCTCTCTCTCTCTCTCTTGTGGTTGGTGGTGTTTTGAGATAGGGTTTCACTGTTTAACTCTGGCTGTTCTGGAACTCACTTTGTAGCCCAGGCTGGCCTCAAACTCAATGTGTAGTTGAGGACAACCATTGCATGTTTATTTTTATGTGTGTTGCTGTTTCTTCTGCATGTCTGACTGTAAGAAGCTACAGACAGTTGCGAGCAGCTGAGTTAGTGCTAGGAATTGAACTCAGGTCCTCCGAGAGAATAGCCTTTGCTCTTAACTGCTGAACCATCTCTCCAGCCTCTGATAATCTTGAGCTTCCAGTCCCCTTGTCTGAGATTATAAGTATGTGTCATTATGCCTAGTTTATGCGGAACTGTGGATCAAATCTAGGCAGGGTTTTGTACACGCTAGGCAAGCGCTCTGACAGCTGAGCTCCGGGCCCAGCCCCATCCTTGCTTATTATATTTTGCACTGCTGTGCAATTTGCATGTCAGGATGACACTTGTCACCCACCCCTTCATATTCAGTCACTCACACACCTCATCCAGTCACGAAGCATGAACTGAGCCCACCTGGTGAAAAACAGTTTCTGCCTCAAGGAGTCCAATCCATTTGTGAGTCTCTTCTTTGACGTCACGCTGTGTCTGGGCTACTAGTGGCCCTGAACTCCAGAGCTATGCTGTCCAAGATGGCACCCACTGACCACAGGTCGCTACTGAGCTATGGAAGTGTGCTCCACATCGAGCTGTGCCATGGGCATTAGTCACACACAGGATCGACATGATCTAGCCGAGAAATATGAATGCAGAGACTTACTAAACTGTACATGGGCAACTGCAGCACTCCAAGGCTGGGGGATTGCAAGTTTGAGGCAATCCTGGGAATGCATTCGACTATAAAGCAAGACCCCATCTCATTAATGCTTCTACACATTGAGACGGCAATATTTGGTATCTTTCAGTGGGATCACTGTGAGTTTCTCTCCATTTAGTTTGATGTTGGCTGTTGGCTTGCTGTATATTGCCTTAATTATGTTTAGGTATGTTCCTTGTATCCCTGCTCTCTCCAAGACCTTTATCATGAAGTGATGTTGTATTTTGTCGACAGCTTTTTCATCATCTAATGAGATGATCTTGTTGATTTTATTTTTCAGTTTATTTATATGGTGGATTACATTGACAGATTTTCATATGTTGAACCATCCCTGCATCTGTGGGATGAAGCCTACTTGATCATGGTGGGTGTTGGTTCTGATGTGTTCTTGTGTTCGATTTGCCAGTATTTTATTTAGTATTCTTGCATCAATGTTCATGAGTGAGATTGGTCTGTAATTCTCTTTCTTAGTATTGTCTTTCTGTGGTTTGGGTATCAGGGTAATTGTAGCCTCATAAAAAGAGTTTGGCAATGTTCCTTCTGTTTCTATTGTATGAAACAATTTGAGGAGTATTGGTGTTAGTTCTTTGAAAATCTTTTTGAATTCTGATGACTGTTTCTATTTCTTCAGCAGTTATAGGTCTGTTTAATTTGCTTATATGGTCTTGATTTAATTTTGGTAAGTGATATTTATCCAGAAAGTTGTCCATTTCCTTTAAGTTTTCCAACTTTGTGGAGTATAGGTTTTCGAAATATGACCTGATAATTCTCTGGATTTCCTTCATGTCTGTTGTTATGTTCCCTCTTTCCTTTCTGATTTTGTTAGTTTGGATATTCTCTCTATGCCTTTGGTTACTTTGGATAAAGGTTTGTCTATTTTGTTGATTTTCTATATGCGTTCGGCTTTAAAGCAAGACCCCATTTCATTAATGTTTCTATAAGTCAAGATGGCAATATTTAGTATCTTTGGTTAAATAAACTACATTGTGATCATTTTATTTGTGGCCATTTGTTACTTTTAATACATAAATATTGTTACAGTGTATTTCTCTTCGAGGAAATTAGAAGGCCGTTTCTGTCTCTGTTGGAGGGAGTGAGTAGTTTCTTTGATACCACCATAGTTGCTACTGTATAGCAGGCAGTCATATTTCAGTTGCTCTTCATTCGTTTCTGAAATTTTCACCAGACTGGGCTCCTCTTGAGGAAGAACCTTGTAAAGGTGTAGTTTAGGGCTTGATATAAAACGCATCATCGTTGCTACTCAATGAGTGTGATATATCTGTCAGACCCAACTCATGGGAGTCCAGGCATTTGTTTTTGGATATGTAATCTAAAGGTAAGCATTGCATTGTATGAAATGCCTTGGAAATAATAATCTTCGCAGGATGATTGCATTTCAAAAATCTTTTACACTCTGTCTTTTTTCTTTATGCATGTTCATGTTTGTTTGTATACATGTGAGTGTGTGCATGTGCATGTAGAAGCCAGATCAGCTCTGGATGTTACACACACACACACACACTTTTTCGAGACAAGCACTCTCCAAGTAGGTCAGTAAGCTCCAGGGATCCACATGTCTCCTCCTCTTCACTGATTAGGCACTGGGATTACAAGTACACTACAAAACCTGCCTCCTCCCAAACCCCACCAGATTTCTGGGAATTGAATTGAGCCATCTTCCCATCCCCCACCTCCCTTATTTTCAATTATTAACTTTCTAAGGGCAAGCTGCTTGGTACAGTGATTTTCCTACACATGTGGAGTGTATGAGCGTAGCTGGATAGCACTGACCTTATGTTCCGTGTGGTCAAATGTGCCCACCCATACCTAGGCACAAAGCCCAGACAAAACCTAATTAATTCCTTAGAACCCCCTTGGGTGTTCATAACCCATTGAATCAATTAACTGTGAAACGGAAATACAGACAAAGGCCATGATTATTTTTTTACCTAGAAACTCTAGAATTTAAGAAAGTAAGTAAATCTACTTTAAGATATTTACACAACATTTGACTCCTGACTTTGATAATTTTGCTTCTCCAGGAGACTGGGTTGCTTTAATGCTTACCTCAGACTAGAAGTCTATTTGTTGAGCTGAATATTTTATTGACTTGAAGGTGGCTTGGCTATGATCCATCTTTTTTTTTAAATATTTATTTATTTATTTATTTATTTATTTATTTATTTATTTATTTAT
>JABTXL010002093.1:3065243-3082773 GCA_025134845.1 Neodon shergylaensis
TATTTATTTATTTATTTATTTATTTATTTATTTATTTATTTATTTATTTATTATGTATACAACATTCTGTCTGTGTGTGTGTCTGCAGGCCAGAAGAGGGCACCAGACATCATTACAGATGGTTGTGAGCCACCATGTGGTTGCCGGGAATTGAACTCAGGACCTTTGGAAGAGCAGGCAATGCTCTTAACCACTGAGCCATCTCTCCAGCCCCGGCTATGATCCATCTTGATGGTTAGATGTTATCTGAGCAATATAGTGGTGAAAATAAATTAATTATTTGCCATAGAATTTTATGAATTTTTTTCAAGACAGAAAAGGTCTGGTATCTAAAATTACAAAGCATTATTCTCATCAATTTTTAATATAAAGAAATTCACTGCATACACACACGTACACACACACACACACACACACACACGGGGCTAATTGAGTTGGTAATGTGCTTAGTCAGAATGCATGAAGTCCCTACATTCTACCACAGCATTCCATAAACCAAGGGTGGTGGCGCATGCTTGTAAACCCCGAACTCTGGAGGTAGAGGAATGGGATTCAGAAGTTCAAGGTCACCCTCCACACTGAGACATAAGGCTGTACCTCATTCATGGGAGTTCAATTCTATCTGGAGGTACTGAGGCTGTCACGGGCCAAGCTCTAAGATGCTACAGAACTGCACAGGTGAGTTATGGAAAGGTTAGAATAAGATAAATACTCCAGTAGTTACATTTTAAATCGCTACTGCATCAAGACCTCAAGTTGAAGGTATCAGTATTTATGACTGTATTAAGGAGGGAAGCATGCTTTCAAGAGTGATAATCTGTTGATTGACATATGTTTAGTTGCTAATCAAAGCTTGGGACATTTTCAGACATAAGATTAATGACAATCACATCCCTATTTAACTAGCCAGATAAAGTCTTAAAGTCTTACTCTCTCTTTCTCTCTCTCTCATCTATCTATCTATCTATCTATCTATCTATCTATCTATCTATCTATCTATCTATCTATCTATCATCTATCCATCTATCATCTATCTATCACCTATCTACCTATCATCATCATCCTCTCTCTCTCTCTCTCTACCTACCTACCTACCTACCTACCTACCTACCTACCTACCTATTTAGCAATACATGGTCTTTTGTAGCCCAAGTTGTTTTGGAACTTGTTATGTATTTGCAAATCACTTGCTACATGCTGGGATTGCAGGTGTGGACTACCATACCCAGCTTTTTTTTTTGGTTTTTCGAGACAGGGTTTCTCTGTGGCTTTGGAGCCTGTCCTGGAACTAGCTCTGTAGACCAGGCTGGTCATACCCAGCTTTTATGTAGTGTTAGGGATCAAACCCAGGGCTTTGGACACTAGACAAGCCTTCTCCTAGCTCTATCCCCAGCCCTTATCCAGTTATTTCTCCAGTTTTGAGCTTCCCTTGTTTATTCCTCCCATTTGCTACCCAGTCTAGGTTTGGTTTCCTCATAGTCCACAGACTCTGCAATGTTATTGCATGCTCCACACAGCAGCATGGATCAAGCCTTTTAATACAGAATTAGTTTGATTTTCACACTTTATGGAATGAATCTCATCGATTTCTTTCCTCAGCTGGTAAAGGCAAGGCTGGGGAGAGTGTGAACACCACACTCGAAGGCACTAGTGCTGAAACTTAGACCTGAACCTAGCTCAGTGCCCACGTTTACATTTTTGCTTTTTGACAAACTCACTCTCTACTTTATATTCCTCCCATGTGTAAAAATAGAAACACCATCTCTACCTAATTATCCATAATTATTGTGGGCTCAAGTATTGTTTATTACTACTACTACTACTACTACTACTACTACTATTTATTATTATTATGTGTGTGTGCACATGCGCGTGGGTGAATGTTGGAGGACAACTTGCAGGGGCAGTTCTCTTTCCACTATTGGGTTCTGGGGTTGGAATTTATGTAGTCTTGGTGGCAGGTTCCCTGGTGGGCTGAGCTATCTTGCTGGCCCATGGACGCAGGTATTGATAATGTCGGAAGCAATGTATTCTCAGCAGGAGTTACTGGCATAGTCACTGGTAGACAAGTTCAACAACGTCTCCATATTGAGGTAATATGAGTCTTTCCCAGGGCTGTGCTCATTCAAGCATTCTCTTGTGGACTTGGGAGGGTGACTTCTTGATGGACATCGGAGGGGAGGACACATGATGGCACCATTTGCTAGGACCGGTATTCAGCGGGTGGGTTGAGAGCCGCCAGAAAGGAGGAAACACAATGCTTCCTCTGACCTAGAGACACAAAGCCAAGGAGAATGTGCACGATTCTGAAAAGCCAAGGAACTTCTTTGTTTTGTTTATTATTTTAAAAAGGGAGGAGGAATAGATGGACGACCCCCAGAGTTGGCTTTAAGTGCTCAAGTTCTTCTGGGGCTCACAGGCTCTTTAAGGGAGTCCTGCAAATTATGAACAAATCCTGCCAAAATGAACTTTCTATATAGTGATAGACAAGTAGGCCAACAGCGGCTCTCTTGAAGTTTGCCATTCTTTGAAGACAATGGTACACATTTATTTAGGAACATCTTATAAGTCGGAGGCCAGCTTCAGTCACTTTTCTAGACTTGGTCCACGTAGTTTTTAAACGTCTTAGAGTCTGCATGTCACCCACTCCCTAGGGAGTTGGGGGTGTGTCAGTGCCTGCCTGAGTTATGAGCCATGAGCCAGCCTGGTGAGGGAATATCCTAGAACGGTTTTCCTCTGAGAGTATTCGGACTTTTATTTTTCAGAGGGTTTGTTAAGTTGCTTAGATTGAAGAATTTTCAAGAAACAAATGTATTTGAACTGGATTTTAAGTCCTACTTATTTAAACAAGTGGCTCACTAAGAAACTTTAAGGTAAATAGTGGCCTCAAGAGGAAGTACCAGGGCCTCCAAGCGTCTCCAGCCTCTCTCGGGACCAGCCAATTAATCTCTGCTACAGAACAGCGCCGCCCGGCCCTGCACCGGAGCCAGGCACTTAGGACTGAGAGCCTGCCTGCCTCGCTGCGGACAGAAGGAGACTTGGCCTGGTGCTTCCTCCGCAGTCGGGTCCCTATCCTCTCCGGGGCGACTCGGTGGCTGCTGGGCTCTAGGGGCGTCTCCAAGCCTAAACTGCTTTCTCCCAGGAAGGGGATTAAAAGTCACAAAGAAAGGGAGGGGACCTCGGTGGAGCCCTTGGGGGCGTGGGTGGGGCGTCCCCGAGTGGGCCTAACGCCGCAGCTCTAGAGCAAGCGGGTTGGAGGAGGAGGACGCGCCCTGCCCAGCGCGGGCCCAAACCCAGCGCCGCGGGCTGCGATGCGCATCGCCGCGCGGTGACCCAAGCAGCCGGGCAGCGGCCGAGGCCTCCCGGGCGCCCCGCCCTGCGCCTCCTCCAGCCGCCTGCGCGCGGTGCTGTGCGCCCGGCCCGTCGCCGCTCCGCTCCTCCTCCCCGCCTCGCGGTCCCCTCCTCGGAGTCCTGACTGAGCGCGAGCGCCACACGGCCCCGGGCCGCCGCCGAGCGCGCCAAGACGCCAAGCCACCGAACAGGTGGCCGGAGGCTGCAGGCGCCCAGGCTGAGGCGAGGCGAGGCGAGGCGAGGCCAAGGCGGCCGGGCTGGACATGGTAGCCGGGCGGCTCCGTGCCGCCGCCGCCTGCTCGCGCCCCTAGTCGCCGGCGCGCCGGCCCCACCGCGCCCTGCGTGCAGCAGTCGCCGGGCCCAGTGCCTCTCCGGCCGGGGCCAGCGAGGGACGGCGGCATGAAAGTGACCGTGTGCTTCGGGAGGACCCGGGTGGTCGTGCCGTGCGGAGACGGCCGCATGAAAGTTTTCAGCCTCATCCAGCAGGCGGTGACCCGCTACCGGAAGGCCGTGGCCAAGGTGAGTGGCCTGGGGCGCGCGGTGGGGAGCGGACAGGGAAGGCGCGGGGATCAATATGGCGCTTCCTGGAGACGGAGGAGGGAGACCGGGAGGCGGAGAAAGGGAAAGTGCGGCAGCCCGGCGGCCTCGTCTGCGCCCCCGGCCCGGACCCTGCGACCGCAAAGTTCTCGGCGCGCTCGGGCTGGGCCGAGATCGCCACCCGCACAGTCCCTGGACACGGTCTGGGTCTTCGGGGCTTAGGAGTGGGCGGCTCGGCGCCCGGAGCTGGTACCAGGCGAGGCTGAGTGCGGCACGCGGGAGGCGCGGCGTTGCCTGGCGGGGCGCCTCTGCCCGGCCGACCGCGGGCCCTGGCAATCCAGCTCCAGGCCTCTCCCCGAGCAGGCCTGCCGCGGAGGGTTGGCCACGGAACTTTGGGGGGTGTGGAAAGAGTTGGGTGATCCCGTACACGCGGGAGCCGCAGCCGGTCCGGGAACCTTCTGTGTTCTTGCGGGATCTCCAGGTCGCACAGGCAGCCCAGGTTGGGTCGACCCGGACTCATGGACTCCGGTGGGGGCGATGGAGTGGTTCCGACCGATGTTAGGCTCCTTGAAACATCTCAATCTGGACTCGCTTCTGGAGTCGGAGCTCCCTCCAGACCTCTACCCTTACCTCCCTGGACAAGCTGTGCGGAGCCGGGGCTGCAGAGGGCCTGGGGTCGGGGGAGCTTCGTTTCTCTGTTTTCCTGCTGGAGTAACATTGTCTCCCTTAAACCGCATTCCTCCATTGTGGGGCAGAAGTGGAAGGGCGTTTTGTTAGACTGTTTCACCCACTCTGCTTGACAACAGCCCACGCTGAAGTTTCGCTCCAGCACCTGAGGATATTTCCTTTGTACTAGAGTGGAATGTGTTCCCTTTGGTATTTCCCGTCTGCTGTCTGTTCAGCAGTGGAGTGGCCTGCCTTCTGTGACATCGGAACAAGCGAGAGGGGGAAGGTGGCTTTGTCTGCCTAAGTCGCCGAATGCTCAGGGGCCACCCTCCATTTTTCTCTGAAATTAAGGAAGGGCAAAATGGTCACACTTTTGTTTTATTTTGCTTTTACTCTGTGTTGGAAAAAATAACAAAATTGTCCCTTTAAGGCAACTTTGGGGGGATGGTTAGGAATCTGATACAGGGATAGGAGATGTTGAGTTCAACAGCTGTGTTCTTCCAGTTGGTCGAATTCATTGAAAAATCAAACAACGTTTGTGGAAATTGGGCACCTGTTTATCTTGTAAAGCTGACAAGAGGGGAAATCCTCTGTAACTTCACACTTAAGTGTTTTAAGCATCCTTTCTGATTGACAGTTGGTGATTTAATGTTGTAATGTTGTCTTTGTACGCTGCAGACCAACATTGTTAGCTGTGGAAAAAAAGAAAAGAAAAATGGCAGTAACATATAGTGCAAAGAAGTGTACCTAGTTCCAGAGCAGAACGCATGGTGCCGTTGCTCTCTGCTGATTTTGTTTGTAAAACTAGCCGTGTTTCATCTTGCACACCACAAGTTGAAATGGTCAACTTGGTCAAATTGCCTGTTATGGGAATACACAGTGACTGACTGTCTGGCTGAATTATTAATTTTTCCATAGAAATTTAAGCATTTACTATCCTAGGTCAAACTAAGCATTTATTGTGTTGTGGGTGCTAGGCATTTAAGGGACCGGTAGGCTTCTTCCTAGGAGAGGGATAGTGAAAATCTAAAGCAAGATTCCTGTGGCTCCTCAGTGGAGACAGCCATGGAGTGGCTTGTTTGTGCTGTGGGAAGAAGATGTCTCTGGGATGTTGGATGGAGGGAGTGGAACACCCTTGTTGATAGATGTGGCCTGTTCTTCACTGTCAGCAGTGGCTGCTTCGTGGTGAAGGGACTGGGTGGGGAAGAGGTCATAAAAAGAGGAGGAGTAATTGTGAGATGACCAGGTGGGAGAAAGCAAGAAAGGGAGAGGGATTGCTAGAGATAAGAGAGTCAAGGGTGATTCACTGGTTTCCAAAAAAGCTCAGTTTAGGAGGTGGTGTGTTTGTGTGTGTGTGTGTTTAGAGATCAGAGGTCATTGTTGGGTGTCTTTCTCAGTCTCTCTGCACTTTCTGTTTTGAGACAGTCTTTCTGAACCTAGAATTAAAGGTCAGCCAGGGCTTCTTGCTCCCCCACCCCCATAGATTTTTTTTTTTTCGAGACAGGGTTTCTCTGTGGCTTTGGAGCCTGTCCTGGAACTAGCTCTGTAGACCAGGCTGGTCTCGAACTCACAGAGATCCACCTGCCTCTGCCTCCCGAGTGCTGGGATTAAAGGCGTGCGCCACCATCGCCCGGCAATCATAGATTTTTTTTTATAGTACTCGGAGTTTAACCATTGGATCACAAGTTGACTCATAAGTGTACAAAGGGTTGGACTTGGTGACACATAGCTTTATCCCAGAACTCGGAGGCAGAGGCAGGTCAGTCTCTGTGAATTCAATGCTAGCTTCATCTGTAGAGTGAGCTCCAGGCTACCCAAGGCTACAGAAAGAGATCCTGCCTAAAAGAAAAAAAAATTCCCAAACAAACCAAAAACCAAAACCAATCAAGCAAGGGCTAGGTCAGCAACTATGTGCTGCTCTTCCAGAGGACCTGGGTTGAATTCTCAACACTCTCATGGTGGCTGCACACAGCCATGTATAACTCCATTCCCAGGGGATCTAATGCTGTTCTGGTCTCAGCAAGCACTATGTGAATGTGGTACCCATACATGCAGACGAACATCCATACACATAAAGTAAACAAATTAACTTAAAAGCTGTTTCATCCATTTGTTTTTCCTCTTGGATGGTTAGACCATGGCTGAGATTCATCTTTAGGCTTTCACACTTCTCCCTTCTGTAACATGAAGGCCGGGCTGTTGGGGTTTCTGCACAGCCGGCAAGTCCCCAAAAAAATCACACAGAGGTCTCCATAAGATTATAAACTGATTGGCCCCTTAGCTCAGGCTACTTAGTAGTTCTTGTAGCTTATATTAACCCATTATTCTTATCTATGTTAGCCACATGGCTCAGTACCTTTCTCAGAGGGGTAGTTCACATCTTGCTTCAGTGGTCTGGGCAGAACTGCAGAGGGAGCTTCCTGCTTCCCAGAATACTCCTGTTCTCATCGCCCCACCTCTACTTCCTGTCTGGTTGACCCACCTATACTTCCTGCCTGGCCAATCAGCTTTTATTTAAAACATGATTGACAGAATACAGACAATTCTCCCACACCACCCTTCCCATATAAGGTCATTAAGGAGCAAACACATCAAGGCTGTGAGTGTTGCAACTTCTGTTCTCTCATTTCTTCTGCTTAATAAGACAGGGTAGATCCTGTATGAAGAACTGGGTAGCCAGGTCGTGGTAAAATCTTGCTTAGGTTGCTAGGTGACATGAGGCATGATGAGCTCCCACCTGCTGGGGAAAAGTGTGGGCAGGCAGAGCATGTTCAATGGATGCAAACCCATGAAGCAGAAGAAAAGGAGAAGGAAAAGAGCTGGCAAAGGAAAACCAGTCAAGTTTTCTGTGCACTAAGCACTTTGTGGTGTGGTGGGGTGAATTCTCTGGCATGTTGTTTGTGTTGTTTGAGCTGTTTTCTCTGTAGCTTGGACAAATCAACTTACGACCAGGAAAATACCATGTCTTGGTACTAGAAATGTCCTTAAAAAGTCAGTGTTAGATAGCTTACTCTTAGTCATATGCAATATCTCTCTCTCTCTCTCTCTCTCTCTCTTACACACACACACAAACACATCTATTGGTTTTTCAAAACAGGCTCTCTCTGTGTAACAACTCTGACTGTCCTGGAACTCACTCTATAGACCAAGCTGGCCTTGAACTTAGAGATCCACCTGCCTCTGCCTCCTGAGTGCTGCTGAGATTAAAGGTGTGAGCCACCCCCTGCCCCCGCTGTAATCTATATTTTTACACTAGTGTAAAACTGTGTTGGTAGTCATGAATGGTGATGGGTTAAACTAGTTGTCCTCATTTACCTACCATTATCAAGACCCAGTTTGAGCAGATGCTGTGTGTAGACAGGTTATGTGTATACTTCACCGAGTGTGTCCAATTGGAGGACCATTTGTGGCTCTGTGTGTGTTCAGAGCCTAACTTACCATTTCTGGCACGCACAGAACCTTAACTTTAAGCATGGGGTTTATTGAAGGAAAGCTGCCCTGCTCTGGACTTCATAGAAGGAGCCACCATTATGCAGTGGCAGGTGGTGGGTATCTTGTAGTCATTAGGGTTTGCAGTGGGCTTGGTGGGTGGGATGGCTAGCCATGTTTAGGGCCCTGCGTTCTAACTGAGTGACCTCAGAAAGCACCTTCCTTGCAGTGGGAGAGTTCTGGGTCTGCAGGGCTGCAGTGGGGTCATGGTGTGGGAGCCTAGAGATCGTGTTGCCGTCCTGAAAGTGGGGGAGTCATGGTGTGTGATCCTGGACAGCGTGTTGCTGTCCTGAAAGTGTGAGTGAATGCACTGTGGGAACAGAAAGAAACTTTGGGGTTTTGGAGCACCGATGTTAGGATCTGGCTGCGGATGACAGGAAATGCCAGGGAGAGACTCTGGGATGTCTTGTGGTCTGGTGACAGCAAAGACAGGACACGGAGTTGATTGGATGAGCCTGGCTTAGTGGAAAGAAGAGCTCCTGTAGACAGGAGAAGGGATTGAAGACAAGATGAGTGCTGCAACCCCTTGGCTCACCTCCCTTCTCCTTAGAGCCTTGTTTTGGCGACAATGTTGGAAACCTCGCTGTGTTAGCTGTTTAACCTTGGGCAAGCTAACCCTCACTTTTGTCATCTCTTTTGCAGAGAGTGCGTGTTGAGCTTGATGAATATGACTTCTTCTGAACTAGATCTAGTCTGTAGAAGCTGTTAGGTAAAGATTGAATCACTGATACATTTCACCTGCAGAACATGTTCAACTTTCCTCTATCCCGTAGTTCCTGCTTAGCTTTTGCTTCTTTTGTTTAGAGTGTTAGTTAATTGAAGAGTTGGTTGATTTCAAACCTGCTCATGCAATGGTGCAATCAGAAGAGCAGATTGATTCAGTAAGACTAGGGAGCAGAGAATGCCAAGAGTGCTCTAAGTGTTTCAGATGGGCTGGCTGGGCCTCTGCTTCCCAAACCAGTCTCCTAAGGGTGACCTAGTAGCAACTTGTTGTTTAGATACAATTTAAAGAGGAGGGGATGTGGGACATACCCGCAATCCTGCAGTTCAAGCAATGGGAGTGAGAGGCAGGAGGACTGGTCACAAGTTCCAGGCCAGCTCGGTCTGTATAGTGAGTTCCAGGCCAGTTAGTGTTTCAAAGAACAATGAATGAATGAATGAACAAAGAAATAAATAAAAACAATGTATGCTCATGAACGTTCAAAAAATTTACTTTCTTTTGGGATATTGTTAATTATTAAACTTATGAATCAGGGATTTTAGGAAATGCCTGGTAGTTGGTATGTTTTTTTCTTTTTCTTTTCTTGTATGTGAATGAATGCATGGTAACATTTTGCCACACAGTTGCAAACTTACTGGAAACTTAATGGAAGTTACATTATAGCCGTAATTGAGCGAAGATATAGGCAAGAATAAAAAAGAACTAGTGGAGTAAAGGCATTTGTTATTATTTGCAACATTTTCTGTTGCAAAATAGAAAAAGGAAAAAGGAAACAGTTAAACATGCTTCAAAATTCAGCTCTCTCGTGTCCTGTTCTCTCAGAGGTCTAAGGGTCTCTAGAGATTTCTTGCTTTCTTCTCTGGACTCCTTACCCCATACCCCAGCCCCTTGGACTTCCCTGCCTCTGCTCTGTCTTTCCCGATTTTCCTTCCTAGGATGCTTGTTCCCTCTTTGCAGGCTTCCTTTGACCCTCAGCTCAGGCTAGTCCTCTCTGGGATTGGGCTGTGTGTACTTGGCTGTTTGAGGCCCTCTTTTCTTTGTGCGTCTCCCGAGGACTTCCTATAGCTCTTGTACCGTGTAGGACTCAAGGCTATGAAGGATGGAGCTGTGATTCTCCTCCAAATGAGGTGCTGGTACAAATGCCTCACTTCAGTCTGGCTTGTTCAGCAGATGTCTGTCACATAGCCATCATAAAGGATGAGTAAACACATCACACAAATAGCACATGGGAAGGACCTTCTGAGAAGGCACTGATTCCCTCCCGCTAGTTAGAAGGAGCCTAAGGCCCGTGTGTTTGTCATGTAGCACACACAGTGTATAATCAGAACTAAGACTGAAAGAGTTTGGACAACATGGAAGGTTCTTTTTCATGTCAGCTATTTTCAAGGAGGCTAGTCTGTCTGTGAGACCAAACAGTGCTTAGTCCTGGAGTTTGCGCTGGGTCAGGTTCAAGGCATGTGGCCAAAGCAGTGTGGGAATCTGGCCCTGACTCTACTTAGGCTCGGTCTAGTGCCTCCATGTCTTTCAGTGTGAATCCTTGGGGCTGGGCCAGAAGTGAACGCAAGTGTTTAGGATTTGAGCTTCACAGGATGAATCTGGCTGAGGAGAAGCTCTGCTTGGCTTATGGTGTTTTCAATTCCTCATGGATGAGTTACTTGTTGAAGGTAATGTTTAAAGTCCCACATGGGCCATTAACCTGCAGACAGATCTTCCATCTGTCCTGGAAGGGTCTTACCTTCCTGTGGTGTTGGATGCATGTTTGTGAAGGCAGATGCTCAACAGATGACACACACACACACACACACACACACACACACACACACACACATTGTTTTCCTCTTTTCAAGGTTGGAAAGAAATGGGGGACAATTAGGCCAGTGGGTTCTTTCCATAGGTTATTTTCCACTGGGTGGAGCTGGCATTTTAGGCACACACAGCATCCTCCCTCCTCCGTAGCCGTCAATTCCACATTCCTGTCTAGACCTAGATCAGTAGCAGTAGAGCCTGAGGTCAGTATGCCAAATCTTTTTGGTGCCTTTTTTGTTTGACACAGAAAATAGAATATCTTTTTTTTTTTTTTTTTGAGTTCCTGCTTTACTCTGCAGCTCAGGGTGCCTCAAACTTGTAGTGATCTCCTGCCTTTGGTTGTTACATATGTGTACCGCCATGGCGTGTTAGAAAATCCATCCATCCTTTCTTCATTCCTTCTTTCCTGTTTTCCCTCCCTCCCTCCCTCCCTCCCTTTCTTTCTTTTCGATAAGGTCTTTGTATCTAGCTCTGACTGCCTTGGAACTCAATATGTAGACCACCTTGAGCTTGAACACACAGCGCTCTCTCTGCCTCTGTCTCCTAACTAATGTCTCCTAAGTGCCCGGATTAAAGGCCTGCTTCGCTTGCCTGCTCTCAGAGAGTCAAATTGTAATGAAAAGAAATTTAGTGTTTAGTGACTAAAGGAGGAGAGGGTCTGGTATTTTTCCTCTGTTACTATTTTTGCCTTAAGAAACTTAGGAAAAAATAATGCAAAGATGTGTTTTCGTGGGGCTTTGCTTCCTTATGTCTGGCCTTAGGTCTTTCAGTGATTTACACCGTTAAGTAATACGCTTGTGCTCAAGATTCAGCTTGTTCGCTTGACTGCTTACCCAGCCTACACAAGAACAGGCCTAGGTTCGGTCTCCATTACTACCTAGAACCAGGTTTGGAGAGGCACACCTATAATTCCTTCACTCTTGAGTTGGTGGCAGGAGGATCAGGTGGAAGTTCAACATAGCGAGTTCAAGGCTTCTCTGAGTTACAGGTGACTGTGTCAAAACAAAACAAAACCCAGCATGTTTCTTCTCTGATTTCTATCGATATTGACACTTATGAACAACCAAAACAAAACAAACACAAAACCCAATATGTTTCTTCTCTGATTTCTATTGATATTGACACTTATGAGCAAAACTTTGAGCTTTACATCCAGATGTGTTAAAATATTGTTTATTTTCTTTTCTTAAATTCTTTGATATATAGATAAGAGAAATGAAACATTTATATAAAAACTTAAGATATAAATGTTCATTGTGACATTATTCATCATGACACCAAATAGTCATGATTATGGGTGTGGGTCACCGAGCCCCGCTTTCGCATGGGTGGGCGGGCAGGGACTGAGGGCCTCATGCTGTGTGAAAGCACAGAACTGAATGCACACTATCTTTCTAACCCCAATTGTATACTTTAAATGGGTGAATTTTATGGTTTGTGATTATATCTCAATAAAGATGTTAAAAATAGATTACATAAGCCAGTATGAATAGGATTCCATTTTTAGGTATTTTATAGTTCCGAGAGTCCCATAAAACATGTCATTGTATGTCAGAGATAACCAGATACCCCAATTGGAAACAATTTTTTTTAAGGGATTTTAAATACAGTGGACTAAATTAACCCTTCTTCCTTGGGCCAGTGCAGTCTATGCTGTCTGCCTGGGGAGCGCTCATCCGATGAACCTCTGCATCCTGTTTGCTTCGTTGCCATACCCCCTTGGAAGGCTTCTCAGCTGTTAAACCGTTCCCTCAGCCTCGCTCCCCAGCTGCCTTTGCTAAATGGAGACTTGACTGGGATGCTGCAAAGATGCCTAGTGAAAGAGTTTTATGTGTGTTTGCTTTTGGCTCTCTGCACCCTTCCCCACCCCTTCCCATGCTGTCTCACCACATTTGAGGGCTGGGCAGCTCCAGTTCCAGCCTTTGAGCTCTACCAGCATACCTAGTGTGCAGGTCATCATGGACCAGCATATCTAGTCTGCAGGTCACCATACTGCCACACTGCTGGATTACCAGGCAAGCGTGACATGCATGGGCTTTACCAGGGAGCAGACAGGGTCCTGGATCTCTTTCTACTCACCTGTGTAGTAAGAGTCTGTTGCTTCTCTTAGTGGCCCTCTTGGACACATGCTGGTGGGAGTTAGGGTAAACGTAGTTTAGAGTAGCCTCAGAGTTCACTGTTTGAGGATATGCGTCTTTGAAGATAATCTTATGCTCAGAGATGATTTCCTCACTGTTCCCTTTGTGAGTTTTAACTAATAATTGCTGTGACCTGGTGCTAAATGGATGTCATATGTGTCCATACGTGTATGTGTATATGGAGGCAACATTTTCATGGTTTATAACTATCAGTAGTTTTAGCAATGTCAGGGCAGTCATTTTTCTCACCTTCTGTGTTCTGTATTCAGTTATTGCAGAGTTGAGTTTTGGGCCTGTTGCATCTTTTCAGAATAGAAAACCAGCGTATGTTACAGGTATTGTGGCTCAGAAGATAGCCTGTCCTAAAAATGAATGTTTTGGTACACCTGACAAAATAGCTCACTGTCCATTCTGCAGAACAAAAATGGCCAGCTCGCCAAAATGTGGCTGGATTAACAGATGAAAGCCTTGGATCAGAAAGTGCTGGTCTTGTGTAGGTGGTTGAGAGAACCGTAGGCTTTGTGTTGTACTTTTTTAATGTTTAAAATAAATGGAAATTGGCAACTCTTGCATGTGGGTGTTTTAATTGTCATTCTGTGTCCGATATTAAACCTACTTTTTGATGCAAGTTCTTCTCCAGGAAATATTTTCTCATACTATAAAGGCATTTCAGATAAATAATGTATAATTCTGAAACCCAGTGTGCAGCAGCGTCGTTGTGAGGGATGGCAAGAGGATTTCTGCCCAGCGGGGTATTCTTCAGTGAAGAGTTCTCTTACAGCCCAGGGGAGAGTTAGAGGGGGCAGGGTGTGGGTTCCTGGTGGAGTGTGCAGAGTATGACTAACCACTAAATCCACTGACGCTGGATGCAGGATTTGGGATCTTCACCACTTGGTTGAAGTTCCAGAAAAATCCAGAGGCTTCGTTGTGAGAGTGCATCACATGGTCTGCTCACCATGGAAACAGTTGGGCTTGGAAGCTGGGCCATTCCAGTGTTCAAGTCTTGAAGAACACATTTCGTTAACGAAGGCACATCCTCAAAGGTTTTTTTTTTTCCAAGGAAACTTGGAACGCTAATTAATCGCTAAGCATTCTAAGATGTTAGTTTTATGGCCCATGTTTTATTATCTTCTGATGACAACACAGATGTCTGCACAAACACATTTAGATTCAGCTACAGAACTGGAACATCCAGGAGGAGGTGGTTTCTTCATTAAGCAGCAGACATGTCAGAGTGAGAAAAGGTTGAGGATGATCTTGGGTATCCCAATCTTATTGGGCTGTTGCCAGGGATCAAAGGTAATGATTTTTGTTGTCGTTGTTAGAGTGTGTGTTGGGCGTCGAACCCAGTACACACTCGTTAGGGGACTAGACTACTAAAGCTGTTTCCAAACAGAGGAAGGGTGCAGGCACTGGGAAGCAAATGTTGGTGGAGTTACCTGTAACCACTGCTCAGTTTTGCTTGGGTTGTCATTGGTAAGGACCATTCGCATAGACTTCTGTTTCTTCTCAGCCCGGTTGGAAATGGCCCTGGGTGTGGGCCATTGGGTGGGCTATATAAGCAGCCTTTCCTTTTAAGCTGTTCTAAGAGACATTTTATGTCTCGCTGGTCAACTGGAGGCTCCAGAGATGTTCGTCGAGGAAGTTCCCACTTTTGGCTCTGTGTGGCCCCTCTTACCAGCAGTGAAGCCTGTTTTCTCTTCTGTGCCTGGGATGCTGTCTTTCTTGGGCTTTCATGATGAGTTAGTGATTATGTATCATCTCCTTTCTGTGTGATAGAGTCTTAGTCCTCCTGAATCTTTTCTTGCTCCTCCGGTTTTAATTATTGGCTAGACCCACTTTTACTGACTAGTTTATTAATCAGGTCAATTTTTATCTTATTTATTATATCAAGTGTTGTTTTTCAAGATAGTGTGCTAAAGAATCACTCTTTCTTCTAAGACGTTTTATAGAAATTCAAGTTTGGTATATCGGAAAAAGGAGAAAAACAATTCTAGGCCCCACAGTGTATGAACGCCAGTAGGTGCAACGGGTCAGAGGTGACGATCTCCTCCTTGGTCTTCCCTGTCTTCTGTCTTCTGTCTTCATTTTCGCACGAAGCACCTGGGGCTAGATAGAGCGCAGTGGCCTGTCCACTTCCATGCTGTGCCTGCACTGTGCCGGGACTTACACACCCGTGGCCCTGTGATGGGTTTTCCATTAATCCTTGCTATTTTCTACAGCAATGGAAGCTGCCATACTGCACTGATAAAGGAAATTGACGGATGTGTTGTCCAAGGTGGCTTTCTGAGATAAAACACTGGCCAAAAAAGCCAAAACAAAATGAAACATCAACAACAAAACCAAAACAAAACACCACGCAAGGGGTTTATTTTCAGTTTTCAGGTTGCAGTCCGTCATCATGGGAAGCATCTTAGGATTTCACCTGTAGAAGATGTGGCAAGCTTTCCCCAGGTGCCTGATCTTCAAGACTCCAGAGAAGTCAGGAACTCCTTTTGCTACGGGGCCACTTACTGCTGCAGACCCTTGGACAGAGTAGGAAGGGACAGAGTCAGGGCTCACTCAGCTTCTGAGATCACTCAGGCTGTGGCCAGCTCCAGTTCCTTGTACCTGACCTCAGTGGGACTGGTAGGGCCGGTAGCAGGGCTCTGTGTAGGTTTTCAGATGTCTCTAGCCCTGTGGCTCATTCCGAGGCAGGAGCTAAAGCACAGACCACAGAGGAGTGAGGCTTACTGGCTTCTTCACACCTTGCTCAACTTGTTTTCTTACATAATACAGGACCACCTGCCCAGGGGAGGTACCGCCCACAAAAGGGCTGGGCCCTCCCACATCAATCATTCATCAAGAAAGTGCCTGACAGCCATGACATGCCACAAGCCAATCTGATGGAGGTAGTTCCTGTTCCCAGGAGACTGTAGTTTATGTCAACTTGATAAAAGCTAATCGACATACACCTGTCCTGTGCTATATTTGAATTATTTCTTTATTTGATATTTTTAAAGATGGTCTCATGAAGCCTGAGTAGCTGAGTGTGACCTTGAATTTCTGGTCTTCCTGTCCCACTCCTAGGTGCTTATCTCCTGGGTGCTTAGGTCTCTACGACACCCAGTTTCCTCTGTGCTGGAACTGAACTGCAGGGCACTGGAAGTGCCGTGTAGGCACCACCAACTCAGTCTCCTCGAACATTTTGAAAGGCACCAAATCTGGTATTTTTCACTTAAAAACCTTTTGAATCTTGGGGAGGATACACTTTGGAACTGCAAGTGTAATCTATTTGTAACATGCCTGAGGCTTCTGAAGATCTTCCTGATTCCTTAACTAAACAGCTCTGAGACTACTGTAGGGCATAGAAACCACCCATGCTGGATTTGGAATGGGAAAGGAGACCTTTTGTGACTACTTGGAGCCTTCGTTATCTTAAGCTTCTATAACTTCTGTGCCCATAGCCCTTTCTTACCCTCCTGTGAACCTCAAGCTGGTGACTATGAACAGCTCACATCAGCATATAGGAACACAGAACATCTTTTGCTTGTAAGGGCTGGCAGATTGATTGACACCCCTTTTAAAACTTAGTTCAGCTAAGGGCTCCCATTGTCAACCACCTCTTGACTTCACCCAAGAATTGACCTATTTATTGTATGAGAAATAGGGAGTGGTATCTTGAGGGTGTGGTGAGTTTTGGGTAGGGCAGGAGGTGTTGTTGGGTTAGAGTTACAACATTAGGGGCACATAGCTTTGTGTTCCAGATGACCCTTTCTCCCCATCTCCCCACTCTGGGGCACAATGTGGGCTCCTGCACCGTGGAGGCTGTCTTCATGAAAGTAGTGCTCCCTCCTGTCCTCACAGAGACTTAGGAAGTTGCTAAGTCCTGATCAGAGTGATAAAGCTGTGTGGTTGGGCAATGTTATTTCCACTCTCCCTTCCAGCATTTTGTTTGTAAACATCGCTGCACAGGAAGTGTGCTGAAATGTAAAGCTTAGCTTCCCTTTTTAAATTGCAGATGGGTTTTACGTATTCCTGATCATCTCCTTTGCTTTTTTGTGCTTTGCTGGTAAAAGGCTGAGCAGTGCTTTTGGAAACATTCTAGAACACTTGTGTGTTTGATAGACTTTGGCAGAAGCTGGGCTTGGTGATACATACTTGTCTCAGCATTTGGGAGGCAGAGGCAGGAGTATTTCTCCAAGTGTGAGGCCAGCCTTATCTACGTAGTGAGCTCTGGGCCGGATGAGGCCATATAATGAGACAAGAGAACGAAACGTTTGAGAGGAAAGCTATCTGGAAGGGATTTAGACAGAGAGTGGTTCTGTTGCCTTCCTGCCACTAAAGGGAAGCTACTTTCATGGGCTCTACCCAGTCTTTGCTCTTGGCATCACAAGGATCCTCAGGTCAGAGCGATGGTGGAAGGCTCACCCAAGTGTTGTACCAGGGCATGAGTTGCTTGCCTGTTGACTTGTGGAGTTATGGGGACAGGGTCTTTCACAGGAATATTCATCGTATTTTCTCGGGTCAAGTTTATCTCAAGGGCATTTCCGAGAGGTGGGAGGAGACCCTGTAGAGACACCAGGGAGCAGTCATGGTTGCGGCCATTCCCAGGAGTGGGGTGGTGATGGCAGTGCATACGATGGCCGAGGGCCTTACCTGTTCACCCCACAGAGGGTTGGCGGTGATGAACTCACTTCCCCAGTGAGGAATGTTGGAATTGGGGACAAGGCTGCACAATGATGCATGTTTGTCTCTCATGCACAGCTCTGATGCTGTTGAGCCTGTACTATGACTCTCCCTGCACAGGACACACGGTGTGACCACACACTGTAGGATAGTG
>JABTXL010002093.1:3086215-3097863 GCA_025134845.1 Neodon shergylaensis
CCTCAACAGAGGATAATGCCTTGAGCGTGGCTGTGGTTATGGCTTGTGTTGTTTTCTCCAAGTGGAGCTGGCTTTTCAGTTTTAGGATGTTAACTATCCAAAGGTATTTATCTATGTGTCTACCTCATAGTGTATGCATGCCAGCGTGTCTGTGCGCCCGTGTGTGCCTGTGGTGTGCATATGTGTATGTGTGCATTGTGGAAGCTCGGATTAAAGGGATGTTATTACTGCTGCTGGTAGGCTTCTGACTCGTTTTAGAGTTACAGGCTTTCAAGTGTCTCTGAAGTAATCATTGACTCTGTTGTGTAACTCTGTGGATTACGGAAATGCAGTCAGTTTTTGTATGACTCATAAATCTTAAAAACATTCCTGTTGAGATACTTAGAATTTCCTGGAGTGTGTGTATGTGTGTATGTGTGTATGTGTGTGTGTACGTATGCATGTATGTGTAAACTTTGCAACAGAACTTTTTAAGTTTTTCATTCTTTTTTTTGTTAGCCCTGTTGTAACTTTTCACTCTGCTTCATTTGAAAGAGCACCACATTATTTTCCTTTCTCTGATGCATCCTCCCTTCTCCTTCGCTTCAGTCACTGTGATGTCTGAGTCCTGCAGACTGTGGTAGCGGCGAGTAGGGTATTGAAATCAGGTTGAGGAGGGACTCTGTAGCTGAGGGGGAGATGGAATCATTCGGGTTTACCTCCTCTTGTTTTGCATTGCTGCTCTGCGCCGTTGGTGGTGGAATGACACCAGCATCTTCTTCCCCCTTGCTTATCGAGCATCATTACCGTGCCTGCCTCCTCAGGGACCTGACTGATTGGTAAATTAGTGCCGGCAGAGAAGGGGGAGACACCGTGGGAGTGGTGTTTTCTTTAAGCAAACACGCTCTACAGTTTTCTTGTTTGCATGTCAGTTTTGGGGTGCTAGAATAAATCTATATGTACATAGCATAAATGATCCAAAATCTAACGTTCTGGGTGTTTAGAAGACGGACCGCATGTAGCAAGTGTCAGGAACAGGTCATGGACCTTGGGGAGATCTGGCTCCGGTCCTCAGTGGGAAGGCATGTTCTTTCCTTCCCAATCCCCACATGTAGTGTGGTACCTCTGGGTATAGTTACTTCCCTCTGTTATTCATAAAGTCCCTGGTCTGTCCACCTTGATGGCAGTAGTAGTCATAAAGTTATTCAAAATGGGAGAGGGTTTGGCCACTAATTTCCTGGCAACCTACATGTGCCTTCCCCTTGCAAAGACTCTTCTGCTGTGAATGTATAGTTTTCATCACCGTGGGTTTTTTCTTTCCTTGGACTGCTACCTAGTGTCAAGGTGAAGGGTGGTGGGTGTTCATTGGGTGACAGCCATCTTTGCATCAGGTAATCCAGCAGCGTGTCCTGCACTGGCATATTCCGGTTACGTGAATGTCTGCCGCCCGGAGCATCCACAGTGCCCTAGGGGAAGCACAGAGAGAAAGGCCAACTGTTGGCGAATGTATTGGATGTGTAATGTCATTTATCTACCTCTGCCTGTTGACGTCTCACTGACTGGGAGTGTCACCGCACATGTGGGTGTAGAGGAAGAGATGTTTAGGGTGGGGAGAAATGCCCAAAATAAGTCTTTTCTTTTTTAATATGGTGTGGTCTATAACATGGCTTGGAAGTGCCCTCTCTCGAGGATTATCTGAAGAGTATGGTTTTCAAAATGCATGGTATGGGAATCTTTGGAAAACAATGGGTTTTTGCTTCTGAGGTTATAAAAGCCTAGCTATGCGGAATGTGCAGGTTTCGGGAGATCTGGAAAATCGCCCGTTTTCAGTAGAATAAGATCATTCACTCGTATGTTTTGTTAAAGATAGCCTTGCCACATGGACTGGAAGATTGACAGCACTCCTAAGTGAAGCTGCAGCTACTTCTTCCCCCTTGAGAGCCCTACCACCCCATCTCATGTGCAGCACACACTTCCTGCAGCTACTTGAGTCTATAATTGGTTCTGTAAATTAATTGGCACAAACTCCAGTATCCACTTTACTCCCAGCAGCTCCAAGGTAAGGAGACATTCAGATGGTGATTAGATTTCTTACCTTCTTTCCTTTCCCTTTCAAATCTCCACCCTGTCTGTCTCTCTCTCTGTCTTTCTCTCTCCTGTGTGTATCGGTGTGTCTCTGTCTATCTCTCTCTGTCTCTGTCTCTCTCCTGTGTGTGTATGTTCCTGTGTGTGCATTCCTGGGTGCCAGTCTTCCCTTTACATGTTGTTTGAGAGAGTCTTTCTCACCAGGCTGAGCTAGCCAGCCCTTAGTGTCTTGGGATTGTCCCGTCTCCAGCTCCTATCTCGTCTGGGAGGCCTGGAATTGCAGACAGGTGCTGCCACATCCGGGTTCTGCAGATCTAAACTCAGGTTCTCATACTCCTATAGCACATTTTGCCCATGGGGCTAACGCTTCAAACTTACCATGGTTTCCTGCCTCTTGCTCTCTCATTCCCTCCCTGGATCAGAACCTAGAACTCCTGCCCAGCCCTCACCACTTACCTTTTCCAAGAGAGTACTGAGAAGTGAGAATAGGGATGCCCCCTGGGACTGTTACTCTGGTCAGTGGCTGAGACAAGCCTTGTACCAGAGAACTCAAGTGTCTCTACTTGATGGTCTGGGACAGTTTACCGTACTATTCCCAAAATTCCACAAGAGACAAAGAAATGGGAACAGAAAGGGGAAGAAAATGATTTTAAAACATGTTTGAGAATACCAGGAAAAAAAATCTTACCTTCAGTTAGATGTCCCTGAATTTCTTAATTTTCCATCATTTTGGCTGAAGTGGGAAATCTTAAAACACAAGAGTTTTTTTTCTTCTATTATTTTTACAAGAACCTTTACTTCATTTATTTTAAATTTTAAAATTCATCTTTAAGTGGGAGGGAAATGGGAGGAGGGGAGGAGGTGGAAATTTTTAATAAATAAATAAATTAAAAAATAAAATTAATCTTGATTTATTATTATTGTATGTATAGGTGTGTGAGTGTGGGCACAGAAGTGCACAATGCATGTGTGGTCAGAGGACAGTTTGGGCACTGGTCCTTTTTCCTCTGCTGATGGCTCTGAGGACCCATGTTGTCAGGCTTCACTAGTGTTATTGAACCCTGAGCCATTTCAGCTTCTTTAGCTAAAGTTTGCCGTTTGCATTTTTAGAATACTTTAAATAATCAAATTATGAGTTTAAACATGAACAGTTTCAGAAACTACATATGAGATAAACATTATTTTGAATGGGTTTCAAAATAGTTAAAGAGATGTATTCACTTAAATGACACAGAAACACATGCCAGTGTTTATTTTAAAGTGATGGGATTATGACTTTTCCTGAAGATTTTATACTGTGGTTGGTAATATTTTTGTGATGGATCTAGACTATATAATCACTTGCTTTTATTTAAACATTCTAGTAGACAATAAAATAAGTGTATTTTAGAGAGCATATTTAGATGTTTAGATGGAAGTTGCAACATCTCAGTGTCTAATTCTTCCAAGTCAGTGCTTTTTTTTTTATTTTAATTAAAATAATCTTAGACTGTGGATGAGCTCAGTTGGTAGAGTGTTTGATCCCAGCGGGGCGTAAATTGGATGAGGTAGCATATGCTTTTAATCTCAACACTGAGAAGGTGGATGTAGAAGATTCAGAGTTTACTACAATGAGTTCAAGACCAGCCCAGGAATCCTGACACCCTATTCAAAATAGATAGATAGATAGATAGATAGATAGATAGATAGATAGATAGATACAAAGATAGATTGATAGATAGATAGGTAGATAGTTAGAGAGATAGATGTTAGATAGAGATGATAGATAGATCCATAAATAGATTCGTAGATAGATAGAGAAATAGATAGACGGATAGATGGATGAGAAGGCTTTGATGTCATCTCACAGATGAAAAGTTTGTTTAAAAAAATGGGCTAATTCTGGCAGTTGGAGACTGGAGAAGAAGATGAAGAGTTTCTCACTGAAGGTTTTCCCATATCCTCACGTTGCTCTTACTGTACCTGGTTCTCCCAGGGTGTTTAGTAACCTAACCCCCGTTCAGATCTCATATGTCCCCTTTATAAAACTTGGCCCAACACCCAGGACCAGAGGTAGAGGCTGGGCTCTGCCTTGTTTCTCCTAGAACTTTTCAGGATCCCCAAGGATGCATGTAGCTTTTTTTGTGCTGCTTCATAAAAAACATCTTTAAAATTAAAATTATTGTTAGCTTTTCTTTTGCTGTTATACCAGCATCTCGGTCCAGAAGCCAACTAGGATGATATTTAAAGCAAACAAAACGACAACAGAAAAATCTCCAAAACAAACTATCATGTATATTTGAATCAGTATGTATTCTCTCATTTAAGTTCAAACATCCAGAATGCAGCCACCAGCCACATCACAGTTCCTCACAGCTGCTGGATGTAGCCATTGTCTTCAGAGTTGAAGGGCTGTGGAGGAAAATCCCGTTAATTAAGTAAGCCATCTGTCTCCCTGGCTGTGTGCTGTTGCTGGCGTGAGCCGTGCAGTTCAGGTGTGAACGATCTACACTATGGCAACCCTCTCAGAGCTCTGATTCTAGCTCCGGGCCAAACTTCTTTTATTCTGTATGTATAGTCTGAAAGTGTTAATTTCTTTTGGTTCTCCTTTCCTACTATTAGTTTTCTGTTGATTTCTTTTTTTAATAGAACATTATTTTGGTTGTGACAGGGTCTCACGTAGTTCTTGCTAGACTTAGGTTTGGTGTGTAGCCAAGGAGAATGACCTGGAACTTGTGCTTTTCCTGCCTTCACGTCCCGAGTGCTGGGAATACAGGTGCACTGTACCATTCCTGGCTTATACTGGGCTAAGGATGGAACACAGGGCTTCTTTCGTATTGGGCAAATACTCTACCAACTAAGCTATGTTCCTAAGTCACAGTAAAATTTTTTTACCCATAGAAAGAATGTCTTTTTGAAAAAAGGTTTTGTTTTATTTATTTTTAACTATGTGTGCATGTGTGTGTCCTTGTGTCTGTATGTGGGAATGTGCACATGGGTGTAGTTGCCGTGGGAGGGGAGAGGGCACCAAATTCCACAGAGCTGGAATTATAGGCATTTGTGAGCCACCTAATGCGGGTGCTGAGAACCAAGTGTGTGTCCTCTATGGTAAGAGCAGTAAGTGCTCGTAAAGACTGTGCCATCTCTCCAGCGCTGAAGAATGTGTCTTCATGGAGCTAGTCTATTTGTGGATGAACTGACAGGCTGGAGAATTACTGAATAAATACCACGCTTCACACATGAAATAAAATGTCACACTTTGAATTAACTACTGCCTTTGGAAAAATCCATGACTGTGTTTGCATAGGACTAACATTTTTATTTTGGAGCAATATCTTTAGTGAGTAAAAAAGAGAACAGTTCATCGTGTTTCACTGGGTTTTGTGTGCTCCAAACGTTCTAACATTTCTGGATAGTTCCCAGTATACCTCCAGTTCTGTACAGGAGCAGCTTCCCTTTGCAGATCAGTGGAACCATCTGCAAGAAACAGAACCATCTACAACTGACAGAACACCCAGTCACCACGGGATCTTTCTCAGCCGGTGCCACTGCGGAATCCTTTCCCTGGGCAGGAGAACCTGGCTGTTTGAATCTATGCTATGCATACGTTCATAGGAACTCCTGACGCTATAATAATATATATATAATTCAGTGTGTAATGCATCCACAGGAGATCCTGGCCTTCTTTCACAGCTTATCATTCGTGCCTTTGCGGGACTCCCTGGGCCCTGTCCCATCGTGTATCATGCGTGTATTCACAGGAAACCCTGGTTTTGTTTTACCGAGTATCACGAATCCACAGGAAATGTTTTACTGTATATCATATGTGTATTCAAAGGAGATCCTGGCTTTGTTTGAGTGTGTATCATGCATGCTAGGAAAGCATTTTACCAACTGAGTTAACATTCCCAGTCCAACTGTTAACTGTTAAAAACAAGCTAGCAAGCAAGCAAACCATGCTGAGGTCTGGCGAGTCTGTTTCTTCTGTCCCATTTCTCCAAATGTGGAAACCACCAGAAGAAATCAATCAAAAGAGGATGGGAAATGACTGAAGAGTAGACAGGAAATGCCATCCCCGCTACCCCGAGCTCATCTAAGGAGCATGGGCTCCGGCCACAGGGGCAAGTGAAATCCAATAGCTCCTTCCTGCAAGGACATCTCGGTCACCAGGGAAGAAACACCAACTGAGAGGTTGAGGAGCCCCACCATGATATGGATCCTTGATTTGTACATACATGCAGCCTTCAGGTGGACAAGGTAGGGCAAGGCTCCCAGTCCCTAAAGTCCCACAGCTTCCGTAGAATCTGGCTTGAACTGAGAAGTGTGGGAAATGAGCTTAGGTTACTGTCCCCAGGTCATAGTACAAAGTCAACGTAAACACACCCTTCACCCATAGGAACTCCTAGGATGCTTTTATGTTTGCTTTTGTAGCTATATTCAACAGCAAACAAACAAAACAAAACAGACTATCTTATGATTTAGCCCAAACACCAAGTTTCAGCTTCTTATTAAGCTTGATGCTGTGAGCGTTGTTTCTAGCATTTTCTTATTATAGTGCATTGTGTCTTCCTTCTGGACTGATTGTTGTTGTTTGTTCGTTTAGAAGTCTTGTTTCACACGCAGAAACAGAACAGAAAAATACCAGCAATTTGGGATAACAGCTATCTCCTCTTTTTTTATTTAAGAAGCACAGCCTTCGTAAAAATGTTTAAGAGACTAGGAGTGTATTGCTGGCCCAGGGGATAAAGCAGGCAGGAGACCAAAGCCTAAGTTCCTCCTTCCCAATGATTTTATTAATGGCTCCCAGCAGACTTTTCACGCCAGAGCCGGATTTCCTCCCATTGTGTGTCCTGGTGACCTCTGAGAAATAATTCTGCAGTGCAGGGTGCATGTGGCACCTTTCAGATTACAGGCTTGTAATAACGAGTTGTTTATACCTGAAAATACTGCCAACAAAATTTTATTACCAGGGTAAGGGAAGTACTTATGCCTCCTATTATGTCAATTGTTGCTCTTTATATTCTGCATCGTTCCGAAGCTATTTTGAAAGTGTTTTCCTTGAGTACCTTAGCTGTCAACCAGAACTTGGGCTTAACAGGGAGCACTCTCGAAGTGTTTCACAGATTGTGACTCCAGCTTTGGAGAGCTTCCGTGTTTGGGGGCAAGAGATTGAAAAGCACAACAGGTCTTGAAGACGTATATTCCAGGTGATTTTTGTCAAGGACAAGTGAATTTTTTTTTGAACAAGTTTTGATAACTTCAAAACCGTTTGTAGAAAAGATGTAGCTGCTATCGTATCCATTGTCGTTTCCAGGGGGCTTTCCCACAGGGATACCGTGGCAACTGGAGACAGGTGTAAACAACAGGGTGATCTCAGGAAGGGTGGGTAGGGAGTCGCTGATTTCCGATTTCCGATCCCATCCAAAAGTCTTTTATTTATTCATTTAATTTTATTTTTTGTGTATGGGTGTTTTTGCCTGCATGTATGTTGTGTACCACGTGTGTGCCTGGTGCCCACGAAGGCTAGAAGAGGACATTGGATTCCCTGGAACTAGAGTTACTGATGGTTGTGAGCTACCAAGTGGGTGCTGGGATTCGAACCTGGGTCCTCTGGAAAGAGCAGCTCATTCTACAACCACTGAGCCATATCTCCAGCCTAGTATCCGGAAGTCTTAATGCCATTGGTTACCCTTGACATTTTGAGGCCAGGTCTAGCTCTTCCAGGGCTGCCTTGAGGAACTAGCGTTTTCCAGCCCTTCACTTCTCAGCTTTGGGATTCCAGGTGGGTGCCACCAAGCCTGGCTGGGTGCTAAATTTTCAATCACTGCTGTTTGTCAGCATTTGGTCATCAGTGATGCTGGCCCACTTCATTTTTAGGAAACGGGGAAGGTAGATTTAGAAGTATTAAAAGAAAAGCAAACCTGATCACTAGGAAGAAGATCCTACCAGGTCTTCCCAACAGCAAGCTGTTAATGTCATTGGAAAGACTGTTTGGGGCCGGGCAGACAGCTCATGCCATGTGAGTGTGAGGACCTGAGTTTGGAACCCTAACCTCCATGGGAAAGCTGATAGGCAGCGGGGGGGGGGGGGGCATGCACTCGTAACTCCGGTGCTCAGAGGCAGAGGCCAGCAGATCTCTAGTCCTTGCTGGCCAGTCAGCATCTCTGAGTCAGCTAGTGTCCAGGTCCCAGTGAGAGACCTTACTTAAAAAACAGCAGTAAAATCCCACAGAAAACTACCACACCAAACCCCAAGGTAGATAGATGGCTGTCTCCTGAGGATGACGCCAGACTTTGACCCCTTTGCTTTCACATGCGAGCAGATAACCCGTCTGCACAGACTCAGACACACCTACATATCTGAACACAAGATAATGGGTTTGTCATGTTTACCAGTGCAGCACCTGGTCTCTTAGTTCCCACATTTACATTGTGGGGTGTAGAGTTGTGAAGTGGGGGGTTTCTTCTAGATGTTTATTTTTGGGCACAATGGAGCAATGTCCCCGCAGCTTTGCTGGGGTGCCCTGATGCCATGTGCTGCAGGTCTGCTTCTGAGGGGTGACATCTCTCATTAGGGCAGGAGTTTGCCTCTTTTATTGTGTTTCACCATCACTAGTTTATGTTATTTACCGTGTAGCAACATAGACCTCGTGTGCTCCCTTGCATCTGTCTCCAAAGGGGGTGAACGTAGGGTACCGCGGCCATATTGCTGATCTTCTACAGTACCCGTTCATTGAAGATAGCTATTGCTCTCTTCCTGGGCCAGGTCCAGTGTTTAGAATTCAAGAAACTGAAACTCTGACTTAGAAATTGCTAGGTCCCAGGGTTTAGAATTCAGCAGACTGTGAATCTGACTTAGAAACTACTTGGTCCTCTCACAAGGAAGCTGCCTTCTCTCAGCTCCCCACCCTTTCCCATCTCCCCTCCAGACAGCATAGAACTTAAAAATGCTAGGCGAAACTGCACACATTGGCTCTAAGGTCAGGGAGTTTTATTTCAATTCTGGGTTCGATGATGAAGGACTTTAATGTCCAGTCTGGAAAGGTGCTAGCTCTTGCTTTATAGTGTGGTTTCTGCAGGTGAGACTATCTAATTCACTGGCTGACTGCCTCAGGTAAGGCTGTGGTAATTGCTGGAAATATTTTTCTAGCATTTGACAACTGTCTTCTAAACAGGCACGTCTTCATGCTCTGGATTCTGATGGGGTCAGGAGGTGCAGCAGTGTTCATTCTCCCTTTGGTTCTTCTCTGAGCCTCAGGTTTCCCCAGAAACTACTGCTTTCCTCGGCTCCTGAGGCAGAGAAGCCTTCAGCCTTGCCTGCTTGTAGCTGTGGCCCTGTGAGCATTGTTCACCTGCGAGCCCTTGTGCAGGCCACCCAGCTGCTGGGCTGTGTATTCTCCCTTTAGTAAAGGCAATTCAGGAGAATAAAGCTTTAACCTAGCTCTGCATGGCGGTGGTTCAGCCGAGAGTCTTTCCTAGCCCACGTCTTTGGGGGAGGTGGCCAGTGTTTGCCTTGGTTTTCCTGCCCCTAGGAGAAACTGTCATTGGTTTGAGGTAGGACTAGAAGGACAGGGAAAGATGTTGGAAGCTTCTCACCAACTGAGAAACAAGAATTTTGGCACAATTTGCTGTGCTGAAGTATTTGTTATGAAGGATGCTGACATAAAAATATTACTTTATATATTTAGGTATTTTAAAACAACAGTGAGCCAGGCTTAAGTCTGTGTATATATGACCTTGGGTATGACCTCATTCCTTTCTGCAGACTTCTGGGACCCCAAACAAAACAGTTAGCTTTGTTGATAGTGAAGATATCCTATCTTAGTACATCCCAGTGTTAGATTTTACCTTATCAGTTGCAATCAGAGGTCCCTTAGCAACCACCCTCTGATCTCATTTAGGTTCCTTAGCAACCCTTTGAAGATGGTAGTTTAGAATCCCACCACAATTCCAAGGGCAGTTGTTGCAAAGATACTGAGTCTGGATTATCTCTTGGGGAGAAAATCCATGCTCTTGGGTGGGGTGTCTGTCTTCCTTCTTAGTGCCTCTCTTTCTCTTAGCCCTGCTGCTTAAGTCTGTGTTAGCGTATCCTTGTTAAACCCTGGCAGTGCTCATGCGACCTAGGCTGAGGATCTTTCCTGTCCCAGCAGCCACAGATCCTGGTTTTAGCAGCTGAGGTTTCTAACATGTTAGAGAAGCCCCTCAAATCACTGTGGTTGCAGCATCCTGTCCCTGTCCTCTGAAACACTGGTGGGTTGATTAATTAACCAAACATGAATGTCTCCTGCTGTGCTACTGGGTCTGGCAAAGGAGACTGTTCTAGAACTCCCAGTCCAGGGTGAGATGGCCGTGTGGATGTCCACAGAAGTGGCCAGTGGGGTAGGAGATACATGCATGGTTCTACCTGGAGACACACGAAGGCTTTTATTTTTTTTTAATAATAAAAAGTATTTTAGATTTATTTTGTGTGTATGAGTGTTTTGACCTCATGCATGTATATACACGGTGTATGTGGTCACAGATGTTTGGGACCCACCATGTGAGTGCTGGGAACCCAATTTGAGTCCTCTGTAAGAACAACAAGTAGGAAGTAGAAAAAGACAAGATCTTAGTAAATTGGGAGCGTGGGGATCATGGGAGAGGATAGAAGGGGAGAGGGAAAGGGAGGGGAGTGGAGAAAAAAATATATATTTCAATAAAAAAGGAAGCTAAAAAATAAAATATAGATTCATTAAAAAAAAAAACAGCAAGTGCTTTTACTGCAGAGCCATCGTCTCTCCGGTCCCAGGAAGGCTTTCTTGACACCCCAGGCTGATGGCAGCTGTCACATTCTGCAGAGGCCTTTGGGGCAGATTTGGAGGCCTCTGTCCATAAGAGGAAGAAAGCGGAGCACGGGCTTGCAGTGCTAACTTAGTCTCTGCCCGGTACTTGGGGGTGACACAAACAGCTGAGGTTTGGAAGCTTCTGCCTTAATTGTGTGGGTGTGGTGTTGGGGGTGGGAGTGTAAGTGATCTCTAATTTCCTGTTCACATAGTTGCTCTCTCTCTGGCTTGATGGTTCTTAGGTTGGCAGAGACAAAGAAGAGCCACAGGTTCATGGTGGCCGCATCCTCCACCCTGCAGCTTCTCCTAAAAATGTATTTTCTTCCTCTGCTTGCTAAGAAACCATTTGCTCCCAAGCTTCAGTGACTCCTGGGGCTCATCTTCTCGACAGTGTTCTGTAGACCCCACCACATGTTTGTTTCCTCCTTGGCTGTGCGCCCACTCTTGGGTTCTCAGCTCGATTGTTGGAAGCCAAGGTCTCCAGCTAGACTCATTGCTTCGGCTGCTGCTGCTTCTCTTCCCTAGACTGCTGTATTTCTGCTTCTCCCCTGCGACTGACATCCCTTGCGAGTGATATACCTGCTTCTGGAATTCTCCAAGCTCTGGAGGTAGGGCTGCCCTGTGCTCTTTATTCTCAGCGCTTGTTACTGCATCCTGGGCTTCTCTGGTCAGTAAATGGCAAACTCTAATGCTGGTGCTGCCTCTGGCTCCCCTTCTTGTTCCCTTCCTCCATTTTCTCCTTTCCTTTCCTTTCCTTTCCTTTCCTTTCCTTTCCTTTCCTTTC
>JABTXL010002093.1:3097873-3107940 GCA_025134845.1 Neodon shergylaensis
CCTTTCCTTTCCTTTCCTTTCCTTTCCTTTCCTTTCCTTTCCTTTCCCTTTTTCTTTTTCTTTTTTTTTAGCGTGTGTATGTATGTACATGGGCATGTGTGTGTATGTACTTGTGAAGGCCAGAGCTGATGTTGAGTGTCTCCCTCAGTTACTCTCCACTTTTTTATTTTTTGAGATGGTTTCATTAGGTTGTCCTGAAACTCCCTATGTAGACCAGGCTGGTTTTGAATTCACAGTGATCTGCTTGCTTCTGCCTCACAAATGCTGGGGTTAAAGGTGTGCCATGACTCCTGGCTTTTTGCTTAGTGTTTTGAGATAGCTCATTGGTTTGGATGGCTGGCCATTGAGCCCCAGGGATCCTCCAGTTTTGGCACCTCCTCGTCCCTCAGTACTGGAATCACAGGCATGCTCTCAGGTCTGGGTTTTTACATGGGTCCTGGGGTTCTGAGCTCAGGTTCTCAATGTTTGCATGATAAACACTTCACTGACTGACTGCTCTTCTCCCCAGCCCCTGCTTCCTAGTTGAACCCGTATGTCTTCTTGCTCTCCCCTGCGTGAGTTTTACAAACCTGAAGAACAGTTGAGTTGCTTGGTAGCCTCGAATTCCACTGCCTGCCCAGCCTGAGTCCTGTGAACATTTGTTCTCCTTGATGATCTCATTGGTTGAAAGCCACATCATTTAGAGTTCTGCTGGATTCTGAGCAGATTCTTTCTAACACACCTTCTTTGGCAAGCTCTATGCTGCTCCTTTCTGTGTCAGATCTCTAAGTCAGAGGGATTTCTGGTGAGCCCAAGGTTGCTGTGTGTAGAGATGGGGTCTCAGGTGAACTTGGAGCGGTACGGGAGGCGACAGGAAGGCCTCATAGCACCCAAGTATCCTTCCACCTTCTCCATCTCGAAGAGTCAGCTTCCAGGGCTTTCTGCAATTCAGTATTTGTGAAAGTAAAATATCTGTATCATTACATTGCTCTATTCAAACCCGGTACTCTGAAGCCTGACCGCTAGTACTTGGCAAGACCGCTAAGCAGTGACAGATATGCACACACAGCTAGCTTTAACCCACGTGTTTTGAGAGGGGTGTCTGCTGAGTATGTGAAGGGTGCCTGTGGAGCTGGTTGTGGTTATGACTGCTGTCTTTGCTTGCCTCTATGTTCCCAGTTCTTTTACACTGCGTCATCTACACAGATTCCTCATTGACCCAACTCCCAACATGTGCTTTGGCATAACCATGACTGTTTCTCATGCAGCATTCCTGTGTAATGTAGGCCTGACTCTCTGGGTTGTCAACGGAAGCAGCAATGTCTTCCAGCACTGAAGGGGCAGCTCCGCACTCTGAGAGATGCATTGCTAGAAAAGCCGTAAGGGTCTCGGGTGTGTGCTGTTTAAATGGTTTCCAAGGGCAGTGGTATCTTAACGTTTGCTTCACGGCAGCAGCCGTGTCTTGTGCACCGTGTGACTCCAGGCAGTTCTGAGTTCTGTGGTCACATGCACAGAGCGAAATGATGCATTTTATCAGCAGCAGTATTTAGGGCTATACTTTTCTAATGAGAAAAATCGAAGCCTAATTCTTTTCCCATTCACGTATGAATTGTCATTGACCCTATTTCTGTATAAATGCCATTTTCTGATCTCAGTTCGTATGCGTTATGACCATTGATTTTTTTTTTTTACGATTGTGTTTGCAAGAATTGTGGGCTGTGTTCAGTCGCATGTGGGTTGTTGGTTTAAAGTCAACACGTTTTATTTTGTAGGTATGGGAGTCTCTGGGAGTTCTGATGTCTTTACTTCTGAACATTTAACCAGCCGATCAGTCATAGAATTAGCTTTTTATTATTCTAAGATGAAAGCTTCTAGTTGAAAATGCAGAGCACTTACGGGCACTTGTTCTCCACCATATTGATGAGAAGAACATTAAGAGCCCAGGAGTGTCTGCCCAAAGGACGCAGATAGGCAATTTGCAGGGGAAGGATTTAACCACCGAAACACTATCTACAAAATCTTGACTGCACTGGCTGGTTTTCTGTTAACTTGACACAGCAAGAGTCATCTGAGAGCAGAGAACCTCAGTTGAGAAAATCCTTCCCTAAGATGGGGCTGCAGGCAAGTTGTTAGGACATTTTCTTAATTAGTGATTGATAGGGGAGAGCTCAGCCCATTCATTGGTGTTGGTGCCATTCTGGGCTGGTGGTCCTGGGTTCTTTAAGAAAGCAGGCTGAGCAAGCCATGAGGGGTAAGTCAGTAAGCAGCATCCCTCCATGGCCTCTGCATCAGCTCCTGCCTCCCTGCTTGGTTTCCTGCTTTGTTTGAGTTCCTGTCGTAACTTCTTCAATGATGAAAAGTGATGTGGAAATATAAGACCAATGAACCCTTTTCTTCCTAAGTTGCATTTGGTTATGATGTTTCATTATAGTAGTAACCCTGACTAAGATATTGAAGAGAAGGGTAGGTGGGTGACCTGGACACGATTTCTCCCAAGAGGTATAGGACACAGAGAGCCCTGCATCTGTCTGCTCAAAGGAGGCGTCACAGAGGATGTGGGACTTGGCCTTGAGGATTGGGCAGCATCTGAGTAATAAACTCTAGGCCAGGACAAGTTTGAACGGCCTTGAATTTGCTGGTGCCGCGCACAGAATGCACTTGGGAACTGTGAAAGGCAACGTGGAGAAGGTGACGGAAGGCTCCCTTGCTTTCTTGGAATGGGGCAGAAGACGGACCCAGGCATGTTTGAAGAGGTGGCATTGCTAGCCTTTGGAAGATAGTTCTGGAAAGGGCACAGCATCCCTAAAGGTCTGGTTACTCTTGCAGTGGTGGCAATGGAACATGCTAGCAATAAGCAGCAGCCTTAGTTGAGCACAAGGGTTTTAAGTCATCCTTCACAGAGGGATGTGCTCTTGAGAAACCCACAAAGGAGGCAGAGCTGTCTGTCATCCGGAAAGAACTTTGGCACCATTAAAGAAAAAAAAAAGACCCTTCAAAAAAGACCCTTTATTTATTTAAAAAGTTTGTTTCTTTACTGGATGTGTGGCGATGCGTGGGGACATGCACCTGTGGAGGTCGGAGCACAGTGTGCAGGCGTCTCTCTCCTCCCACCATTGTGAAGGTGTAGAGCTTATTCCCCAGGCTTGGGGTGGGGCCTGAGAGCACACCTCTTTGCTAAGTTCTAAGGTGAAGAACCTGTCTGGCTGGGGGCAGAGGTTCTGCTGTGGGAGTGCATTACCTCCCTTGATGGTGGGAATAGATTCTTGTGCCTAGGTTTTCCTGCCCTTTGAATCCTGCAGTGGGGGCAGACGTTTCTATATGCTTTCCTTGTTTACCGAAGTATTGAAAACAAGAACCCGCCATTCTGCCCAGTATTACAGATTCACAAGGGCTGAGTACTGGTTGTAAAACACAGTGTTTCCAAAGGACTTGGCAAGTTGCCATTCTGAGTAGACCCTGGAAAATTGGCAGTTTGTTTTGATAGTTAAACACACACACACACACACATACACACCTAAAGAAAAAAAAAACAAAACAAAAACAAAGAAACAAAAACCAGTGGCTTCCTTTTATTTCAAATCTTGACATCACAAGGAGCAAAGTATTTTGTGAATGAGATCAGGAGTGAATTAGTGTTTCTGGTTTTGTTAATTTGTTTTGAGTCATGGTCTCCCTATGGGTTAGCTTGGAGCTTGCTGTGTAGATCAGGTTGGCCTTGAAGTCATGGATATCTGTCTGCCTCTCTGTCTTTGCTGTCCTGCCATGGCGGTGTCTGCTTGACTGATAACCAATCTTATATTGACTGATAATCTTATATTGACTGATAATCTTATGTATAATGTCACGTAAATATTCACTCCAGTCTGGTTCTAGTAGCCCTCACAGTTGGGTGCTCATGGTGACACACGTAGACTTTGCTACCAACTCCTTTAAGAAAGTTCTCACCCATGGGTGTGGGCAAGTGTCTGTTGCTACGATAAAACACCCACCAAACGCAGCTTGGGGAGGAAAGGGCTGAATTGGCTTATGGGCTTTTATAGTTCATCACCGAGGTAAGCCAAGGCAGGAACTGAAGCAGAGACTGTGGAAGAACTGCTCACTAGCTTTCTCCCCATGACCTTGCTCAGCCTGCTTTCTTTTAAATCCCAGGATGACTCTTACACAGCGGTCTGGGTCCTCACACATCCAGCATTAATCAGAAAAAACCTGATGTCTGGTACTCATGTGTTGCAGACTTTTCTTTTGAGCCACCAGCTAGCTCCCAGATCATGACATGGAGACTCAATGTTAGGTATGAATGCTCAGCCTTAGCTCTTATTTTGATATGTTTCTCTATACCTACGTTTTGCCTCAGGGCTTCTAACTTTTGTTCTATGTGTCCTGCTCTGTGTCTGCTGGCTGGCAGCTGCCTGCTGGCCTCAGGCGTCTCCTGCTCTTTCTCCCTTATTCTCTTCTCCTTCCTTTCTTCTCTTTCTCTCCTACTTATTGCCTCTGCCTGCCAGCTCTGCCATCCTTTCTCAGCCTAGCTATTGACCATTCAGCTCTTTATTGGACCAATCAAGTGCCTTAGACAGGCAAGGTGAAACAGATGCAACACATCTTTACAAAGTTAAACATACATCCTTACATTGTTAAACAAATGTATCATAAACAAATATAACACACCGTTACAGAGTTCGAGTGATATCCTGCAGCAGGCCCAAACCCAGCACATCTTTGCCTAGTTAAAATGATGTTCTACAACACTCATGATGTTCCGGGCTCCAAAGCGCTTAGGCAGATCGTTTCTTCAGCTCTGACCTCCACGAAATGCACAGCATGTCTCGTAGGCTAAGGCTCGGCTCTTCACTTGCCGCCTTCCTTTGGGGTCCCTCCAGGGTCCTGGCATGATTAGTATGCTGGGGTCTCTGCTGAAGCCAAGGCTGCACCGTCACCAGGACTCTGACAAGTTTCAGTTTCTCTCCACGACCCGGCCAATCCTGCATCCCTGATGCCACCAGAGCAAGAAGCGTGTGGTAGACTCTTACACAATGCCAAGTTCAGCTCCCAGATGGTGATGCACCCTTGGCCCCCTCTGAACCACAGCTTATCTGAACAGACCATGAGGAAACACTCTCTAGAGCATTCCATAGTGTTTCTTCTCTTTGAGTAATCACAGCTGATTCTTCTGCCCCAGCTGACCAGCACTGACTGCCACAGTAAAGCAAAGGTTTCACTTCAGATTCTTAATCCAAAATATCACATAGGTGACCCCAATAGAGTCTTTGTTTTCCTTTGAAACTTCACAAGCTGGGTCTCCATCATCTTTACTTTTTTTCAACGTTGCTGTCTTCCAAGTTTGTCACAGAACAGTCCATGAAGCACTGAGCACTCAAAGTCCCTTTCTAGCCAAATGCCCCAAAGTCCTCTCATCAAACAGTTCAAAATCCTTGTGGTTCGGTCTCTCATAGGAACACCACACGTTCCTGGCACTGTTTGCCTTTTCTGTCTGCTGTAATAAAACACTGACCCCAAACAAGTTGTGGAGGACAGGATTTCATTTTATAATTCCCAGTTCACTCGAGAAAGAGACCTGGAGGCAGGAGGTGGAGGATTAATGCTTACTGGCTTGCCCAGCCTATTATTTTGTGTGCCCAGGACTGGCACCACCCACAGTAAACTGGGCCCTCTTCCCCTAATCAGTCCTTAATCAAGAAAATGCCCCCACAGACATGCCCAGGGGATTGTGTGATGGAGACATTTTCTCAGCTGAGGCTCCTTCTTCTGAGGAGTCTCTAGTTTTTTTTCAGGTTGACTAAGAACCTGCACTGGGAGCTTTCTACAGCATATAGAGATTCAGAGAGCTCAGTTGCCTGGATGGAGTGGGCTCAGAATGAGTGACAGCCCCCATGAGGGTCTGTTTGTGTTTATATCCAATGTTGTTGACTGTGGGCTTACACAGAGTCTGCTTTATGCTTCAGGCTCAAGTTCTTTATTGAATGAGCAGTTTTGTTTGTCCTGTGGAGTTGTTAGAAGAGCCAGCACCCTTGACAGCTAGTGGAGATGCAGCTGGATGGTCTTGCCTTCTAGACTGAACTCCGTGGTACTGTGCTCTGTGGGGCATCTATGCTCTCTCTCACTGTTGCCCAGAGTGAGGTGATGTGTCCAGGGCGATCATCCTTTATCAGTTCCTCGGTATATTTTGGTATGTTCTTGTAAAACTCCAGGAAGCTAGGCTTGTGATTACAATGTTGAACAACTCCTTTGTTTCCCCCGAAAAGGACAGGATGTTCATTTCTATCTGAACTCCTAATATACCAGCCTGGACTTGAGTGTCTTTGACTAAGCACCTATTGCTTCATAAGGCACACCACAGAATTAGCCAAAGCCAGCGAAGAAAATGTTCCCTGCCTGACCTCAGAATGTCACGCTGAAGAAAAGCCAGCAAGTGGTCTCAAGAAGTTTGTGGGTTGGACAGGCCCATGTGATTTTCCTTTCTCCATTTTTGTGACTTCTGTTTTTTTTAAAAAAACAATTTTGAAGGTTTATTTAGCTTATTTTTATGTGTGTGAGCATTTTTCCTGCATATATACATACCATGTACATGCTTGGTGCCTGTGGAGGTCAGATGAGGGCAGTGGATCTCCTGGACCTAGAGATGCATATGATTGTGAGCCACGATGTGGGTGCTGGAAACTGAACCCAGCCCTTGAGTCACAATCCCTGTGACCCAAAGATTTGCCACCCTCACTGCTTTTTCATGTTTGCTTTCGAAGGCCAGAACATTTAGTCAAAAAAGAGTTGTTTTAAAAGGATTTATTTTTAAAGTTAGGTGTGGGCATGTGTGTATGTATGTTAGCGTGTGAATGATGCAGGTGCCCATGGAGGCCGAGGTATTGGATCTTCTGGGGCCGGAGTTCCTGGCAGTTGTGACCTGACTAATGTTGGTGCTGGGGCCCACACTCAGCTGCTGCAGAAGCAGTGTGTACTCTCCATGTGCTAAGCCATCTCTCCAGCCTCAAGATTTATTTTTAAAATAAGAAAAATGATGTGTGTATTTCTGTATGGCAGATTTGGTCAAGGAGTTTGTCAGGAAGCCATCCTGGTGGGTGGACTCTGTATTCTTAGAAATCCACAAGCATTGAGTATGTAGAGGGGCCAAGCCTGGCTGTGCCCACAACCCATGTCAACAGCTGAAGAGGGTGAGCATTGGCTGATTGGGACATCAGTGTAACATGGAAACAGAGTAGACCAGTGGAATCCATCTAGTGTGGGTAGGAGGCAGAGGCCGAAGCTGGCGTCGTGATAGCAGGGCACATCCAGGAGCTTGCTAGGGAGGCCAGTGCTGGGAACTGGCTGTTTATCTGTTTAAACCCAGGAGTCAAAGCCCTGCCTTGGGTGTCACTTTGCGCAGGGGTGGAGCCACACCTGACTGTGCTCTGTAGCCAGGGCCATGTTCAAGAGACTCAGCTGTGTGTGTGTCTCTCTCATGTAGTGTTGAGGGAATAAGAGCTGTCCAAAGGAAGTCAGGTGTTCCTTTCTTCCCTGACACGCTCAGAGTTCTTGGGCTCTGATGTGCCGCCATGGGATCTTCGGTAAGCCTGAGAAATCGTCCATTCAGTTCTGTAATGTGCTGCATTGGAAAGAAGAAAATTTTGTATGTTTTAGAAAACAAATTCATACTTCTAATAGATTAAAATTTCATTGCATCACATTTTGCATTTTTATTTCCCTCCTTGCTGCTGGGGATCAAAGCCAGGCCTTTCAAATTCTATTACCAATGACCCAGACCTTGAAAGCTCCTAAAATCCCTTATGAATTTGAAGGTTACATAATTATTTGCTGTTTTAAAAGTCATCATGTTTCCTTATATTAATATCTTTAACACTATTAATGATTAACATGTTTCTTTCCATGGATGTAACAGTATAATGTTTATTTGTTCTTATTAAATATTTAATTTGTTCTTCAGGATAATACCACACTAAAGTTATCTATGTGATAGTATTTATCTTAATATCCAATTTTATCTATTGATTCCGTGAGTGGGATTATTGACTCGAAAGGACAGTGCACTATGCCCCAGGGTGCTGTGGGCAGTCAGTCACTTTGTCTGCATAGCAGCCCTGTGTGAAGGCACGTGCGTCCTCTGCTTTTCTTTGCTCATAACATATGTATTTTGCTATGAAATTGCACTTTCTGACGTCCCTGTGGCTCGCTGCTTCCTGGAGTCGTATGGTGAGGGCACATTGGTGCTCTCCCTGCAGCAGGAGGGAAATAGTAGCTGTCTGTTAGGTGAACCCCAAAGAGAACTCAGTGCCATGGTCAAGATCCTAGTGCTCCTTATATTAATGACAAGTAATTTTGCATTCAGCCTTTCATTAGCTCAATTACAAGCTTGAATTAAAGAGATGTGGAGTCAGAGAGTCTTCCCGAGCTGCTGGAGGGGAACACAGCCCTGCTTGGGGGCTGGTCTGGTCACCTAGGCCTCCTGCTTGCAGAAGCCCACCCTTCCTGCTGGCTCACGAAGAAGCGTCCCTGAGCATGGCATCTTGTTTCATTTCCTTTTATTTTCTTAGGTGAAGTTATGTCACACTTTTTCGACTTGGTCCCCCAGAATCCAGGCTCTATAGCAAGCACCATTTGTCAGTGGTGGATGCCCGGCTCCCTGCTGTCCCCTGCATCAGACTCAAGAGTTTCTTTAAGCTTTTAAGTACCTAAAGTTAGGCAAAGCCAGATTCTTGATTGAGCCCAGAAAAGGGGGGTTTTAGGCAAGCCAGTGTGAAGTAGCCTTGGAGTTTACTAAAAGACAGTTTTGAAAGGCTCTTGGGAAGAAAGCAACCCAGGAATAGGTGTGGGCTTCTTGAGAGTCACAGTTGTGTCTTTATAAACCACGTAGAGGTTGGAACTATGGCTCAGGAGTAGAGAGCATGTGCTTTTTGTGTGAGAACCCGGGCTCTATTATCAGACCCATACGGAGGTTCACAACTCTCTGTAACTCTAGTTTCAAGGAATGTGACACACTCTTCTCACCTCCATGGCCACCAGGCACACATGCAGTCAACATCCATGCATGAAGGCAAAACACACATGTAAAAATAAAAAAAAAAATCTAAAAAACCCCTTAGCCATATATACTGTTTTGGATGACTTCTGACTCTACAGCTTAAAGATGCTAAGTAGCTAAACGAGATCCTCGGATGGTCAGTTTGCACTGGACAGGGTCACAGCTGATAAGGTCCCAAGTGTTAAAAGGGGAAGTTCATATCTTTACTGTAAGCAAAGTTTTAACCTTATATTTGAGATTCGTAATATCTAGGACAGGAGTAAGGTCATATAGGCTTAGTTCTTAAACATGGATGAGTGTCATCTTAATGTAAATATGTCTGCCTAAAAGGAATATTATTTCTCAAGGCATCCTTCCCAGTGAGTGTTAGTTGTGCTGGGATAGGTTTCTCACATTTATTTGATGTGTTTGAGGCCAGAAGAAAAGGCACTGGATCCCTTGGAAACAGAGTTACAGGGATGGTTGTGAGCTGCTGTGTGGGTGCCGGGAACCCAGCCTGGGTTTTGTGGACGAGCAGCCAGTGCTCTTTTATCTGCTGAGTCATTGGTCCAGCCTCTGCTATAACTCTTGACTCTCAGCTAGTCACCGGCTCCGCTCAGGCTCCAGAGTCTCCCAAAGGGCCTGTTGCCTCCCAGATCTCCCGAATTTCCTGTCTTTGTATCATGCCTCATACTAGTTTCTAGAGCTCATACCCAGCTCCCAAAGACCTTCTCTTAAGAGGCGTTGACTGTGTTCCTTCCAGGAAGCCCCTGAAAGGTTCTATGGCCTGTGAACACAGTAGCAAACCTTCACTCACAGGCTCCTCAGCTTGCACTCAACTGTTTCTCATGTCATTTGTGAGTCACTGGCCACTCCTGTCTTTCAGCTCCTGCTTAGGCTTGTGGCTGCTGGCCTTCTCGCTCCTTTACCTGCCAGGGCATCTTCTGCACCTGAGGAAACCAGGAGGCTCATCCACAAATTCCTCCCGATGTCCTTGCTAGCTGCTGTGCTTGATTGTATGAGTGCCTGGGGTTCATGCTAGCTGCTGTGCAATATTGTATGA
>JABTXL010002093.1:3113297-3123775 GCA_025134845.1 Neodon shergylaensis
TCTCTCTCTCTCTCTCTCTCTCTCTCTCTCTCTCTCTCTCTCTCTCTTTCTGTCTCTCATCTCTCTCCTTCCCTCCCTTCCTCGTTCTCTCTCTTTCTCTCTCTCTCTGTGTTTACATGTAGGTGGGTACACTCTGGTTAAATGTGTGTCCTACAGGTTGATGTTGGTTATTTTGTATCTCTTCTTCTCCACTGTATCTTTCTGAGACAGGGTCTTTCAGTGAAGCCAGAGCTCACCATTTGGTTAGATGTGCTGCCTGGCAAGCCCTGGAACCCCGTCCATCCCTGCTTCTACAGTGCTGGATTGCAGGTGTGTGTCACACTGCCTACTGCCCCGTGTTTCACATGGGTGCTGGGGTTCTGCACTCAGGTCCTTGCGCTTGCACGGCGAGCACATACAACAAAGCTATCCCAGCCCCTAGATACAGCACTTGTGATGGTTCATGTCGGCTTTTCACCTGAGAGGACCCAGAACCACTAGAAGACAACCTCCAGGCATGCTTGTGAAGGAGTTTCTAGGGTGGGCCACTGGTACCATCTGATGAACAGGGAGCCCTGTACTGAATCAAATGGCAGGAGATAGATCAGCAACCTCCATTGCTCTCTCCTGACTGCATGTACAGTGCGCCCAGATGCTCATGCTGCTGCTGCCTTGCTTCCCTGTCATGTTGGATTGCCAAAGCAGACCCTTGCTTCCTCGAGCCTCTCCTCAGGTGTGTGTCACACTGATGAGATATGAGAACGATACAGTCAGTGCTTATGATTTGTCACTGTTTTCCAGTTGCTCTCTTAAGAGGGATGGGACTGTTTGCTTTGGATCGCAGAAGGGCAGATGGGCTTTAGCAGTTGGTGTCAAACCATTTTCTCTGTCCTTGGAACATGAAGGCTGCCCTTGGAAAGGGATGGTGTGTTTTACCGTGAAATTTATTAGTGTAGGTACAGATGGCTTAAAAATCCTTAATGTTTCTAAAACGTTTACGTTGGTGGTTCTCTCTGTCTCTCTGTCTCTCTCTCTCTCTCTCTCTCTCTCTCTCTCTCTCTCTCACATCTGTGAACTTTTAGAGCAGAGCTGCTTGGAAAAGTACCTTTAATAAACACACTTTGGCAGACCATTAAAGGAGAAGATGTTTACTGTCCAGCTACCTCGATGGAGGATTTTGTATATAAGTCTTCAGCTCTTATGTTGTTCCTATCATGTGGGTGGTATGACAGTTAGATAGAAACCTGGTGCCTTGCACAACCTCTCAGAGTTTGTAAGTGGAAGACACAGGTTTGGGTGTCAAGAATATCTGACTGCAGTTGCTGTCAGGAAGGAGGAGAAATCCCATCTGCGAGAGAGCATTTTATAGAGGGGCTTCTGGCTGCTGCGCGTGGGAGGGAGAGCCTGGGATTTTGCCCTGTTCTGGGAATTCCATCTCCCTCCCCCCCAACCATAGGTGCAATACTAGTCTACAGCAAGTTATTAGAGGTGTAATGGGCCACATGTGATCCTTTTTGGGCTGAAAACTGCAGATCCGTGTAAAGTAGGAATGACATTTGCCAATGCCAACTTAATTACAGCCAACACTCTGCTTCTTGCAGGTATTTTTTACATTGTGGGAAATAAAAAATAAAAAAAATACTTGATACTTGAAAAATAAATGTAGTCACCTTATTGACACATCAAGAGAACTCGTGCGTCCCGATAAATACAACAACATGGTGTTTTCAGGTGTATGCGATAATGTATTTCAGGACTGTAACCTGTTTTTTAAATTGATATGAAACTTGAGCCCCTCCCCCCACCAATATTTATTCTTTTCCTCTGATGGACCCGAGGACCTAGCCTCTGCTTTGGATGCTCTGTCCTGGTGAGTCCTGACCCAGAATGAGTTGTCCATGGTTGGAGTTCATACTGTGACAGAACATGCCTATATATGGGCTAACATACTGTCTCATTTGAAAAAAGTTAAAAATTTAAAACTGAAAAGCTAGACATGTAACTCACTTGGTTTATTGCTTGCCTAAACACTCCGTAAATCCTGGGTTTGAGTCCTAGTCCCACGATACTTGGGTGTTGTGGCACATACCGTAATCCAGCACTCGGAGGGTCAGAAGTTCAAGCTAACTTGTCAGCTTACTGAGTCTTCTAGTGTGGGGGCTCCTGTGAGGATGGCTGGCAATGTCACAGCCTTGCTGCCAGCCACGTTAGAATGTTGCTACTGGCCACGTGACAGCCTTCCTGCTGGCCACATCACAGCCTTGCTGCTGGCCACGTGACAGCCTTGCAGCTGGCCACGTTACAGCTTTATTGCTGGCCACGTGACAGTCTTGTCTCTTTTTCACTAACAATCTGTAGGTCCAGAATGTGTATTTGTTTCTTAAGTCTAGATTTTTGAGTCAGAGTTTCTCATTTGCCCATTGTTTTTATTCATTCATTCCTTGGGTAGTGCTAGTTTGAACCCAGGACCTCACTTGTGCTGGACAAAGCCTCTACCACTGAGCTATACTCCCAGCCTCTGTTTTTCTCATTTGTAAGAGGTAAGGTTGGTTGCTATGTTGTTTTTGTTAGTTTTCTGTGTGCAGTTCAGAACCTGGGTGTCTGGGAGGGTCCAGAGGCCCCGGCTTCCCCTTGTTGCATGTTGGTCAAGGAAGGGTGGGACAGCACTGTGTTTTAGGTTGAGTGGCATGCTCTCAGAAGGTAGAAGAGGCTGGTGGGAGCTGACTCTGTAACTCGGGACTCCTGCCTGCATGTGCTGCATCCTCAGGTCCGCTGATGCTCCTCTGACCCTAGAGGACCAAAGTGGCCCATGATGATGATGCACATGTGTGCAGGTTGCAGGCCATACATATGTGTTGCTAAGGATAGCTATGTGAGACCCAATAACAAAATCATAAACATAACTTGGAACAGTATGAGATCTTTTGTGTTTTATTTTTGGAACTCAACTGAACAGTGACGCTTGTTGACGTTCTCATATCACAGCAAAAGGTCGGACGTGTTGGAAAGACATTTTCTCAGTGTCCTCGTTACCCAATAGAGTGCCCAAATTATCTTGTTTTTCTTTAATATTTGGCATTCTGTTTATGTTGCAATTCATATATTACTTTCCCTCTGTTGTTTTGCTAAATTTAGGCCTGGCTCCAATTACTGTCTTGCAAACTTTAAAAGTTCTTTATAGTTCTCATTGCAAAATACTGCATCAAAGCCAAGAACCCTGTAAGTTTAAGGAAGAGCTTCATTGATAAGATAGCTGTGGACTGTGCCTGTTCATGCCCATTGCTGCTGTGCTTATGGTTGTATGAACCTAGCATGCAAACAGCTCAGATGGGTGTGCTGACACACACAGCTTTGATTCTAGCCCTTGGGAGGCAGAGGCAAGTGGATCTCTGTCAGTTCTAGGCTAGCCTGGTCTACATCGAGAGTACAGGCTAGCCAGAGCAATATAGAGACCATGCCTCATACAAACAAGTGAACAAATGAATCAAACTTATGGCTCGGAGGGTAGAAGCATGTGTTCTGCAAGGCATGCAGATCCCCAGAACCTGTGAGGCATGGCAGCCTGCACCTGCAATCCAGTTGCTCCTGGAGGATAGGAGGTGGAGACAGGAGCATCTCCAGAAGATGAAGCTGGCTCGCCTGGCCTGTGCAGTACTGAACAGCAAAGTGGAGACCCTGTTGCCATCAGGGTGGAAGTCAAGGACCAGCAACCCAGGTTGTCCTGTGTTCTCCACACATGTTCCATGGCACACGCTTGCGTGAGTATGCACACACACACACACACACACACACACACACACACACACACACACACCAGAGTGGTCAGAGAAAGTGTCTTTAAGGTAAGCAGATACTTGTTTAATCCCACATGGGAAATAAATAGTCATGGATTGAATTAATTTTACATTTTTTGTATTACTTTGAGACAGGAAGTGTGTTGTCTTGTTATTGAATTTCTCTTAATGGTGACTGTGTTTTAGTTTCGTGTTATTTAAAACATTAACTGGAATCGTCCTATGGCCGTGCCCTGTTTAGGAGTGTTGAAGGAAATCTGCGTGGTGGAACGGCGCCATTTGGCTGATTGTTATCCCACCGTTGTCAGATTTGTGGCAACAGTGTATGGTGTCTGCTCTGTGCATTCAAGAGTGAAGTCTTTCCGCAGACACTCAGCTGAACCATACAGCTTTGCTGAGTTATGCAGCCCAGCTCCGAAAGCGTATCTTTAAACCAGCGTCCACCTTCGTATTCCCGCCTCGTCCCCATGCTGCTCCAGCCTCTGGGAGCCGTCATGCTAACCCCTTCTGGAAGATGGATCATGGTATCTTCCAGTTTACACAGGTCCTGTACATCTTGACCGAACATGGACATTGTTAGAGAACAAAGCTGCCTTGTTGTCTTTTAACTATAAACGAGAGCCATGCTACTCACTGCTATTTCTCAGGAACCCAGGGGTGCTGTTGGGCCCTGGGGAGGTGAGGGGCAAGGTCCTCATTGACTGCTTTTAGCAGCTGCAGTTGCCACAGTCTGTCTGTCATCTGGGTCTGCCAGGCCTGCCTGTTTGCTGCTGATTTCACGAGGGCAGTGTCTAGGGATCTCTTCAAGCAGAGACACGCTGTTGCTCTGAGCCATTTTGCAGGCGGCTCTGAGCACATAGGAAGTCTGCCAGGGGCAGTGCTGCTGCATGTGGCAGGGAAGAGGTGCAGCAGGAGGGCATTGCACACTCCTAGATGGGCATTGCATGCTCCTAGCTGGGCATTGCATGCTCCTAGCTGGGCATTGCACACTCCTAGCTGGGCAGAGCAGCTCCTGGCAGCTAGGGGCATGCCCGAGGCTTATACAGCCGCCCCATTTCCCTTCTTCTCCCTCCAGCCTTGGCATTCGAAGTGGCTGGTACACAAGTTGACTCTTCACATTAACTACTGCAGTCACTTTAGCTTCGATGCCCATTGCCAGTTGGCACGGCGTGTAAAAATCTGTTGAAGCTTGTTAGGATGCCTTCGTGGCTCTGAGAAAGCAGATTCCAGGTTCTGGAGAGTTTGGCTGTTTGAGTTTGTGGTTCTGGGCTCTGGGTGAACTGGCAGAGCTGTGCAGAACCTGAAATTGCCTGTAGAGTTCAGTCCGTCCTGAAGGCACGTGCTGGATGTGTGCGCTGAGGGACGGGTGCTAAGGTTCCATCCTTTACGGACTTAGTTTCTGTACTCAGGTTCCAGTGTAGAAGCTGTCAGGACCCGTCCCCTGTTACCTCCACGGTGTCAAAACTGCGGGAGGCCATTTGTCCTGTTCCTGCCAGGAGGACTGACACGTGGTAAACTCTGCCAGGTTCTTCAGGACACCATCTGAGGAGGGCAGAGGCAGGCAAGCCTGAAGGCCTACAGTGTAGCCCTTCCTGGGTTTGTTCCTTTCTGTGTTGTGTGGTCATTGCAAACTAGATATTCCCAAGAGGCTTTCTGGTTGATACAAAAATAGAATGGAATTTTAATGATGAGGTGATGGTGATAAATTTTCAATGAATATCTACTAGTTTTAGCTATAATCCTTATCCCTCAGCACACTGTGTGTGTGTGTGTGTGTGTGTGTGTGTGGTATGTGTGTATGTGTGTGTGTGTAGGCTGAAGACAACATCAGATTGTCTCTTTCCATATTTTTATTCTAAATTTTTGAAGTAGGGTCTCCCTGAACCTGGGGTTCACTGATTGGCCAGGCTGGCCAGCCAGTACATCTAAGGATCATCCTGTCTCTCCATCCCCGGTGCCATGGTTACAGGCATATCTTACCTTACCCATCCTTCCCGGTGCCATGGTTACAGGTATATGCCACCTCACCCAGCTCTGAACATGGGTGCTGGGCATCCAAACTCACTCTTCATACTTTCCCTCTGGGCTGTCTCCCCAGACGCAGCACTTAACCTTTTAAACTCAAACAATTCTGTTTTTTCTTTGTTGCTTACAAAAGGTTATCTTTTAAAAAAACAAACAAAAACAAACAAAAAAAAACTATAGCTCTTGCCTCAAAGGGTATAAGAGATAATTTATTCTGGAGCCACAGAAATGAGTGACTGTGCTCCAGGAGCACGGAGTTAGGTTGCTCCACGTTCCCTGTTCTGATGAGGTAACAATTTCATGAAGTCTCACAGCCATAGCTTTGATCACTTTGAAGACACGTTGGTGTTCTCGTCGCATGGGCACATCACACAGCAAAGCAGGGACTCTCTGCTGCCAGCCTCAGATGCTGTCTGATCACGTCCCTAGCGTTTGGGTTGGTGCATGGCAGGGATCTGAGAATAGCCACAGGATGTTAGGTCACCCACAGAGGCTGGCAGTAAATGACCAAGAGAGCAGGACAGCCTGGGGCTAGACCCACAGCACTTCCAGCCGCCCCACAACTACGGAAGCCCCAGCTAGTCCATCAGTGTGGGTACGGCTTCTTTCCCTTAGTTCACAAAGGTGCCCAGAGCTTCACGACTGGGTGCTTCGGTGTGAACCCTGGTTCCTGGTATTTGTAGTTCACTATGTCCTCTTGGTGGTTACAGGCCACTCTAGACAGAGGGGCCTGCTTGTCATCTTTCCTTTCTTCTTTTGAAAAATTGGTTTTCAGGTAGTAAATACTCTGTGAACTGACAAGTGATTTGCTTACCTGCTTCCCTTCCTGGTGGTGAGTGTACTAGAAAAGCCACGGAATCCTTATGGTCCATACCCGCAGCATCCTTATGCTCCATACCCACAGCATCCTTATGGTCCATACCTGGGGCATCTTTATGGCCCATACCTGCAGCTTCTTTATGGTCCATACCCGCAGCATCTTTATGGTCCGTACCCATAGCATCCTTATGCTCCATACCTGGGGCATCTTTGTGGTCCGTACACACAGCATCCTTATGCTCCATACCTGGGGCATCCGTATGGTCCATACCCACAGCATCCTTTTTTTTTTTTTTTTTTTTTTTGGTTTTTTGAGACAGGGTTTCTCTGTGGCTTTGGAGCCTATCCTGGAACTAGCTCTGTAGACCAGGTTGGTCTCGAACTCACAGAGATCCACCTGCCTCTGCCTCCCGAGTGCTGGGATTAAAGGCGTGCACCACCACCACCCGGCACCCACAGCATCCTTATGGTCCATACCCGCAACATTCTTATGGTCCATACCCACAGCATCCTTATGCTCCATACCTACAGTGACAGTGCTGTGAGGAGACCATCCCACATTGCCAGGTATAAACTTGCTGTTTATAATGTCATCTGCGAGGCTTCATGTGGGATAACTTTGACTTTATGGTGTAGTTTGACTGCCAGGGTTTTAACCAACAAGGAAGCCGAACTGAAGTGAAGAACTTGGACTGTTCCTGAGATTGAGGCTGTGCACACGTGATGTTGTCTGAAGTGTCAAGTCCAAGATCTGGGAGTCGGGAGATGGTCTGGTGTAGGAGAAATCTAATTAGTCTCTATCACTGTCTCTTTAGCAGCAAAATGGGAGTGGTCACCTGTGTTTTCATTCTTCCAGGTCTAGATGGAACTGTGTAGACAGCGTAAGTCAGGATACTTTGAAAACGAGAAAGACGGTTCTTGGGCTGGGTGTCAAGTGGGAAGGTGTTGTGCTGTTAAATATCAACACTGAGCCCATGAATTAGAAGTTGGCCTAGTTTTATTATTTTTTTTTGTCATCTTAATGTACTTTTGTGGATTATAAATTGTCCTGTGAGTTTGTAAAAGCCAGAACACACACACATATGCACACAAACACATGCACGTGCTCATGCGCGCGCACGCACACACACCCCACACATGTGTTTTAGCCTTCTTTAGCCTTTTCCTTTGGGCTGTTATCATATCTGGTACTGTATGAGATTTCTTCCCGAAATGTAACACCTGCTGAGTATCAGTTTGATGCTCAGTGGAACCGAGCCCGGAACTCTTGAATGTATGTGTACACAGTGCACAGTGATACAGCCAGGTTCTCTGCCCCAGGGAAGGGATTCCACAGTGGCCCTGGCTGGCGTGAGGAAAGTCCTGTGCTGACTGGCTGGCCTGTCGGTGTAGATGGTTCTGTTTCTTGCAGATGGGTTCCATTCATCTGCAAAGGGAAGTCACTCCTAGATAGATTTAGAGATGTATTGGGAGATATCCAGAACCTTAGAATATTTGGAGCACACAAAACCCAGCGAAACATGAATGGCTGTTCTTTTTCTTCAGAGACTCTTCTGAAGTCGAAATGTTTGTTAGTCCTGTGCATATGTTAGCCTATGCCGTGGGCTTTCCCAGAAGCTGTAAGTTATTTCCAAGTGTGATGCTTTATTTCGTGTGTGAAGTGTGATATTGATTCTCTAGCTTATTGCTTTGCTCATCTGCAAATAGTTGCATTAAGACAATTTTTTTATGTCAGGTTCTTCCCCTTGTGACTGGGGGTGGATATAGCTTAGTGGAAGAGTACTTGGCCAGCAGTCAGGAAGTTTCATTTCCAGTGACACAGACCGGTGCTGCATGCCCCTAACCCTGGCACTAGAGAGGTGGCAGGCAGAGGCGCACAGTTACCTTCTGATGTCTCTTTTTTGTTCCTGTAAAAACAAGTTTTGCATTTTTTCTGGGATTAACGTTATTGGCATACTTTGCTCATAGCATGTTGACATGGTGCTGTTTGTGTACGAACTTACTAAGTCAGGTCTCACATTTCCACGTGTTTAGATCACTTTTTACTCAATGTAGTTAATTGGTAGGCTTAGTAGATTTTATTGTGTTGTGAAATGTTGGTCTCCAAAGGAAAAAGACCCATGTTGACTTTATTTCCGTTCCAAATAAAGTTGCATTTGTTGAACTGGTTTACCACAGGGGAGAAGCATCGCTTGTTCCTATGGAGGCTGATCAGAGAGATGTCTTGAAGCTTCTGGACAGATTGACAGGAACAGAAGGAGGCCTGGGAGGGGAGAGGAAGGAAAGAAATAACGTGACTTGAATGTATCACAACACCATCGGTGACTGATGGCGGGTGTCATTTTGCTGTTAGTGGCTGTGTGATTGGCAAAGGGCGTTCTCTTTGGGTCACTGCCACTGATTTGGAAGGTTGAAGACTTTGGGATACTTAGGATAAAATTGCTCCACTGATGGACTTTTTTTCTTTTTACATCATTTGGCTCTCAGAGCATCCTTGTGTCCTTGGATCCTCCTGTTTCAGCTGGGGACTTGTTGAGTTGGCAGCCTGAGCTACCATCTCCCAGTCCCTGCTGGTGCTGGGAGAAACCAGAAGTAGGGTTCTCACTGGAAACAACTCTGGCAGAATTTTCCTAGTCCTTCCCTCCTCATCACTGATTTTTTTCTTCCCACAGTCATTTGGGACCCCACCCTCTGCTCCTCTGGGTGCTTCTGGGTTCCTGGACTCAGTGAGCTGTGTGAGAAGACTGAGAATTGTGTTACTCATTGCCCTGTTCCCTTCTCCGAGTCTGATCCTCTAAAAGAAGGGGATGATTGCTACACAACCGTGCTTCAAGAAACACTCTGCATTCCAGGTGCAGGGACCCTGCTAGGTATACAGTCTGCTGTAACCTTTGTGAAAAGAGCAATTCAGGCGCATGGTAGTCCTTGCTCTCACTGTGCGAGATCTCTTCAGAAAGATGCCTAGATTGTCACCGTCACCACCACCTCCCTGCTCACAACCCACCAACCGCCTCCCTCCCCCACCCCATAGTGATAGCAGCGAAGAGGTTGTTTTTCTTCTTGAGTCAAAGTTGACACTAAATAAAGCAGTGTATTGAAGCACAGCATATGTAGACTCCTCCATGGGCAGGGGTGCTCATCTGTGTCTGGACGGCTGAGTGATTAGAACTTTCTGGTTGTGGAGAGTTAAGGTGTTGTCTATGCAAGAGCCAAACTGTCTTGAGCTATCTTTTCAACAGCCATTCATTGAGCACCCTGTGTCTGACCTCACCTCCTTCTAACTATCAGATAAAACCTTTGAATTGTGTTCTTTGCATTCCTCTAATTCCCACCAAGCCCAAAGCTAGGAATGTGGGTAACTGCTTCCAGCGGTGACATTTGGGGCAATGAACCCGTGTTCCTGGGCCATGATCACTCAGATTTGGCTCAGAGTAAACATCTACTTTCAGCTGGGAGCTGAGTTTCATACAATTTTATGAGTTGGTTAAGGATTAACAAAAAAAAAAACAGAAGAGAAAATATTTGAGTTCATTACATCAGTGGGACCCACAGATTGATGCAGAACTTTGTCTTGCCTGTCTCCTCTTCGTGATTATGCTTGGTGCATGTTTTACACTGGCCTGACTCCGCAAGCCTCTGCGGACCTTTTCAGCTGTGGCCCCTGTGTTCCTGACTCCTAGCTGTGTACCCTGCTGCTTTGCTGTCTGTCTTAGGCTGTGGCGAGGCAGGGACAAAGACACTGAGAACAGATGGTGTTTATAAACAGTGTGCTTTTATCTTCTCACTTCTGAAGGCTAGGAGGGTAAGCCTCAGGCTCCAGGTCTGGGGGAGGGCATGTCTCTGTTTCCAAGGTGGTGACTT
>JABTXL010002093.1:3123785-3167706 GCA_025134845.1 Neodon shergylaensis
GGTTTATTTTGGGTGTATACTTCCAGGGTCTACAGTCCACAATGACAGAGCAGAAGTGACAGTTGGCTGGGGCAGCAGCTGAGCCTTCACATCTGGACCCACAAACCAGAAGCAGAGAGAAGTGACTGAGATTGGTTCAAGTCTCTGGAAACCTCACAGCCCGCCCCCAATGACATACTTCCTCTAGCAAGGCCACATTGCTTAATCTTTCCCAAACAGTGCCACCAGCTGGGGGTCAAGCATTCGAATACCCGAGACTTTGAGGGCACATCTTACTCAAACCACTACAAAATCTGATGAATATGCTAATAAAAACCAAATGGGCAAAGCTGCTGGTGGTGGGAAATCTTTTCTCTATATATTTCTCGTTCTCTCTCTCTAAACATTGCTGCTCTTTGGAATTAAGTTCCGACCAGAATCTTAGAGGGCGCAGAAACATTTAAACCATAGCTCTGTGGTTGTACTTGCAGGAGGGGTGCTGTGACTTTGCTCTGTGGCCATGTGTGACAGACATCAGTCCCAGACAGTGGAAGGGCAAACCTTGCCGGCAGAATTGCCCGAGTGCCCGTGAAAGCTTTTAGCTCTGTGCTGTTGCGAGCTCAGACCTAGGCAAGCCTGCTCGCCTGACCGCTTAATCAACTTTGGCGTCTGTTGAAAAGCCAAAGACAATTCATGTTTGAGGAGCCTTTGACTTTGTGGACTTACAGCTCAACCACACAAACAAACACTCTGTGGAAGGAATTCTTGGCACCGTGTCGATGCTTCTTGCTCCTTCCCGTTGCTCTTTGTGCTCCCCTCTCTTCCCCACCCTTCGTGCTTCTGTGATTAGATCTTGATATTCTAGCTGGGATTTGGAACATACACATCAGAATCAGGGCAGCACGAGACTGCTTTCGAACTTCCAGATGACTAAAGGAACTTATTTCCAAAAATTTAAAATGACCTCTATTTCCTTGTGTGCCTTGGTTTTTCAGAAAAACTCTGGCTGTTCAGGTCCCTTTCCTAGGAAATCTGTGTTTTGTTTATATTGTAGCTTGCTCTGTTACAGGGAAGAGTGGAGTCATTGCTAAGCTGACTTGGACCACATGCATATTATACGTGCTTGGATCTCAGGAAAGGGGACTGTTCCCTTCAGAGACTCCATTTTTCCACTCATTCACCCACCTACCCTCGAAACACCTACAGCCTGTGTGCTCTTAGTCCCGGCATGCATTCTTCATGCTGCGGCTGCAGCAATGGGTATGGTTGCTCACCTCACCCACTACACTAGCTCACAGTTTGTCTGTGTTGCAGGTTAATTTTTTTTTTTTTTTTTTTTCTCTTTTGCAATTATAGTGGCCATTTGTTATTGTGTGTCCCGCCCTCACTTATGCATTAATTAAAAACAAACGTTTTTGTTTTTATCATTTCTTCACCTTGTGGGCGAGGGAGCATACCCACCCTAGGCTCATGGACATGACTGAACAGAAATGCGTGATGCAGTCTATCAGTCACCCTGCTTACGGCCTGGAGGGGAGGAGCCTATGCAGTGCAGGGCTCCTGAGGACGCTGGGAGCAAGCAGGAGCAGGAGGCAGCCTAGTAGCACTTAAAGGTCAGGGTTGGCCCAGGTCTCTGTAAGGGTGTGACTGGTCTGTATGGCACAGCAGGGGGACTGGTTAACCTTGGACGCTGCTTACTTTTGGGGCAGGTGGGAACTGCGCCTGTCCTGTGATCACGTGGGTTAATGTCTGGTTCTGGGGGCCATATTCGTAGGGATCTAGTGCAGAGAGGTTCTTGCTTTAATACCTTGAGATCCTCCTGATTTCCTCAAGTATGTAGGCATCATGCAAAAGTAGGCCTTTCCTTCAGGCCTTCTGTCATGTGTTTTTATTAAAACAGTGCTTCGTGTTCATTTAGCACTGCAGAGAGTGGTTCTTATCACTTAGAAGGTAGGGGACTACTTGAGAAGCCAACGAACGCACAGATAGTTGCCATTTCAAATATAGAGGTGTTGCGGAGATTGCAGGCTAATCACGAGCCAGGCGGAGTCCATCTGGACTCTTGAAATGTGTCCCCCGGGGCAAGGGTCAGAGGACACACTGCTGGTTGTCTGTCATCCCTGTGACCTGTTGGGAGGTAGGGGGTGGGATAGTTTTTGGAGGCAGCTCCCCGTTGTGTCTGTCTGCTTGCTCTCCCTGGGTCCCTAAGCATTGGATGCTGTTTGGGGTTTCCCATGGAGGATTCATCCTTCCAGCTGTGGGCTGCTTTTCTTCCTATGATTTTAACTCGGAAGAAAACATGCCTGAACAAGCCCTCGGTGTTCTAAGTATTGATCTCTAGTGAGCGCTGTGCACACTGAAGGGATGAGGGGCAAAGTGCACGTCCCCTGTAATTTTCTTTGTGAGTTTTCCAACTTACAAATGGGTGGAAAGAGGGACTGGCGGATGGATTTGTGATAAGCAGCGATGGCAGTGTATGGAGCCGACTGTGTCAATAAATAGTAGGTGGCTGTATTCTCCGGAGAGCGCTTTGACTTTCTCCATGTTCAGATTGTTGTCTGCTCCTAGGAGAGAGAGTTTCGGAACACAGTGGGCGCTGCTCCTTCGCGAGTGAAGTTGGCATTAGGAGGGAGTTGGAAGCAGCTGAGCGCAGCTTGTATCAGGGCTATTGAAGCACAGATTGTCTTCCCTCTTTCTTTGTGCAGAATGCAGAATTTTGGTGTGAAAAACGTTACATTTGTAGTTTGAAACCCCAGCTTTATGTTTGTTTTTCTTGCAAGAGACAGGTCGGTAGTGTCAGGAGCCCTGGAGAGGACCCGACTTTCAACCCACTGGCTGCCTAAAACAAACAAAAATAAATTAAAACACTGAAAAAGAAAAAAAGCCCAACTGAGTAGATGAAATTTAATCTTACTTAGCAGTGAATTTATACTTAGGTGTTTGATTTGGCAAATTTTAGCATATGGAATACAGCATACTTTAGCAAAAGCCATTTATTCTTCTGGTTTTCAACTGTAAACAAAAGAAAGGCAAATTATCTCATAGATGGTGCTAAAATGTGACTGTCTGTATTCTAGCTCCTTTGGTGGTTGTATTTTTATATTTTAGCATTTATTTTTATTTTACATGCATCGGTGTTTTGCCTGCATGCATGTGGCATCCTTGGTGCAGTGCCTGCAGAGGACCGAAGACAGATCTGGAGTTACAGTTGTGAGCTATCATGTATGTGCTGGGAATGGAATCCAGGTCCTCTGCAAGAGCGAGTGCTCTTACAAATGAGTTATTTCTCCCACCTGTTCATATTAAACAGAAGAGAGAAAAGGAGAAAAAGGGAAAGGTTTCCTTGGAGGAGGAGAGTGGAGGCGGCCGGAGCCTACACATCTACTCCATGGTGATCTGCTCCGAGACCCTAGCCGATGCCTGGAACCAGACAGACTGCAGTGCTGCATGTGCAGTGGGCAGTCGTGACTGTGGGTCCTACAGCCGCACCTCCAGCTAGTCGTGGGTAGAGAACAATGAGGGAAACTGCTTTATGTGGAACACGAATAGACTATTTCCTCTTCAGTATTTCCCAAACAACATAGTGCAACCACCATTTCCTTAGCATTGGGTTGAGACAGTCATCTAGATGTGATTTACAGCACATGAGAGGACCAGCAGAGGTTCTGCAGTGCAGACACTGCCATTGTGTGAAAGAACATTGAACACTTGCAGATTTTGTAAGCTAAGATCCCGGAACCAGTCCTTGGGGATACTGAGGGATGACAGTAGGATCTTACACGCCTATGATAATGGTTAATTTGGGTTTAGGCACAGTATGAGATGAAGAGCCATAGGTAATGCGAGGGTAATTATTATAGCACGGTAGTCTCACAAGTGTAGTCCTCTTTGTCTTGATGAAAAAAAGTGGGCTCTCTCTCATGATGGAGGGGACTTCTACAATAATTCTTTTAGTAATAATGTGAATGATTTCTGTTGTTTGCTGAAAACCCCACGGCATCTTCACAGCCCTGCCGTGCAGCGGTTTTCCTGTAGGGCACATGAGAAGCTTGGCACAAGGGAGGCGCAAGCTGTGCTTCATTAGACATTAGCAACTTGCACTGCCAAAGAAGTTAACTCTACATTGGTGCACACCGACTGCCAAAGAGGTTAACTCTACATTGGTGCACACTGACTTGTCTGCCACCAGCTTTACCCACTAGATAGTCAGAAATGTCGCTGTTTTATGATCCCCTAGCCTGGGAAAAGTTTGAGCATTTACTTAGGTTTATATTCATTTACACAGAATTGTCCATTTGTCTTGTTTGTTTTCTTTTGGATTTTTCCTCTTAAGAAAAAGATTTGTTTCATTTTTGCTTACTGCATGTGTCTCTCTAGTGTTGGGATTAAAGGTGTGCAACATCATGTCTTCCTTCCTTCTTGTAACTATTATTTTTCTCTTAGTCATTACAAACACACACATATTTGCATTAAAATCCTTGACCACTGGTAGAAAAGAAAACATTATTCTTGCTGCTCTCCCACTCTCAATTTAACCTTAAAATGGAAGCCTGTTTTGGAAAGCAAGAACAGTGAACTTGCAGAGCCGATGTTCACCGTGATCCTGGGCTCCTGGGCAGGTTCAGGTCTAGTGTGGATTTTGGGACTAGATGGGCACCATCCTGCACTTTTTCCTGAGTAACCGGTGTTTCTGAACTTTGGTTTAAAGTCTGCTGTTAAATCGCAAGAAACTGTCTAGAGCATGAACACGAGTAAACTTGAGAAACGTGACCCTAAGTTATGGAAGCCATACACAAGAGGCCATGCACCAGATGAGTCCATTCATACAGAATGTCCAGACAAGGAAAAATCTACAGAGAAAGCGGCTGCCAGTGTCTGGGGTGAGAACGGGGATTAATTGCAAGTGAACAGGAGGGAATTTTCTAGAAGAATGAAAAGACTATAAAACTGATTTAAGGCAATGGTTGTCCTAACTAGTAAAGTTACTAAAAATCATTGAATTGTACTCTTGAAATAGGAGACTGTTATGATACATAAAACATACCTCAATAAAGTTGTTTTTCAAAAAATAAATAAAGTCTGCTGTTATAGTTTGATAATAGAGCTTCTTGCTGTGAGCTGATCGAGGTGTGACCAACACCTGGTGTTCTGTAGACACTATGTTTCCTTGTTCGATTTTGGTTCAGAACCCCAATTGTACAGTCACTTCTGCTTCTTGTATTGGGTAAGAACGAGGGAGCTATCCAAGGAGTGTGTGTATGTGTGTGTGTGTGTGTGTGTGGGTTGCAGATGAATTGGAGACCCAGCTGTGCCTGGTGCTGACAGCTCAGGGGGTGGCACCAAGTTCACTCCTGGCCCGCTGCCTCTGTCCCGTGGCCTTCAGTGATGCGCTGCATCTGAGTGTGGGCCTGGCAGCAGCTGTGGGCCTGCCAGAGCTGGGTGCTCATTTATCAGAAGGCTCGGCTTATATTGTAGAGGCAGATGTGAATTTTATGTGCATTTCAGTGACAAAGCCCAGGTAGCCAAGAGAGCTTTCAAAGGGTGAAGGAACTGGGTAGCACACCGCCGCCTTCTATCTCCCGCCTTCCGCCGAGCTCCTGCTAAGTTCCAGTCAGAAGGCAGAGGTGGACGCTGTCGCAGGCTTCATTGTGCCACTGTGCAGGCTCTCGGTAGCTGTCCTGCGGTGGGCACTGAACTGCGTGTTTCAGCAGCAGTGTGGGAAGCGTCCTCTCATGTCCACAGTTTAAGATGGGAATACCCTCTTTTATTTCCCACACAGCCCTTCTCAACTGCTGGCCATGCAACATCCTTTTCCTCTTGTGGTCATCGCATGTTAATGCCCAGACCTGCAGCCCCCAGGCCTTGGGGTCCTGCTTGTGGTCCTTGTGCCCTGTCTTCCTCTCTTGAAAGTGTTTGCCGCTTCGTGGCCTATTTGCTCTTCTGGTGGTTCCACTTAAAAACTCAGATTTAGGCAGGGACACGTGGCGTGCCGGGGACACTGGGAGGGAAGGTGTGGGTCTTGCTGTCCAACTGTTTGTCTTTGAACTACAGCCAGGGTGCTGTGAGATGGCCTCCAGTCTGCAGTCTCTTTTTTTTCAGTGACTTTAACAACAGCTTATTGCCTTATCTCCTTTTATAGCCCCATGGTGGCTGGTTTGAGGTCATTTTTGACACAACTAGTGTCCTTGGGAAAGAGGGAACCCCAGTTGAGAACATGCCCCTACCAGACTGTAGCACATTTTCGTAATTAGGACTTGATGTGGGAGGACCGAGCCCTTGCGGTAGGTGGTCCTGGGGTTCTAAGAAAACTGTCTACGGAAGTCAACAAGGAGCAAGCCAGCGAGCAGCATTGTGCCCTGGTTTCTTATTCCGTTCCTTCCTTGAGTTCCTGTTCTGACCTGTCTGGGTGATGGAGTACAACCTGTAAATTAGATAAACCCTTTTCTTCCCAAACTGCTTTTGGTCATGGTGTTTCGGCACAGCAATAGAAACGCTAAGACAGGCCCTGAAGAGGTGAAGAACCTTAAGTTGCTGGCACATGCAGCTGTCGGTTTGGGGGCTGCTTTCAGGTGGTCGTGGAACAAAGAACTCTAGATTAGTGCTCCGTGCCTCAGTCAGAGCTAGAGCAGGAAGGTCATCTGTGGCTGCTGTCTGTGACGGGTCCCAGGGTAAAAGATGGTCTGTGATCTAACTTTTGTCCGCGTAAGGACCGGCTGAAGGTCATGGGAGACCTGAGGATCTCATGCTAACATGTGCTGTGTTTGTCCGTGCTTCTTTATTTCAACCCAGACTTGCCCTAATAGGAGAGTTCCTGAGAGATGATCAGGCATGAGTTTGTTTTTTGACTTTTGTCTGAATTGAAATCACCACGAGTCAGGACATAGTTCAGAGGACAACGAAATGGTTCAACAGGTAAAGACACTTGCTTGTGACTGTATGAATTTGTTCACTGTCACCCAGGAAAAGGTGGGAGGAGAGAACTGTTGTCATTGAGGTTGTCCTTCGGCATCCACAGGTACACCATACCCCGCATGCACACACCCCTGCATATATACATACATGATGATAATACAATCGAAAGATGATTTGAAAAGAGCCCAGAACGTATCCTCTAGCTGACTGTAGCCATGATCCAGTGCCATGCACACATTTGGGAAGGCAAGTTTGTTTTGCCCATGGGAATTTATAGTCACAGAATCTTTGAGTGTGGGGAACTCGGTTATGTAATTTATGCTAATAGAGGTGTATAGCCAGATCAAGTTCCCCACCCTTTTGGCTTCCTTTTGGCAGCAGGCCATTTCTCTTTGATTGAGACACATTAAAATGAACATGTCTTTAAAACTCAAAGCTAGGTTTATTTAAAAAATGGCTTTGAGGACCAAGTTTATGAGGTCCTAGCGACCGACCATTCTTGCTACATATGAACGAAAGAAATTCCTTGGTGGTAGTAGAAATAGTTGTGGCTTTGTGTTTCTGTGTTCCTCAAGGCTGCTAGAATCCTCCTGGCTCTCCATCTGTGTCTCTCTGAGAGACTAGCCATTTTCCAGTCCTTGCCAATGGCCGCGTGTGATCCAGATTTACAGCTGTGCAGGACAGTGTGCAGTTAGCTCTCTCCAGGCTCCAGACTCCGCTTGTTGAGTTCCACAGGCAAGTAGCTGATCGTTCGTTAGGGGAGAGAGAGAGCTGTAGCTGGCACCCCGTGCCTTTGCAGCAGACCCTGACTGCTTCTCTGCCTCTTTTACTTTTCCCTGGAGTTGATCTGATAAAAGTTAGATATGCATCAGGCCTGGACTGAACGCAGGCAGTGAGTTGAGACCCGTCCTGTGCCAATGGTAGAGCTGGGGGAAAATGGTTCTTTCTAAAGTGCACTCAAAAGTGAAGCCGCCTGAGCCTGGGGCTTTCAGTGTGGGAAAGTTTCTGATTATGAATGAACACTTAAAGACATACAGGGTGATCCACATTTGCATATTATTTCAGTTATGGTAATTGGTGCACCTAATTTAAGTTGCCACATTCATCTGAATATATGTGCTTGTGACATTTCATTTTCAGCCTTTAACAACTTTATGATGGGCACTAATGCTATTAGTATTTTTAGTATTGTAATTTTTTGTGTGTATGTGTACATATGTGTGTGTTTACAAGTGTGTACAGGTATGTGTGCATATGTATGTATGACAGTCAGAGGGCCACCTGGGGTATCATTCTTCAGGCACTGCCTATTTTTTCTTAAAAATTAAAAAAAAAATTTTGTTTGAGACAAGGTCTCTCGTGGGCCTGGAATTTACCATGGATGCTAGGCTGGCTGGCTAGCTGGTTAACAAGCCCCATAACTCCTTCTGTGTCCCTCCCTCCCACACTGCTGGGATTACATGCATGTGCTACCACCAAGCCTGGTTTTTTACGTGAGTTCTAGTGATGGAATTAACTAACTAACTAACTAACTAACTAACTAATGTCTTCACACTTGCAAGGCAAGCCCTTTCTGACCCACTGACTTTTCAGCCTATTATTACATAACTTTTTTCTCTTCTTCCTTGATTGGTTCAGCTGGGCCCTGACCGAATTTCAGGGTGCAGCTCTGCCTGACATTCTACGATTCCATCTTCTAGGTAGTTAGCTTGCAGTTTGGCCCATTATTCCCTTCCTTTCACTTCTTTTTCCTTAAGCGCCTCAGGCGCAGACTTAGGTGATTGACTTTCGCTTCTTTATGGTCCTGCCCTCAGCGTTTAGAGTTGTGGGTTCCTTTCCAGGTTTTAGCTGCCATCCACAAGTTACGGTAGGCTGCAGTTTTATTTTTCCTGCTGTCCAGAATATTTCTAATCTTTCTGAGTCCTTTTACCCGTGAGCTACCAGGGAATACTTTCCAAACTTTTAAATATATAAACAGCTTGGGAGATGCTCCTGGGATCCCCATCGCTGACTCTTAGCTTCATTCTGTGGTGAGACTGTTGTGGGTGCACTCAACCCTTTTTGCTTCTAATTCTAGTCAGAAAATGCGCTGGGCTAGGCACGGAGCTCCGTCTCTGGTCAGGAGCAGAGGAGGCTTGCTGCTGGAGTCTGTGTTCTAGGTGCTTGGGGGCAGGGGCTGGAGTGGGGCTGGAAGGGAATGGACACACTTGTTTCTGGAAGCTTCCTTCCGTTCACGGCTGATTCTACACTTGTGAGTAAAAAGCCATAAAGCATGTCAACAGAGAGACACTAATAGTCCATGGAAGGAGGGAACTTAACTAGCTTCTTCCTCAGTCTGTCAATTCATTTACAAGCTTTGGGCATAATTTATTTAAATAAACAAACAAATAAACAAATATGGGAATTTGATTTAACATCCTGAAAGTCCGTCTTCTCCCCACCAGTAGTCTGTGCGTGCAGAGTCCCGGGATGATGGCTTCTTCAGTGCATGCACTCAAGTTTTGTTAGGAAATACCATTTTATTCACAAATTTTCTCATGGAAATGGCACTAGTCAGGGTTCTCTAGAGGAAAAGAACTGGTGGCATGAATATATATTTGTATCAAAAGGGATTTATTAGAGTGGCATACAGGCTGTGTCTGGCTAGTCCAACAGTGGCTGTCTCCACACAGAGAGCTCAGCTAGTCTTCAGTCTGCGTGAGAATCCTGAAGGATTTCTGTGAAGCTGGGTTACTGTGCCTGTCTAAAGCTCCTGGTGGTCCTAAGAAAGAGATGAATGGCCCTTAGTGAGGCAGGAGCAAGGATAGGAAGGGCTGACAGGCAGAGAGAATAAATAGGAGAAATCTAGGCGAAAAGGAGGAGGAGGAGCTCTGGGGCCAGCCACCCAGCTACACAGCAAGCCATGGAGAAAGTAGGTTATACAAGAAATAGAGAAAGATAAAAGCCCACAGGGAAAAGGTGGATGGGATAATTTAAGATAAGACAAGCTGGCGAGAAAAAAGCCAACCTAAGGCTGGGCATTCATAACTAAGAATAAGCCTCCGTGTGTGATTTAAAAGCCAAAAGAGCAAAAAGACATTACATGACATACTCTAATACAAGCAAAGGAATACCTCAGCAGCAGGGTGGATGAACTTGCCAGAGAGAGCCATGGCAAGTAGGCAAAAAGCAAAACATTTCTTTCAGGTCCTGTGCTGTGGCTGCCACCAGTGCGTGGCCCAGACTTAGGGTGGGTCTTCTCATCTCAAGAAAATCCCCTACAGGTGTGCCCAGCGGCTTGAGTTTTAATTGATTCTCAGTGTAGTCAAATTATAGCCGAGATTAGCCATCTGGAAACAAACACCGAAGTTTGATATTTTGAGGCCATTCTGTTCTGCCTTATTCTGTACTGTCCCCGTGCTGAGGCAGTTTGCACGCTTCGGCACAGTTAGGATCCAAGTCACCATGCCCCTCCCAAATAGAATTCATCCCCGTTAGGGCAGCAAACCATCTGGAAATGTAAGAATAGTAATTAGCTGAATTTCAGTTAACTCTGGACCCCCTCCCCCATGACAGGGTCTGTGTAGCTCAGGCTGACCCCAAACTCTTGTGTAGCTGAGGATGTTCTTGAACTTCTGATCTCTTTCCTCTACCTCCTGGGTGTATTCCTATAGCAGGACCTTGTGCATTGTTGGAACGTACTTCATGACTGAGCTATATAGTCAGCTTTGGGTTATCTATGTGTATATACAGACATATACACCAGTATCTACATATTTACAGACTATATAGGTTTTAAGTGTTCCTTGCACTGGTTTGTGATAGATTAAACATCATGGCAGATTATTTTTTTTAAATATTTATTTATTTATTATGTATACAATATTCTGTCTGTGTGTATGCCTGTAGGCCAGAGGAGGGCACCAGACCTCATTACAGATGGTTGTGAGCCACCATGTGGTTGCTGGGAATTGAACTCAGGACCTTTGGAAGAGCAGGCAATGCTCTTAACCTCTGAGCCATCTCTCCAGCCCATCATGGCAGATTATAACCACAACCCTGAACAGTTACTTCAGTAATAATGATAGTAATATATTCAGTAACTTTAGTTACTTCAGTAATAATGATAGTAATATATTCAGTAAGCTTACTTAGTAATATAAAAGTAACCTTTTAGAAAAAGGCTAAAGAGGAACTTCTGTGAAAATGGATCTTCCCATGTCCTTTGGAAGCTGGTGATAAATTCCCATCGTCCTTGACATAGCTGGACATGTTTTCTAGATGAAAAGGTCCTCAATTTGACTCTTGCATTCTGTTTTCCCATCTCCGTCGTTACAAAAGGAAGTGGTTTCTAAAAGATGCCTGCCATGCATGGTAAACCAGACACTTGTGATCCCAGCCCTTGGTAGGTGGAGGCAGGAGATAGGAGAATAAAATCCTCTTTCGCCACAGAGTTTGAGGCAAGCCTGGGATACCTGAGACTTGTTTTGGAAGGCAAAAAAGGAAAAAGATCTAAGGGTTTGAGAAGTAATGGGACATCTGTGGTTCAGGTGTGGAGAAGTAGTGGCACATCTGTGGTTCTGGTGTGACAAGGTACACAGATGATCACATGATCTCAGACCAGCGTGGGGCCCTGAGGAGTTCCTGAGCCTTTTAAGGAGACTATGAGCTTTCCTCTGACTTGTACTTTGTTTATTGCTTAGGCTCTACACAGCGAAAACCCTCCAGGCTGTATGAGAGGAGCCCCGGTTCCCACAGGAGGGCATCCATAGGGTATTAGGTCCCACATGAGTGCAGTGCCCATCAAAAGCCAGAAGAGGGCAGCAGATCTCTGGGACTGAGCTGCCATATGGGTGCTGAGAATTGAACCTGGGACTTCTGGAAGAGCAGCCAATACTCTTAGCCACTGAGCTGTCTCTCCAGCCATTTCCCCTTCCACACCATGCAGGTGTGGATTAGAAGAATCATTGCTTCCTTTCGCCAACCCCTTTAGATGTCATCTCTCTTTGGGGGCTGCAGCCAGGATGGAGGTTCCCTGAGTCCTGGTGGGTATAGATCACTCTGGTTCCTTTAGGACATTTTCCTTGTGTAATGAAGTTTATTTGCTGTAACTTCCTTAGTGAGTTTTTAGTTAAGTGCACTGGGCACTCAGTATTCTGATTTGTTTATGGTGTTATATACCTTTCTGGGTTACAACTTAGATTACGTAAAGACGCTTAGCTTCCATTTCACATGCTAATCCTTCTTATTCTCACAGCTTTTCTCTTTTGTTGTCTCCAGAGTAGACTGATTGGCGCATTCTCAGGGTTTCTCTATAGGGGATAGTTTGGGAAGCTTTCGTGGCAGAAAACTCTAGATGTTATGTCAGACACAACAAGTTATTTAAATAATTCATATACTCTGCAAACATATGGGCCTTTTTATTTGTGCTTCCAGGGATTGAGAAAGGAAAGTTCAGGAATGCGTATACTTTGCTCACCAGTAAACAGTCTCCTGCCTCTTGAACTGGCAACGCTAATAAGGCAGTTAAAGCAGGCAAGGCTACGTCGCCCTCAGCGTGGACCACGGCAGAGGGTGCAGTTTGCACATGTTGTCTTGCTTTCGCTGCTCGTCAGCTAGGACTGGATCAGGACTGAACAAATTCGCTGTGTCTCTGCAGTCCTGAAGTCGTCTAGTGTGAGGTTAACTGGCCACGAATGAGTCCGTCTTTCTATTCTGATGAATTTTAAAAATGATACTTTGTATCAGAATTAGGTATTTCACTGTGAGTAAATATGTGTGTGTGTGAGTGTGTGTGGGGTGCATGTGTACACATCCTGGCACATGTATGTGTGTGTGTGTGTGGCACACATATGTGTGTGTGTATGTGGCACACATATGTGTGTGTGGGTGTATGTGGGGTGCATGTGCACATATCCTGGCACACGTATGGAGGTCAGAGGTTGTCATGCTCTTATGACCACTGTATTTATCTGCTGAATCACCTGACCCACTTTGAAGCACTATGTAGCCAACTGCCATGTTTGGGAGTGTTTTCTAAATGTATAGCCCAGGCTGGCCCTGAACTCGTGATCCTCCTGCCTCCATCTTCTTCAGCAACTCCTACTGGTTGCCACCACAACCTGCTGGAAGTGTTTAAGAGGCGATTTTGTCAACTGTAAGCTCCTTCTCTCCCTCTCTCTTCCTCCCTCCCTCCCTCTCTTCCTCCCTCCATTCCTCCCCCCTCTCTCTCTCCCTTCAGTGGGGATGGAGTTCTGCCACATGCCAGCTCAGGAGAGGAAATGAGAGTACCCCACATTTGAGTCTCAAACTGGAGAATGTTTGACAACAGTGCTGGAAAGATTTAAAAAATTTTTTTTTTAATTCTGGCACCAATGTGTAGCATTTGGAAAGAGATGAGGCAAGAACAGAAAGAAAATCTTATGGACTTCCAAGTGCACATAAATCATCGTGTATATAATACAGACTTCCAAACGCACATAAATCATTGTGTATATAAACTTGGATCATTTTTTTTTCCAAATGAACCCGGAGTTTGTTGACCTGCTGTGTTCAGGCTTGCATCACTTAAATGAATTTCAACCCCTTTCCAGAGTCCAGAGAGGTCGCTCTGCACTTCCCATGTGTGCAGTATAAAAGGGAATGACCCACCGGTGCCTGGTCAGGAATGGCCTGTCCACAGAGAGGATGTTGACACATCATGCCTTTCACAGTGCCTGTCACAGAGCCTGGGAAAGTGGGAAGATAGCCCTGTAGGTACCCTACGGTTCCAGTCCCTCTCCTAGAGAGTTCTGATCCAGAGTAGGGACACACGCTTGTACCTCACAGCTTCCCAGGGTCCTCATCCCCTTCCTGTCCCCGTGGCTCCCGTGGCTCCTGTAGCTATTTGTGCCTGTGGCTCTTGGGCCAAGGCATTTTTGCTTTTTTGCATGACAGACTTCATGCACTACATTACATAAAGTGGGATGGGCATGTATGGGCTCTGTGTGTGTGTGTGTGTGTGTGTGTAAAATAGTCCCATTAGAGATCTTTAAAAATGACGTGGCTTCTGTGGCAGCTGAAGCACGTTTTAGGCAGAAATCTGTGAGGCACACATTGATAACTCATGGAGAACTATAAAGACAAAGGACTCAGATATATTCCTGTCTTCAGAAACTGATGCTTAGATACTGCATTTTTATGTTTTGAGAGTGTGGGATCTCTCTTTCTCCCTCCTTCCCCACAACCCCAGAAGTGCGTCCCCAGGGCAGCAGAATTAGCCCACATCAGGCAATCAGGCAAGAGCTGCTCTGGGAATTGTGGAGATGTTGCTTGTTTACACAGTCACTTTTGTTATTTAGGCCAGGGCAATCTGACATCGATCGGCCCCACCTGAATTCCTCCTTTAGTGGGTCGGGTTGGCCTGGGAGGTAAGTACTGGTCAGACATCCAACTTGATATATCCAGGGTGAGACCTAGCACTGCCTTCCTCAGTCTCTTTAAAGAAAGGTTGCCATCGAGTACTTATGTCTTCCCAAAAGATTTCACAGCCCAAGACCTAAGTTCATATGGTTGAGAAATGCAAGGACCCTTTTGAAAATCTTGGTTTGCAAAATAGCCCCTAGCCCTTCCTGAGCAGTGACTAACGAACGGCCCTGAGCTGTTGGAAAGTTTTAATTTATTTTGTAAAGCTTGCATCTCATAGTTGAGTTGCATGGATAACCATAATACCTTTCTGCTTTGTTCCTGTCTACCTATCACCTCTTCACCGAGGCAGGCCTTACTCTCAGACTGGAATCTCAACTCACTAGACTCCCACCCCAGCTTTTACTGTGAGGATAAGCATGTGCCCCCTCTCCCATTTGAAATTCTTTAAATGTACTGGGTCCATCTAATCCTTGAAACAGCTCTGAAAATCAGATGTTCTTGCTGCGTTTCTCTATGTGGAAAGTTTCTCTATATGAAGTGTTCCTTCCAGCAGCCTTTACGTTTACCTCCTGCACATCCGGTTTCATGCCTGAGAGAGAGGCCTGGAAGCTCACAAAGCTGATCTGAGAAGCTCTGCCATGTCTAGCTCAGTTGTCACCTCCTAAGCCTAGCTTTGTCCCTGGAGCTGCAGCATCCAGTAGATGGAGCGATGTGTTTTTGGTTAGGGTTACCATTGCTGTGATGAAACACCATGACCAAAGCAGCTTGGGGAGGAAAGGGTTTGTTTGGATTGTGCTTCCACATCACTGTTGGTCCCTGAAGGACGTCAGGGCAGGAACCTGGAGGCAGGGACTCATGCAGAGGCCATGGATGGGTGCTGCTTACTGACTTGCTCTATATGACTTGCTCAGCCTTACTTAGAGAACTCAGTCCTGGGGGATGGCGCTACCCATAGTGGGCTGGACTCTCCCGCGTCAATCATTAATGCCTGCAGCCTGATCTTATTGGAGGCATTTTTTCGGTTGAGGTTTGTGTCAAGCTGACATAAAATTGTTCAGCACTGCCTGTGGGATGGCTTGTGGGGAGTAGCCTGGGAGCAACACTCCTTCTATGTTTTGTTTTGAAATGACACATAATAAATATACAAATTAATATGCCATGCCTAATTTTTATGATTCCTGGTGTATGAAAACTGCCCCATTTGATTAGTAAGCATATTTTATTAGTGTTTTCTGTTGTGTGCCCTGTTTACTGTAGCAATAATCAGATTATTTAAATATTTGTCTGGGGTTGGGAATAGGATAGCCCATTACATATAATTGAATATTTTATTGGAAAGTTTAGAAAGTCATTTGCAGACTTAGAATTTTTTCTAACAAATTTAGAAATACGTGAGCATTAAATAAACAACAATCAACAAAATTAGGCCAGGATGGAGAGCTGAGTAGCAGCATTCCCGTCTGGCTGCTGGAGTCTGGGTTCCCCTTCAGTACTGCAAAGATAACAGTTTCTCCAGTAAAATGAAGTGTCAGAGAAAGAAGCAGAACCACCGCAGAGGTTCGCTTCAGTTATCTGTTATTGCTGGCCGCGTTACTTTTTAGTTTGTGAACAACTGGTTGTATTTGTGCACACGTGTGTGCCACCGTAGTGTGTGGCAGCCAGAGGAAAACTTGCAGAAGGCGGCTCTTTACTCCCACCATTGTCTCTCCCCTCTGTCTTCTTGCCAGCCCCCGGATTTTTGAGTCAGGGTTTCCCACCCACGGAAGCTGGCACTTTCGCTTGGTGTCTGCCTTACCTGTTTCCCGGGATTTCCTGTTGCTGCTCTCTGGCACCTGGTTGCATAGCTTCAGTGTTTACCTAGGTGCTAGGGATCTGAACTCGGGTCCTCACACTTGTACAACGAACACTTTACACATGGGATTCTTGTCTGGACTCTCAAGGCCGTGGTAACTGCGGAGGGAAAGTCATAGATCATGATAAGAGAGAGTTTCCTACCACAATGCATTGGTTTTTGTTTTTTTTTTTGATCTTAAAAAAAGTTACCTAGAAAAAATCTTAAATAGTGTTACTTTCTTTTTGAAAGCTTCAAACTGATTTTTTAATTTTCTCTTGAACATTTTAGTTATGTCTTTGGGTGCTAGTCACGATGTTTCCTTTAAGTGTGGTTTTGTGGCTGCAGAGAATGGGACGCGTCTGCTTATGCTCAGAGAGCGCCATCTGCTGGTGGCTTGGGTTTGGACACCCTAAAGAATTGCCGGAGCAGGAACTTAGCCACAGAGAGCCTTGTCAGGCTTTCTACTGTGCCACCCAGAGACCAAGGAGCCCTTAAGGAAAAGGAACCATCCTTGTAGCATGTAGGCTGTGACCAGGCCTGCAGCCCCAGTGCCCGTCCATCTCACTGTAACCAATACCCAAATTTGTCTTTAAAGCACTGTGTGCCAGGATAATGCAGGGTGTATGAAGTGGTTGTATTTTCCTTTTTCTCAGGCTGGGAGCTCGCTGTTAAATGAAAGTCTAGAAGGTTTCTGGTAAAAGGAAGCTAAGATTATTGTGGTCTGATTAATATCTAATTCCATTTTGATTTTTAGGATATTGTTCAAAATCACCAGTAACCCAAGGTGAGAGATGCTTGTGAAACAAAGGCAGGTACCTGCCTGGACAATTTGGGGGAACTCATAATAGAACCAGGGGGTGTGTGTCTTTAAGGTACTAAGGCAGCAAGAAAGACAGGAAGTTTTAGAACATTCGAGGTTATACCAGGTGCATTCTCTCCCCCCCCCCCTTCTGTGTATGTGTGTGTATGTGTGTGTATGTGTGTGTGTGTGTGTGTGTACGTGTACACGAGTTGTTCCTCTGGTGCCAACAATCCTTGCTTGTTAAACACAGTATCTCACTTGACTAGGAACTGGATTATCTAGGCTGGCTGGCAGTGAGTTCTGAAGCTCCCGTTTCTGTTTCCCCAGCTCTGGGATTCTGAGCACTGGCCAGCATGTTCTACCTTTCTCTGTTTTCCGTATGGGTTCTTAGGATCTGTCTGATTCAGGTCCTTGGATGTGTGTGGCAAACACCTTACCCAGCACCGATATCTAATGCTTGACTGCCATGATTTGTAACGAGCGGCTTCAGTCCCGGGTCAGGCATCAGATTCTGGGCCCAGTTGTCTTCTTTTTATTTTTATTTATTTATTTTTTTTGAGGTAGGGTCTTGCTCTGTAGTCCTTGTGACTCTGACACTCCCTATGGAGCCATGCTGGCCTCAGACCCGAAGCAGCTTTTCTGCCTCAGCCTCCTGTGTCCCTACACCCATCTCCAGGTCTTCTTGAGGCACTCCTGGTATAAAGTTGTGGCCCTTGTGCAAGCTTGTCTTCTGCGATGGTGTATTGCACTGCTATGCATACAGACAATGTCTTCTTAACTCCCTGGCTTTTATGTGCTTTTTGTCAGGGTTGGCTCGCTAATTACACCTTGATTGTGGCGACATCTGCGTTTGTTTCATTTCGCTGTGCCTGTAATTGGCAGAGATCCCTTGCAGAACACTCGGCGGGAATTGTGATGTCACTTTTGTGTTGATGGAGGCGGTACTGCAAGGATGAATGGCAGGATGCTGGTGGGGAATCTCTTCTCTCTCTACTGCTAGATTAATGTCTATTTATAATATTTATATATGTGCTTGACCGCGGCTGTCGGTAGAACTGCCAGTGACCTCTGTCTTGCATTCAGGTTAGAGTGATACTTAGCGCGCTGTCCCTCTGTGTGTCTGAATTGTCCTGTCTTAGTGGCCACACTGTCTGGTTTATCATAACTGGGGAGATCAGCTCGGCATCAGTGCCTCCAGGACAGGTGTGCTCAGCATTTCTGTCTGTGACCAGAGCTGTGAACTCACGGGTAGCAGATCTCAGGCACCTCTGAGGAGTGCCCTCACCTGCCTCACCGGCTTCTTCTCTAGTCGTCCCGGTTCAGAGTGTTCACCCCAGCACCGCACCAGGTGCTGTGTGGTGGGAAGAGGTAGCCACCTGCCAGGAGGCCACATTCCTACGGGAGCTGGTTCGTCCTGCCTTCCTTTCACGGGGCTTACTTCACACGCCAGTCTTCCCACGGGGTGAGATTCTTTTCCGTGGAAGAATAGGGTGTAACTAAAAAAGCAGCAATTTTAGGTTAGGGTTAGCAAGATTAGGTTTAGCAAGATTAGAGTTCACCTCCTCTCCCCCCAATAAGTGCCTGGTTCTCAGGTCTGGACTTTGTTTCTTCACAGGTCTTTGTAAAGCCTAAAGCTTAGAGCCAAGTTAATTGTTTTTTTGCCATGCTACACTGCTCTGTGTAGTTTTTCAAAATGTAATTTTTCTTTTGATTGATGTTGATTTAGAATAAATGAATCATTATTTTCAAGATGCTTTGCCTTTATTGCCAAGCTGACAAAAAACTCTGTGTGTGTGTGTGTGTGTGTGTGTGTGTGTGTGTGAGAGAGAGAGAGAGAGAGAGAGAGAGAGAGAAAGAGAGAAAGAGAGAGAGAGAATATATCCACAGTCCTTTGAGATGTGGTATCTTGCTAAACCCAGTGCTCAGAAGTTGGTAGGCTTGCAGGCCAATGAGCCACGGGAGCCAATGTATCAGTCCCTCTGCCCTCAAGCTCTGTGTAGATGCTCTCTACAGCCCCTAGTGGTAGGCGAGAGCTTTACGTATATTTCTGGATGAGTGTATGTGTGTGCGTGCTTGTGTGCATGCCTGTGTATTCACAGAGGCCAGAAGAGGCGTCCCGTGTTCTCTGTCACTCTGTGCCTTTTCCCTTTGAGACTCTCCCTCATCCAGAGCTCCTGTTTTCTCAGCTTGCTTGTGAGCTGGCAAACCACAGGCATCATGACCTCTTATCACTGTCCATGCCTCCCTGCATCTCCTCCCCAAGTCAGGGTTAAAGAGACCCCTGACTTGTTACGTGGGTGCTAGGATCCAAACTCTGGTCCTCTTTGATATTGGAGAAGGTGCTCTGGGCCATCTTTCCAGCCCCCAAAGGAGGAGGAGGAGGTCATCTTCACCATCTTCCCCACCTCCTTCTTCCTCTTCTTCCCCCTTCCCTCCTCCTTTTCCTCTTCCTCTTCTTCTCCTTCTTCCTATTACTCCTCCTCCTCTTCTCCTCCCCCTCCCCATCTTTTCCTCCTCCTCCTTCCTCCTCCTCTTCCTCCTTTTCGCCTTCTTCCTATTACTCTTCCTTCCCCTCCCCCTCTTCTCCTCCTCCCCCTTCTTTCTCCTCCCCCTCCTTTTTCTTCCTCCTCACCTTTCTCCTCTCCCTCCTCTGCTTTCTTCTTCTTCTTGTTCTTCTTCTTGTTCTTCTTCTTGTTCTTCTTCTTGTTCTTCTTCTTGTTCTTCTTCTTCTTCTTCTTCTTCTTCTTCTTCTTCTTCTTCTTCTTCTTCTTCTTCTTCTTCTTCTTCTTCTTCTTCTTCTTCTTCTTCTTCCCTCCTCCTCCTTTTCCTGCTCCTTTTTGTCCGCCCCTTCTTCATTTTTAAACAAAAGAAACCAGCACTAAAAAAAGAATGTCTGTAAAACACTCTGGATTTGATTTCCTTGAGGGAGCATTTATTTCTAAGGTGCTTTGTGCCCCAGCCCTGTTTTTTTGAGTATTCAAACAAAAGAAGACAAGTTTTTGCAGGAACGGCAGGTGACTATGGGCAGGCCCATACAGGAAGAAACCTCGGGCTTCTCATAGAAACACATACACACCACAGGCGCTCAGACTCACCCCATGAGTGGGTCTCCATTCTGGATTACCAGTGCATGGACTCTGATGTTTATGTCATATATGTTGTATGCTGACTTTTATGTTAATTGAGTCACTGGTGCATACATGTTACGCTGCTGGGGCACAAGAGCTGAAATCTTGATGTTCCTGGGTTCAGGATTCATGTCTTACTTGGACGGCTTTAAAGGTCTTCCCTGTGTGCTGGAGGTTGGAGGGCATGGGCTAGAGACCGCTGGAGGTGGCAGGGATGGTCTGCTCACTGTCACATGGACACTCTTCTGTCCATGGTGGCTTCTGCTGGCTTCTCTGGAACTCCTGGGCACATATTTGTGGCCTCGGTCTTCAAACAAGTTATGTTTCCTTGCCTAGTCTTGTTGGCCAGCTGGTTACTTTAGTCTTTTGATAAACAGGAAGCGCTACTCCAGGCCACTCAGGGAGTGTTTAAGGGACTTAAACTCATTTAAGAGGAGTTTCAATAAAATATTCATGCAATCTTTCCAGTTTTAGAACTTAAAACTTGTAGCTTGGGGTCTCTTGTGTGCTTCCCCAGTTCTACTGTAAGTTGTGGGTTTGTTGTGCTTGCTGTTGCTGTCCCAGGCAGGCACCTCCCATGACAGTTGTTTAGCACAAAAGTAGCATTGGTGATGCTCAGGGGCCAGGTCCTGAGCACTGGGCACGCCCACATGAAGGGCTCTGCCGTGGGCTCTTCTGGCAGGGGTTGGCCTGGGCCACCTCAGCACAGCTCGTCACCATTTCCGAAAGAAGGGGAACTGGTTGTAGCCATATGTCCTGAAGTGATGTCACTTTCAGACTGGTGACAGATTCTTTTTTATTCTTTGTTGATGCTGGGGATGGAGCTCAATGCCTGGCCCATGCTGTGCAAATAGTGGTGTGTGCACACAAAATGCTGTTTTCTCCAGCAGTGCCTGAGGTTCAGTGAGTCCTCTCTGAATGTGGGTGGGTGAGAAGGAGTTGCCGTGCAGGGGTTCTTCAATACATTTGCTGTTTTTACCTGGAGAGTCTTCTGCCGGGGTCTAGTGGAGCTGGAATCTCAGATTGAGAAAGCTTGCCTCGTAGCTGGTTGCACAGGGCTCTGATGGCTGTGATTAGACATTAAGCCAAATCAACCCTTTTTTCCCAACACTCCTTTTGGTCGGTGTTTAATCACAGCAGCAGGGAAGCCAAACAATACAGGTAGTTTATTTTATTTAAATTTTAATATCGTATATGTTTAGTGTTCTGCCTCCATGTATATCTGTGTACCATGTGTGTGTTTGGTGGGAGAGTAGGCAAAAAGAAGGCATCGGTGCCTTGGAGTTGGAGTTACAGATGGTTGTGAGCAGCCAGGTGGGTGCTGGGAATGAAACTCAGGTCCTGGTAAAGAGCATCTTAACCTCCAGCCACCTCTCCAGCCCCTGATACACAGTTAAATTGTGCATTATGAGTCGTTTCCAGGATTAAAGTATGTATTGATGAGAACAGTTACCTCATTTATCCTTGTTTAGAGAGGGGGAAAAAATCTTCCGGGAGTGTGTTTCATTCAGACCGTAGAGCTGTGCTGTATAGAGTGGAGTGGCTCAGGCAGGGCCAGGGCGCTGAGCAGTTTTATTGCCTTATGGTGGTTACTGACAGGGCAGCTGCCCCAAGGATGCCCTGGTCACCTCGGCATTGCCACCACTCTCTGGCTGTGCCATGAAGGCCTTGTTCTTACGCATGTCTGGAAACTGCACTTCCTGCCCCGCCCCTCCCCGTAAAGCCCCTGCTCTGGTGCTGTCCCCTGAAGTCTCCACCCTGTCCTCTCTGTTCCTGTGTGGCTGGCACCTCTCCACTGTTTACCTCCATGGTAAAGCCTCACAAACCTGTTTTACTCCAGTGTTCTCCCTCCCTCATCTGATAAGGTTGCAGTTTCCAGTGTTGTCATTGAGGAAGTCTGTTTCCTAATTACGGGCTGTGTAATTACATCCTTTGGCATGCCTACACAGCTAATTTGTTTCTTTGTTTCCAAGTAGGGTTTTATAAGGGACTTTAAGTGCGCTTGGGAGTGTCATTTCAGGGAGAATGGTTCTGTTTCTAGAGCCCTTGGTGTAGGTGATTACCCAGTATTTGTGGCTATCATTCTCTGGAAATACGTTGAGGCTGTTTCTTTTAAAAAATATTTAACCATTTTTTAATATTAAAACATGATTACGGAATCCATTCACCCTTCCATTTCCTCTCCTTTCCTTCCCCTATTCCTTACCCCTTGCTGTTTCTCAAATTCAAACTCTTTCTATTTCTTTAATTTTGTTGCAAATATACCCTTAAATATATAACTGTAACCTCCTCAGGAAAGGCATGTGGGGTTAGCCCTTATTTAAAAATTCCCATTTTAGATTAATTCCCCTATAAAAGACTAAGTGTTAATAGGCCAATCAGCCCACAGACAGGACATCTCTGCCACACTTGCCGCCAGGCTCAGGGACCATCACAGAAGAGGACACAGAACAAGTGTATGAGGATTGGGTCAACACAGAACCTCCCAGGTGTGACAGGACTGGGCATGCATCAACTCAAAGCAGCCGAGGTTGCAATCACAATACCCAAACATGCCAGCCAGTATTCCAGCAGGAGGGGCAGGGATTCTCTAACCGGCACCCCAACACCTGATGGCTTCTGGAGGAGGGAGGGTCAGTTTTCTTTAGTGGTATGGCTCCTGGTAGGTCAGCCAGGCCCTGGTAGATGGCCCTACATCCAGGAGTCTGTGTGCAGTACAATTTGGGTAAGATGGGTTAGTTATTAAAAATAATAAAGATAGGACATGACGTTGGGGGTGTGACAGGAAGGTGTGGGTGGATCTACGGGACGTCAGGGAGAAAAGTTGGGGCTGTAAACATGAGCAAAATACATATGAAAAATTAATAAAGTGTAATAAAAATTTCCTTGTTTTGGCTGAGAGTAAAGGCAGAGCCATCTCCAGGAGGGTGAGGGCTTATTTGTTGTCCAAAGTCCCCCTGAATGGGGAAAGAATGTTACCCAAATATTTGTCCGGGTAATGCATGGCAGCCTGCGCAGCAGCATGGGGCTTCCGTCCTTCCAACTCCGGTGGAGGGATTGGGATAGACCAAGAGGGCTGAAGACCTGGGTCTGGAAGCGTAGATCTGTGCCAGGAAGTCAGGTGTGGGCAGGAGTGTCACAGTGGGCAGGAGAGAGCCTGACTTTCCAGGAGGAGCAGACAGGCACTCACGAGGCTGAGTAGGAGGAGAATCCATTTCCCTGGTACACGGGGCAGAGAGAGAGAGAGAGAGAGAGAGAGAGAGAGAGAGAGAGAGAGAGAGAGAGAGAGAGATAGAGATATGGAGGTCACTCCCTCTGCTCCGAAGGTGCAGTCACAGGAAGGAGTATCCCTGTCCTGGCAATCCTTTGAAGATACCATCATAGATCCCTCCCTTGACTGAGGATAGGAGCCCTGTGGGAGAAGAGGGAACCCCACCTCTGGCATCAGCAGTCTCAGGGAGTCTCAGGGACCTCGGAGCCCAGGCCTGCCACTCTCCCTGGACTGTTCTGAGTTGCATGCAGAGCACCACAGTCTGGGACCCTCCCTGCCTGGTGCCACGTTGGTATTGTGACAATGTGGTGCTGTGGGGCCCCAACCCCAAGCCGTCACAGGGTGGGCTGGGCTGAGTTTGAATGGAAGTGTCACAAGCTACAGTTGGCTCGCTGCTTGCCCAGGCTTCCGAGGTGGAAAGCAGAGGTAGGTGCTGAGTCTTCCAATGCTCTATCTCTTCCCCTCATCCCTTAGTTTGGGAGTATTCCTTTGCTATAGTCCTGGTTAGGGTATCCAGGTATATGGGATTTCTATGTAATTGTGATGGGGTAATCTGAGAGAGGTTGTTTTGTTGTTCTCTTTTCGGATTCTCAGGAATAAGCCAAGGGGTGGGTTTGGATTAAGTGGGAATAGGGAGCTGGGTTGCTTTATTTGTCTCAGAATTCTGAGTTGTTGCGATTGGGTTGTATTTCAGTGGGGGTGTTCTTTCCAAGGTCAGAGAGTTCCCTTTGGTCTGCTGCGTTTGGGAGTCCTCTTTGCTGGCTGGGGAGTCAGTGTGTGAGTGTAGATTTTCTTTTGTCAGCTGATAACTGTCTTTAAAGATCTCCTAGGGAGGTTATTTGGATTCCGTTTTGCTGTGTTTGAGAGAAATAGTTATTTGAGGTCCCTGATTCTATTTTGAGTTGATGGATTGTTTTGTTTTCTGCAGTTTGACTCCAATGCTGATGGAATCATAGCCTACAACTAAGTGCAAAAGGCATTCTTTCTTTACACTCCAGGAAGTGAAAGATATTGTCTGATGCGTCGTGGTGGTTGTGTGTGTGTGTGTGGTTGTGTGTGTGTGTGTGATTGTGTGTGTGTGGTTGTGTGTGTGTGTGTGTTGGCTCCAGATCAGCTTCACATATTGTCTCTCAGGCTCTGAGACAGTTTCTTTTTTATAGTGGCATATTATTTGTATTTTAATAAATAAATCCAACTGGAAAACCAGAAAAGCCAAGCTGCTGGAGAAGTCTTTGCTCTACCAAGGCTGGATAACTGCAAACTAAGCAGCTTAAGCCTCTCTGAGACAGTTTATACTGAATCTGGAAAGAGAGGGAGAGGGAGGGAGGGAAGGAGAGGAAGGGAAGGAGAGAGAGAGAGAGAGAAAGAGAGAGAGAACGAACCAGCAGAAATCAATCTCACAGGCTTAGATGGTTCTTTACTGAACAGGGGGAGATGCGGAGATCAACCCCACACATTGTTTTTCAGGCTCTGTCTATCCTTTTCTGAACCAGTTTCTCCTTGAACCTGGGACCACCAAGTGTGTTAAGCTGGCTGGTCAGCGAGCCCCAATGCTGGAATTAAATACACACTGCTGTGCCTCATCTCTTTCAAAAGCTGTGACCTCTGGAAACCAAACTCAGGTCCTTGTGATTCTGAGGCAAGTGCTTTGCCCACCAAGCTCTTTCCTAGACACGACACTGTCTTTATTGCCACCCTCACCCCGCACCTCTAGTTTGAAAAGACCCTTCTCTTGGTTAAGGTTTTTCTCTTGGTTCAATTTCTCCTTCCCATGTTGACCCTTTGACCTGCTTACTAGATCTTCAGGAAGAGATGACGGTGTGTCCTGGAGGGAAAGACTCGCATTTTCAAGTCTGTGGTGTTCCTCTGCCCTTCCATCGGCTAGATGGTGATCATCTCCCTCAAGTCGTGTTTCTTAGTATTTCATCTCTTATACAAAATGGAGTGGAAGACTTAAGAGTAGCCCAGAGATATGCCCAGAGACAAGTGGCCCTTCACCCGGTGAACTCGGGTTGAGAGAGATGGGTGTACCACCCGATGCCACTCTTCAGGAGCTTACGGTGGCAGAGCTGCCGATGGCACTCTTGAGGCTGTCCTGCAGGCTGCTTTGTTAATTAATACCTGACTTGGATGCCCTACACATCCAGGGCCTCACGTATTTCCTTTGTCTCTCTCACTGTCGGGTGGCAGTACTGGCCTCATCTTGTCTCTCACACTCACTGGGACTGGAGGCAAGATGCCAGGGTGTCCTGACTCCTAGATACAGCTAACCCGTGGGTGAGAGCAAAGGTGTCCAAGCTGCAGTCTGGTCTCCCCACCACATGGGGCATTGTCCGTCTGGACTCTAACAGCCTTAGCTTTGCTGTCGTCCTGACTATAAGACATAGTAATCAGTGGTGACTTCTTAGCCAGGCTGGAGAACTGGAGGATGAAGGATGAGCAGCAGATTTGACCGTGTACTTCTCTGAGCAAAGCACAGGGCTGTGTGCTGACTACATCTCCCAAGAAGCACTTGTGTGGAGCCTTTTCTTTACTTCACACAGATAATCTGTCTATTTCTTCAGTATACAGCTTTTTTTTTTTTTAATAACACAGTGCTTTGTTCTCCACTTTAAAAAGCTTATACAAAGTCCCTTTGGGTATTTTACCAATGAGAAAGGCAGGATGCTACAGGAACACAAAGGAAGCAGGCTCTTCAGTACAAGTCAGTTCTAGATGAGTACCCAGGGCCAAGGGCCAAGCTATAGAGGAGCTTTTCCAACCAGACATGGGAAGGTGAATACAACTAGGGGAGTTCAGAATGCGGCCGTGGCAGCATCCGGTGAGGAACAGGAGGAACAGTTCTAGGAGGGGGAAGGCGAGCTGGAGTGTGTAGGGTGTTGTGTGCTCTGCCCGTGACTGCTGTGGTAGCAGAAGGGGCAGGAGCAAAGTGAGATGAGGTGGCTGTAATTACAGGACTGAGCAGGACTGACGAGTGGCTAGGAAGGGAGAAATGCGTTCACTGGTTGTTGGAATGGTTAGATCAAAGATTATATCAACTTCATTAGGGAAAATCGGAAGTGGCAGGGGAAGAGAACCTCCAACTCATAGGGATCCTAGGGGTTACTTCTCTTGAACTAAGAGTCTCTGGAATTTTCTTTTTTCTTTTTTAAAGACAGGGTCTCATGTAGACCAACCATGCTGGCCTGGAACTCACCCTGTAGCCAAGGGTGAGCTTGAACTTCTGTTCTTCCTGTCTTCGCTTTCCAGTTGCTGGAATTTTTGTCATGTCCATTCCTACCTGTGCTGCTGGGGATGGAATGCTGTCTCCATGCGTGCCAGGCAAGCCTTCTACCAACTGAGCCACACCTCCATTCCCGGGACAAAAGCTTGAATTACTGTTAGTGTTCCACGGATTGGATGTGCTCAGCTTGTTTTAGAAAACTACATGCTTAGCTGGAGATCAACCACATTATCTCTCCCCATGTTTGGTTACTGTGTCTGTAGGTATTTTCAATATTAAGCCTTTAAAAATATCTATCTACTTGATACCAAATCTCTCCCCGCAGATCACACTAGTGAGCTGGAGGTGCAGCTCAGTGGGTAGATGACTTGCCCTGCATGTGTAATGTTCTGATTTCATCCTTTGTACTGAGTAAAAATTTCCATTCTCTCGCCTCCCCTCTCATGTGCTTGATGGTTTTACACAGGCCGGTTTCCTGTGTTCTCATTAACTCAGCCACTGCCTTCGTTTACTCTGCTGTCAGCTTGTTCTGGACAGTCCACGGATAGTTGTGGGTTAGCTGTAGCTGCCACAGCTGGCCAGGCTGAGCCATGGGAGGTTTGCTCGGATGGAAGTCACATGATGATACTCCACAGACAGATCCCAGCTCCCACCCTGGGCTCAGTCTCTGCAGAGAAGTCTCTCCTCCTTGGTGCTCCAGCACCTCCACACTCTGCTGGCCAGCTGCAACCTACAGGAAAGGGCTATGCTACCACCTTTTTTCCTGTGTCAGCATGGAGGACAGTGGCTTTCTCAGAAGTCTCTGCTTGGGAAACTCAGCTCTTCCTTGTTTTATAACCAATTCTCGGTTTACTTTCTTGTTTTAAAGACTTGGGGGATTTTTATTTTCCTAGATGCATGTTGCACATAGGTGCTTACTTGTGTATGCTTGTTTGTTTACACCTGTATTGAGAACAAGCTAGTTTCAAGTATGTGGGTGTGTGTATGTGTATGCATGGGTGTTTGTGTTGTTTGTGTGTGTGTGTGTGTGTGTGTGTGTGTGTGTGTGTGTGTGTGATGCAGGATGACTCTGGGTGGCATACCATGGCATTGTCCACTTCTGTTGATAGGGCCTCACTGGCCTGGACACCCCCCCCCACCCCCATTAGGCTTGGCTATCTGGTCAGAGAGCACCAGGGGTCCTCCCTTTCTTGCTTCTCAGCCCTGGGATTATAAGCACACCCTACACCTGGTAGATTTACATTGTTCAGGGGATTGGACTCAGGCTCTCTGGCTTGCAAGGCCACCTGAGCCCTCCTTCAACTTGAACTAGCTATTTTAAAATAATAGCCAGTGTTATGATACTTCATTGATGAATATTTCATAACATTTTCTCAGAAGGCTATTTCCTTCAATATTCACAAAACCATTATTACAATTTGGAAAATTAACAACTTCTAACAACTACTTGATACATAATCTATGGTAATGGTTTTTAAGCAGTCCTCAAGATAGCATTAAACTTTATTGCATGTATTAGATATGATCGCACAGGCCTATAATCCCAGCTTTCTGTTCAAGGCAGGCCTGCTTGGACTGAAGAGCAAATTTAAGGTCATTTTTTGAAGCTGAGTGAGATAATGTCTCAATATTAAGCAGGGGACATAGGTAAGTCAGTTAGAATGCTCACATAGCATGCAGAAAGGTTTATTCCCCAGTGCTACAACCCTTTTAAAAATTGTGTGGTAATTTTGGATGGACATTGGGGCCTTGTGTAGTTAGATCTGAGCTCCATCATTGAGCCACATTCCTAGCCTGATTTTCTTTTCTTTGTAAAAATTCTAACAAAGATTCAGCCTAGAACCACATTTGTATACTCTCATGCTTCTGTAGTCCCTTTTGATCTTGAAGAGCCCCCATTACTTTAAAAGGACAGACTTTTAACAGCTCTTTATTGAAAAGAATTTGAGCCACCAATTCACCCATTGCCTAGCTTGTTAGCTGTTGACACCCAATGATATTCACTGTCCTCATGCCCTCACAAGCACATAACGACATGTTACAAAAATGCTGCCATTAGGTGCCTTTGTAGTACGCCACTCCCACCCATACACACTGGCAGGCATTCCCTCCCTTCAAACAAGAGTGCGCTTTTACTTAGCTGCTGTGCATCGCTCCCATCACGACTCACTATTTAATGTGACAAGTGTCTTTATCCTTTTCATAGGTTTTTGTCTTTAGTGTCCTGTGCTGTACTCAGGTTGGCAGAGGTGTACTTTCCTTCTCTAGATTTTATTCAGTTTTATGTATATAGCTATTTTGCCTGCTTGACTGTGGATTATGCTTAGTGCCCTCAGGGGCCAGAAAAGGGAGTCAGATCCCCTTTAACTGGAGTTAGAGACAGTTGTGAGCTGAGCGCCTTTGGGTGGTGGGAACCAAAGCTGGGTTCCCTGGAAGAGCTGTTTGTACTCTTAACTGGGCCACCTCTCCCCTAGCATGGACTCTTGATTTGTTTGAGAAATCACTTTAGTCATGTTTCTAAAAAGCACCTTACAGTTTATACTTGTCTAGTTGCTTACTGGGTTCTCTGTCCCCTGGCCTGCCGTTGGGAAGGCTATGATCTGATTGGGTTGACTCAGGAAGGCTCCTCTTCTGCCAGAATGGAGATGAAAACTGTGTCAATGGCCCTGGCTCCTCCTTCATGTGGAATGAGACTATCGTACCCGTCTTTATAAAAATGGCAAGGGAAGATGCCAATGACAGCTTCATCCCTGTGCCCTGTGAGAGACTGCCTGGTTCTAAAGGAATAAGACATGCAAAGTTATTTTCGTGAACTTGGAATTTACCTTCCCTCCCCGTTGCCTCTTTCCTTTTCATTAGCGAGAGACATGACTGCATCCACTCTCCTGTGGGGCAAGAGATTTGTGGTTCTCTTGTGTGCTGGGCCAGTGCTGAGGCTTTAGCATGGGTGTGGCTTGGGGTTGAGTATTGGGCCTGAGGAGCGCATGCATTCAGTATTAGTCACTCCCCAACAAGAATGCAAATCTTTTCATTGTTGGATGTCAGACATGACATCTGACCATCCATGTCCTCCACCCCTGCTGAGAAGGCAACAAAAGTGTATTTACTCTTTAACTGAGTTACCACAGCAAACAGATAAACTAGTTCTTTAAGTTTATGGTAAAGACGTGCATTTCTGAAGTGCAAAAGTGGTTAAATCAGGCAAAGCCACATCCTGTCTTGAAATGCTAATGTTTCATTAAATAACTCCCCAAACAGACCCCGTGTTTAACTGTCTGTTGTGGCTCCCATAGACACATAATTACACCACTGCCTAGTGGCTTACATAGATGCATCATTATAGCTCTGTCTGGTGGCACACTTAGATACATAGTTACAGCACGGCCTCGTGGCTTATATAGATACATAGTTACAGCACTGCCTTGTGGATTGTATAGATACATTGTTATAGCCCTGGCTAGTGGCACACTTAGATACATAGTTACAATACTGCCAAGAATGAAGACTATTTCCTTTGATTGGTTCTACCAGCTTTCAAAAGTGAATTGTTTTCTCCTTGTTCTGTCATTAGCAACAGTGACTTCATTATCTTAGGGATGTAATTACCTTATGGCTAATTGGTTAAATGTATGCTTAGTATTAAGTGGTTGGCTGTTATCATTGAAGAGAAATTCTCAGTTTTTTTTGTTTCTTAATATACATGCATACATATGGTACTCCAAGAATGGCAGTGAGTGGATCCTGCCCTCTCTGACTTAAAATCCGTTCATTTGGAATCTACCAGCATATTTCTGCTTAAATTGCCTGTATTCTTCTTGACTCTTTAAAAATATATTCTCACTATTTTGTTGGTTGACCCTGCCCCTTGCCCAGTGTATGTTTTCCTTTTCCTCCATCTCAGAGAGCCAGTCTTGGTGTGTGTGTGTTTCCCTCTCATACACATGTACTTATTAACAGACTGCTTTCCACCAGATTTAGTTGGGGCTTGGTTAGGTAAGCTACTCTTCCTGGTGGAGTGCTGCCTGTAGCTGATCTGCACAGCCCTCTGCACAGCCCTCTTTCCATTTTTGAGCTGCCCTGCAGTTTTCTGTGTTCTGACTCCTAACCCCGCCCCAGCCCCATCCTCTAGAAGGTGGTCTCGGTTGGTCTGGGTGCTTTGAATGCTCTTTCCACAGCATCCCAAGACATTTCACTCAGAGATCTTGGTGGCTTCATTCTAAGTGGGGGCATGTCTGCCTCCAGCAGCTTTCTGGGTTCTTGTCACTATTCGGGGTGAGTGTCCCAGTGATCTCTGTAGTTCAGGGAGTTCTCTTTCCTTACATGGTCTGCTTCATAAGTCATGTCATTTTTGTTTATAGCTTATTCCTTCTTTTGTTGGAACACATCTTCTAATACTTTCCGAGAAAGGTACAGTGAAGGTTACATTTTTCTTACCTTTTAAGTTTTACAAGTAGACAAGGCAGGGGCTTCCATGATAGAGGGTTTCTTGAGGGAAGCTACCGGAATACTGTCATCTGCTGCTTGCTGATGCTTTTGTTTTTCTTTTTTAAATTTTTAAAGATTTGTGCATGTTGGACTGGTGATAAGTCTCACCTGCCACCACACCTGACTGTCTTGAGTTTGGTCCCTGGGGCCCACATTGTGGAAGGAGACAAGCTACAAGTTTATCCTGTAACACGCATGCACGCAAGCACGCACAAACACACACATGCACAGTGTTGTGTTTGCTTGTTCCTGGGGTGTATGCTCCTGTGTATGTGAGGATACATACAGATGTATGCCGGTGCCTGTGGAGGCCAGAGGTTGACCTTGGGTGTCTTGTCTCAATCCACTCTCCTCCTCTTCTTTTCAATGAACACTGATCTCCTCCATTCAGTTATACCTGCTAACCAATGGGTCTCGTATCTGCACCCCAGCTGCACTTCTAGACAAGCATGCCACCACATAATGCTCTCCTTTTCCTCATCTTTCTACCTCCACCTCAGGAGTCCTGGGATTATAGGCATGCACCACCACACCTGCTTTTATGTGGTGCTGGGGATGGAACCAGGGCTTCATTCTTGCTAGTTTTCATTCATCCTGGCTGTTAGGTGCTCATAACAGTCAGATACCTGTCATAACCATGTGGCGTGTCTGACTGAATCAGGGCCCCTCCTGATGTGTAGCCTACAAGTCTCAAGTTCAGAAAGCCTGGCTCAGTTATTGGGGGATACAGAAAATTTATGGGCTGTTTCAGAGAAGAGATAGTGATTGGCAGTTTCAGATTTTGCTTGCAGACCAAGGACTGAGGAAGGACCAGTTGCATGTAGCCCTGCAAAAGCTGCTGCTGACTTAATGAGCAGTTTTTGGAGTGTAATGGGAGGATGCCTGAGTACTCTGGGATTGTGGAAGATGAGCCCGAAGCAAAAAGCATATTGATTATTTAAAAAATATTTATGTGTATACCTGAAGGCATGTGCGTGTTCCTGTGCCTGCACATGCACCACATATGTATTTGGAGGCTGGAGGAACCCCCCATGTTGTTCTTAGGAATGCTATCCATACACTTTGAGCCAGGGTTGCTCATTGACTCACAGTTCACTATCTAGGGTAGACTGGCTGGCTGGCTTCGGAGTCCCAGGAATCTCTAGTCTTCCTGATGCCAGTGCTGGGATTACACACATGTACCACCACAATGATGTTTTTAAAAGACGCTGTATATGTATAACATTGTTGTATTTACACAGTTAATATGCATGTATACTATTTTGACAACTGTATGATTTCTTAAAGGTATTTCTTATATATAAAACATTTGTAGAAGATATTCTTGAATTTTGGGATGGATAACATCAGTTTCCCTCCCTTCTTTTTTATGATTACTTTTAAAACATTTTTTAGAGAATATATATAATTATAACATTTCTCTTTTCCTTTTGTCCCTCTCTAAAGCCTCTTATATACTTTTCCCCTCTCTCCTTCAAATTCAGGACCTTTTCATTGTTATTGCACACACATATTTGTTACTGCATGTATACATGTGTGTTCCTGAATATAACCTCTTCAGGAAACATGTTACTTGTATGTATGCTTTCAGTGATGATCATTTGGTAGTGGCTAATAATTATTCAAGGACATGGGGACCCAACCCTAAAAAAAGAACTATAGTCAACTGAGGACAGTTGGGAGTGAGAGAGATGTTCTTTCATGTCCTTGTCCACTCTGGCGTATCCACTGGAGTGGTTCTTGTTCAGCTCCTGTTTGGGCAGTCACGTAGGTGATCCTTTATGGGCATAGCTTTTGACACTGCTAGGAGATGATGGTCTCACAGCAAACTCCCCGATCCTCTGACTCTTACAATCTTTCCACTTCCTCTTTGGCAGTGTTCCCCTTGCCTTAGGTCTGCAAATGTTTTGTAGATTTATCTGTTGTAACTGGGCTCTACAACTCTGCATTTTGATTGAAACACATGTGCTTTTTACTTGGTTCTGGCCATCAAACTTAAGTTCTTAAGAGCACGCCACTGACTGAGCCTCTTCTCAATAATTCTTTGAAAAACATTTGTGGTTACGATGATTGCAGAATTGATTTATCAATTAGAGGATGAGAACTATGTGTTTAGCACTTGTAAAAGCAGATCATTCTGAAACGGCTTTTAAAACATCAAATGTAACATCTTGACTACTCCTGTGTGTGGGCGTAGGATTATTGGTGGTAGGCTTGACAGAGACTTCTTGTCTGTCCTGGGGCATGATGGTCAGATAGATCTCTTGGACAGAGTGAGGTACAAGGAGACATGGCAGGTAGACAGGGGAACCTGGAGAAGGTAGGAGTCTTGGATGGAGATGCTAGTGCTGGGTGGGGCTTACATTGGTGGGCTGGGAAAGGGAGGTGTTGGGAAAGAGACTTCCATAGAGCAGACAGGCGTATATGCCTGTGTATGTGTGTCTATGTATCTGGTGTGTGTACTGTGTATCTCTGTTTGTGGTGTGTGTGTTTTCATTCTAGATGCACTATCCCCTTTATAGAAATCTCAGTAACGGAGCCAGTTTGCATGGTCCTGCTCTTGTAGTATTGATTAGTAAGGTCTGAGCTGCTTGTCCCACTGGCTAAACAGTGATAAGGACAGTAATTCCCTGTCTGTGATGTGTGTTGTGTATTATGGGATCTAAGACATACTTGTGTGAGAGATGTGTTTGGGCAGCTTCCAGAGACTGCTCACCTCTGACCCTGCCTTGCATTGTCTTGGCTCATAGATCTGGTGGAATCTGTGTTTAAGCTAACACTCATCTTTTGTTTTCAAGATAGGATGGTGTCAAACATCCCTTCTTAGGGAAAGAAAAAACAGTGTTAACACGACTTTTGGGTATCAGTTCTGTTTTTGGGAAATCAGTTCATGACAGCATACAGTTTCCTGTATTTCCATATGAGCATCTGCATCAGAGTTATTGTGGAGTTCAGGGACAACTGTGCCCTTCTCAAATTACTTACAGTCTGTGTGTGTGTGTTTAAATACATCATATAGAATATTACTTTTTTTTTTTTTTTGGTTTCTCGAGACAGGGTTTCTCTGTGGTTTTGGAGGCTGTCCTGGAACTAGCTCTGTAGACCAGGCTGGTCTCGAACTCACAGAGATCCGCCTGCCTCTGCCTCCCGAGTGCTGGGATTAAAGGCGTGCGCCATCATCACCCGGCTACTTTTTTGTTTTTGTTTTTTGTCCAGGAGCTCACTTTGTAGACCAGGCTGGCTTCAAATGGACAGAGACCCACCTGCCCCTGCCTCCCAAGTGCTGGGATTAAAGACGTACGCCACCACTGCCTGGCTAATATTTCAAAGTTTTAAGTGGTACCTTTTTTCTTCTTTCTCTCCATCTCCACTTTTGAGCTACAGGCCCTGCATCTTTAACGGGTTGCTTTAAATAGTTCATTGTGCACATGTCCATGTGGGCCAGATTTGACCTTTTGGAGCATAGGCTCCCAACACAGCCTTCTTGGTCCATGTGCTGGCTGGTCGGCCTCTCTGTCTATTTATTCAGGCCTGTTTGAGAGGAGCACATTGACTCTCCGGCACATGCAATATGCTAGTTGTAGATGAACAAATGTATGACATTTCGGATGTAGAATGTGTGCTGTTTAATCAAGTGTTTCTATAGATTGCTTTGTTGGGGTTCTTGCCTAGTTTGTATCTCAGACAATGGGAAGTCTGATCTACTCAGTGTTTCTGAGACTGTGGCCAAAGGGGAAGAGTATGTGTGAGTGACCTAATCATAGAGGAAGAGGAGGACTGACTTTACCATGTGTTGAGCCCTGCTTGAAGTTTTAATTGGTTGTAATATTATTGATATTCCCTTTAATGGTCAGGAAGTTTTTAGAGTTTAAATTGTTGAATTCCCTTTCTGTGATGCTAACGTATTTGGCATTTCTGTTCTTTTGTCCAGGATCCAAACTACTGGATACAGGTGCATCGCTTGGAGCATGGAGACGGAGGAATTCTAGACCTGGATGACATCCTCTGTGATGTTGCTGACGACAAAGACAGAGTGAGTTCATGGCTGGGCAGTCTGCTCTAAAGGCAGTTTTCCAGGATGAGAGTGGCAGGGGGAGCCCTTCCCTTCTGCGCTGGAGACACAGGTGGAAAGTCACACAGGCCACCCACTCCCTTTTGATCTGTGTCATAACAGACACGAAGATCCTCGCTGCCCAGTGCCAGACAGTAATGACTCTCCTGTCACTGGAGGTTTAACACTCTTTAGAATTTTTACCCGGCAACTTTTACAATGAAAATGCAACAAAGTATTCTTTGCCGTCCCAGCCTTATTTTTTACCAAACATGAGCTCTCCCTTGGCAGGGCAGGTCCCTCACGATGAAGATCTTGTTTCTGATCTCGTAGGCTATGTGGGGTCTTCCAGTCCTGGTCCCAGTGCTGGCTCAGAGGTGGTCCTGTATGATGACTCATCTCCTCGAGCCACTGTCTTGGTACGGATGGCTGTGCAAGTTCCAGGCATTTTTGTTTGTGCTGTTTGTGCTTTCCTCTCATGAAACTGCCCCCCACTGCACCCCCTGCCACCTCTGATCTGTGTTTCTTCACTACCAGCTTGAAGGTTGTCTTGGTTTTGCAGGCATAGTGGTTCATGCCAGTTTATGCTTGCTGACTGCGTGCAGGGAATGGGGAGGAGTGTAGCTCCTAGCATGATAAAAATGTGTGACTGGGTGCTGGGCTCTGCAAATGAAAGTCAGCAGATTTTTTTTTATTGCACTGAGATGATGAGAGTGGCAGGGCTCACAAGCTTCTTGCCCGCACCTCCTGTTGTGTTTGGCTCGAAGTGAAATTGCACAAGGGCCCAACAGCCACAGACACAGCTGTATCACTGCAGTTGTGCTGAGGTGGTTGCAGGTAGCCCTGGTCCTCATTGCACAAGGGCCCAGTAGCCACAGACGCAGCTGTATCACCACAGCTGTGCTGAGGTGGTTGCAGGTAGCCCTGGTCCTCATTACTCTCCAGTGTTCACACATGGGCGTTTAACCAGCCAGGTCACTTTAGGAGGCTCGAGACCCACAAGATTGTTGGGACGCTCAGCTCACTGTGACTGGCGGTCTTCCCCACTCTCTCTATCTGTGTTGTTGCTGGACTGAGCTGGCGGGCACAGCTGCTGATGCCCTCCCAAGAAAACAAAGTATTAAGAAATTCAAGGAGGCCTGAATTCCCAGTACTTGCTATGGTAGACTTTGTCTTTTTGAGGCTACCGTGTGCCAGTAACATATTGTGTCAAAAAAAAAAATACAAATCTTTTAGGCCTGTTTGCAGTTTGATGATGATTTTCTTGGGTGCTATTTCTCCCATTAGGGGCTCTCATTTAGCGGGGTTCATGCTCGGTGACTTCCTTTGAGCACTATGAGGGGTCCTGAAGCTGTGGTTAGTTTGGTGTTGGTTCAGTTCTGAAGCTGAAAGCAACTTTGGAGACCTGAAGAATTCATGGTGCTTTCCCAACCACAATGCTGGAAATTCACTGCTATACTGACTGTTCTGGCATTCCTTTTTGCTCCTTTATTTTCCTTATTCTCTCTTTTTCTGCCACCCATAGTGTGTGCTCTGCAATAGCTGGGTAGAGTATAGTCTAAGTTCACTAGGCTGAGATAGTTGGTGCTTAGATCTTTGGGACAGTTTGTCATTTGTCATCAATTGGAAACCATGTACACTTAACTGCGCGATGACAAAGAACCAGGAACAAGCCGCCAGGAACAAGCCGCACTAGATCTGATTGTTAAAGGCTTTGCATATCTAAATCGTGTGATTAGTAAACTGCATTTTTGCTTTGTAATCTTGTGCAAATCAGATGATGATAAAGCCGTGCATTCGTTAGTGTTAGAAAAAGGTTTGAAGTTTTAGGAAGTGTAATTGTTGTTTTTAGTTTCCTATCATGATTCCTGAAATAGATTTCTAAGTAGAATGCTAAAGGATAGACTGGAACATTGTAGCAAAAGTAGGAACCGTAAGCTTATGGGCAGCTTTTCTTTCCTTGTGCCCTCCCGCCTCTTGGGGCATGGTCTCACACACATACCGGTTCATTTGATGAATTGCTGCTCTGCAGATCCATCTTCATGATTTGGTGGATCAAATCATACCTAACTCATGATGGGCAGTTCAGGCTGCACAGCCATTTGGTGGCTCATTGTCAAACGTCCAGTTTCCATTAAGGATTAATAGCAGGGCAAGAGCTGCCTCTTGAAGGGAGAATGATTAGCAGTGGATTGTGATAGAACCTTGGTATAAAAGCCCAAGGGTTTCCACTGTCATTACCTAGAGGCGCTGGCTAGAGACTCCAAACAGCATCCCTATCTGCCACAGCCACGTTAAGGACCACTGTCTGCCACTGCCACCTCAAATACCATTGGATCTACTAGATCATATAACCTAAACAGTGGAGCAGCCTGAACAGCAGCTTGGACTTGTTGATGCTCTGGGCCCTCCTCAAAGCCAGAAGTTTTCTGAGTCACTTGGTATATGGGCTAGAGTAACACACCCAAGTGAGGGATTTGCTGCTGTCAGAATCTAAATAGGCCACTAAGCTTCCTCTACTTTCTTGGTGCTGGGAAAGTCTGGATACTTGTCCTTCATATTAGGGATATCTCTGCATGCCCTACATCCCTGGACTCTGAGAAGTTTCACCAAGGTAGAAAGCCCTTGAATTTTGGTTAGATTTATTCCCTCTTCTCCGATGCACGCTTGTGTTACCAAAGTGGTTGCCACCTCCTGCTCACCTGGTCTAGTCAGCAAAATGTCATCGATCTAGTAGACCAGTATGATTTTTTTGTGAAAGGGTGAGAAGATCAAGATCTCTTCAAACTGAAATTAGACAGATGGTTCAGTGGCTACGAGCACTGGCTTCTCTTCTAGAGAGCCCAGATAGCAACAACCATCTGTATCTCCAGTTCCAGGTGTCCCATGTCCTTCCTTGGTCTCCTTGTATACATACATACATACATACATACATACAGGGAAGCACACATACACATAAAAATAAAATTAAGACACAGGACTGAGGAGTTAATATGCCCTTGAGGTAAAACTGTGAAGGTGTACTACTGGGATTGCCAGCTGAAGGCAAATTGCTTCTGGTGGTCCTAATTAATGGCTGTCAAGAAAAAGAGCATTTGCTGGAAGTGTACCAATCTCCAGATCTGTGCAAGCAAGGACACCGCATCTGGTTTAGTTGCGGCAGTCGGAGTCACTGCTGGGTTAAGTTTTTAGCAGTTAGCTGTCATTCCCCACTATCCATCTGTCTTCTGCACAGGCCAGATAGGAGAGTTTAGGGAGATGTGGCAGGCACCTCTACCCCTGTATCATCCAAGTCTTTGAGGTTGGCATTAATTTCTGCAATTCCTTCAGGGAGGTGATACTGTTTTGGCTTACTGTTCTCTGGTAGAGGCAACTCCAGTGGCTTCTTTATGACCTTTCTATAGGTCAGGTAGCCAGTGTGGGAAATCTGTCAGCTTCCAAGTGTAGCTATTCCAATTTTATACTCTAGAACCAGGGAAAAAGCCACAGGATGAGTCTGGGACCCCTTGAACCCACTGTGACCTTAGACTTCTGTCAAAGCTCCTTTTATCTCCTGACCTCCACAAGTCTCTTAAGTAGGCCACGATGCTTTCTCGTGTCTCCTAGTGGCAGTATCTGTTTAACTAGTGTTCAATAGGCCCCACAAAGTCTGATTATCTCCCCCTCCCCCACCAAGGTACAGCTGTCCTGGTGAAGGTCATAGGTCCCTCTGACAAAGGATAGGTGGAAGGCTTACATCAAAACTCTTTGGTATTGAAACAAGGTCCCTCTTCAGATGGATCCAGCTGCTCTTCCCTTTCTTAAAGGGTTCTGGGCCTGTGAACCACACAAGTCTGGAAACTGGTTGATGAGCTGTACTATCCGATGCAGCCTCTATTTTGTTGGCTCTTGAGTGACAACTGAAAATGGTGGTGGTGGGGGTTCAGGTGACGAGGTCTGCACTTGAGAAACAGACCCCTCCGAGGGTCCGGAGAGTGGGTGACATCAGGGGTCCCTGTGGGTGCTGGCAACCAAGCTCTCCACAAGAGCAGCCAGTGCTTTGAATTGCTGAACCCCATCTCTCTAGCCTGAATATGGTTTAATCTTAGTAGAAACAATTACGGTTGCTGGAAAAAGTTTGAGCATTCAGCACAAAGTGTTAATGTGCTTTTCCGAGAGGGGGCTGTAAGATGGATTTGGAGGGGGTGTCTTCAAACTATCGACCTTAATTTGTTTTTCTCGGTATTTCTCTTTCTGCTTAATTCCAGTAGGAAGAGAGCATTAGGCATATCTAAATATAGCTTTGGATGGGAGCTTCTTTTGTGATTGCAGCTTTTGTATGACTTAGCGTGGGAAAGGGATGATTAAAAAGTTTGATAATGTGAACTTGAAATACTTTCTATAAATGGAATTCTCTAACCAGCTGTCTTGATTAATTGCTTCCTAATGGACTCATTTTAGTGCGGCTCGGAAGGGAGCATTTAACTTAGCCACCCATAGGAAACCAAATGTCTGGCTAATTAAATCAAAGCGATAGTTCCTAGCATTTAAATATTTTCTGCATTCTGGGTAGGGCACAGCAGTTCAAGTGTGGGCAGAGGCAGGGGTGGCAGGGAGTGTAAAAGGGCAGAGACAGATCGGAAGGATCTATGCTTCCTGCTGGGCGGCGGGGAGGTCACAGGCCTCTGAGAAACAAGTAGGGCCTTTGTGAGTGGACACACTCTGGTTGGTGTAAGCTGGTCCCCAGCCTCCTCAGAAAATGATAGAGAAGCGCTCTCCAGGGCTTCCTAGTCAGGCAGGAAGAGCAGAGAGCCCTCTCCGGCTGTGCTCGTCATTTTAAGCTGATGGTCAGGCTTCTCTTGTGTTGCTTCATACACCAGGGGCATTTTGTGCTGCGGTGCCTGGAGCCACATGGTCTGACTTTAAGCACACAGTCCATATTTCCCTCCCCCGTGGCTTTGCGGCACAAGCCTGGGCAGGCTGCTTAACCTTAGTTTTACTATCTGTAAGTGGGGGTAATGATTAAGCCTAAGGATTGATCGAATGGTTTTAGATTGTGGTCGGTCCTGGGAAAGGTTCCTTGCGGGCACCATTGGCAGTTGATCACCAGCCCTGCTATCAGTGGTGCCAATCCTCTAACCCTGCTAAGGGTTCAAAGGCAAACACTAACCAGGCTGTTCTGGGCATTTGTTTTATATAGGTGATAAGCTTCAGTTTCCTTGGCCTGTTTTTACTTTTCTATCAGCTTCATGTAAGCCTGGACTGGCAATGGAATTTACCTGTAATTGCTGGACAAAACACATAGGCTTCTATATCCTTAGATTTTGATAGTTCCATATATATTATATATTATATATATGTGTGTGTGTGTGTGTGTATACATATACACACATGTGCCACGGCATTCCTCACCTGATCTGACCTAGGCACGTGTGCCATGGCATTCCTCACCATACACTCAGCATCAGCAAATGATACAAACCACGAATTAATTGGAAATTAGGAGTTAATTAATTAAAGTTAAGGCTTCAGAACACATTCAAACCTAAAGACAGCGCATTTGAGGTACGAAAGATGGCTTGGCAGGTAAAGGCATTTTCCTTCCTGCCAATGACCTGAGTTCAATACCTGGTACCCACACGGTAGAGAGAACAAGTCCTGTGTCCTCCTCAGACCTCCACACGGGAGCCAATAGCATGATCCTTTTTAGTGGTTCATGTTATTTCCAGAGAATGTGCATGAAGGAGAAACTAACAATTACCTACTTAAATTCTTGTCTGTGTTGGTGGGGAAGGATGAGATACTCGGGGGACAGAGGAGCAGGGGAAGCTAACAGCATGATCTTTGTTCTCAAACACTGAAAATATCAACGTGGACTCTCAACTCCTTTCCCCTTTCAAAAGAATATATACATTGATGGTAAACATATAATATCTATGTGTGTGTGTATATATATGTCCTTGAAATGCGCTTATGGATGGTTGTGAGCCATCATATGGGTGTTGGGAGCTGAGCTCCATTCTTCACCGCAGCAGTAAGGGCTCTTTACTCCCGAGCCACCTCTCAGCTCTTAAATTGTATGCAGTTTTCTTTTTTACCTTGGTATAATCACAGTTTTGCTATAAAACTTCATAGAATCCATTACTTTATAAAGCATTACATCTCCAGTTTCTCATTATCTAACCCCTCCCCTTTCCCCTCCTAGAAACCCCGAGAATGCCCCTCAGGCCTGGCATGACTAGACAAGAGCTCTCCCACAGAACATCCCCTCAGTCCTCATATCTCTTGCGTGACCTCCTTGGTGAGAACATAAACAGAGCCTTCCTTCCCTTGCCAGGTCTAAGCGAGGGTGTCCCCGAGCCAGAGTGTGTGGTAATTGTGCATTCTGAATTCTGTATTTCCCTTAATCCAATGTGTCTACCTGAGCACCTCACATCCACTTCTCATTCACAGGGGAGGAGAAGGTTCTCAGGGCTTATATCCAGTGTCCCTATGAAGAGACCCTGCAGTGCGGAGGGGCTGTGCTCTGGTGCCATCCGGAGCCCCTGCTCTCTTGTTACCCATGAGCTAGAGGCTTCCTTGACTCTGATGGATCCAGTCATCCTCAGCCAATGCCAGGGTGTGTTGCTACACCCAGTTTTAGTCTTGACAAACTACCAAGCCTGTTTAACTGGTGAAGGGTGTTTTAATTTGGTGCTCTGGGGGCTGTCCCTGGATGATCCGGGATCGACTGTGCCCTGTGTAGTCTCGGTCAGCTTCCAGGGAGGACTGCTTGAATCAGCTGGAGCCCCTCTTCCCCCGTTTCAGGCCCGTGTTCCTCCTGATCACCAAGGAAATTGCAGACTGGATGTTTGGGTTTTGAGGACTCTGGGGAACAATTTTGTGCTGTACTTACTTAGCTTTGCATTCTGGGACATCTTGGTTCTCCTCACCACCTGATGGCTAGAAATGGCAGACCAGTCCAGGCAGAAGCGTACAGGGAAGTATTTCTCCTTCTCTGGCACCTCCAGGAAGGACTCAGTGAAGGCCCTGCGGCTGTCAAGGTCTCTGAACCTCAAAAGAGCCACTTCGAGAGTCAGCAGAAGGCAGGTTGGTACAGACCTTTCTGATCCCTGTGAACTTCCTCGAGAGTTGGGAGAAACCTCTTGTTCTTCTCTGTGTTTATTCCTCAACGTTCTTCCGAGAAAAGCTTCCGAATTAGTTTGAAAAGCTTCCGAATTAGTTTGAACACCTCCGCCTTCAAATTCTTCCTGACGATCTCTGTGTTCCCAGTTTCTGTATGGGTGTGTGTGATTTGAATGCCTCTTCATTTGTTCCACAAGTGTCGAATTTGTGTCTTACAAATAACACTTGTCATGCCACCAGAAGATTCTAGTTTCTCATGTGTAATCTCCCAAACACGACTTTAAGGGATATATTTATGTTACCAGAACATCCTACAAAACAGATTAGGAAACTTTTACACGCAACAAAACGCTTTACATTGCGTTTGCTTTCGTAGAAGTACCCATTTCATAGAGTTGTAGGATAGTTCATTCCTCCTATGAAAATGGTGGGAAATGGGTGCGGCTGTGTTCTTGACGTTTTGCTTTACTGTTTGTACGCTGTTTTATAAGCTTAGTCTGTGCAAACGAGATGGGCTTGCTCTGCACCCAGTTCTGCCTGCTGTGAAGCTCCTCTGGCCCCTGGTTCCTTGCTGGGTGGGGACTGTCTGTTTTGGGGATTGGATTCCTGGCATCCGCTGAGCCTGGCATCCGCTGAGCCTGGCATCCGCTGAGCCTGGCATCCGCTGAGCCAGTGCTGCTTCTCTTCTACTCAGTCCTGCGTATTTTCAGTTTCTCCTTGCTGCCTTATTTTCCTTCTGCTCAGAGAGGTCACACAGGCCCGCTGTATGCTGGAAGCAACTCAGAGACATTCTGAATCCTATTTATTTTACTTCATGAGCAACGATCTCATGTAACCCAGGCTGACCTCAAACTCTATGTACGTTGAGGATGGCCTTCAGCTCCTAATCCTCCTGCCTACACCTCCCAAGTTCTGGGGTTATTGGTGTGGGGCACCACTCCCAGTTTATATAGCTTCTTGTATCCTAGGCAAGCATTACCAGCTGAGTTACAGCCTCGGCCTTATAATTATTTTATAAATAAGTTATTTATCTCTAAAATGTTTATAAATATTTTATAAACAAGCAGTTTCAGCAGGAATCACAATAGCAGATGTTTTGCAGTTAAATATTTTTAGCATTCCGGATTTATTTCTACTGATAATATTTTGATTGGATCAGTGAAATTTGATGAGTCCTGTTATTTATTTATTTATTTATTTAAATAATTAAAGCGTCTCCATGGAGTACATGGGATGTAACAGGAAGGAGGAGATCAAGGCATAGTCTTGAAGCCTCACTGATCCACTGTCCGAGGTTTCCTCCTCTGGCTAAGCAGGAAGTGAAACTGCCTGACCCTGAGGGTGCAGTTGTGGCCCCAGTATTTGACACCTGGGCGTATTGGTTGTAGTACAGGAGTTCACAGAAAGGAGTCCATAGTGGCTTTGTGGCAGCTGGGTGTCAGCCTCCAGTCCTGTCCGAATCCGGTGCACATCTAACTCCCTGCCCTCAGCCTTCTCATTGCTCATCCCAGGGGTAGTGGTGGCGTTGTCTTGCTCTTGTAAAACACACCGATTAAATTCTGAGCTGTTAGCGAGATGGTGTTAGTTCTCATCATAAATACGAGACGTGGCTTTTGGAAGGTTGCATGAGGACATTGGTTCATGGGAAACACTCACCTGTGTGAAGACATGGGTGTTTTGCTAATGACAGTTCAGAACACTGGCAAAAGAGAAAGGGAATTTCCTTTGCCCTGATGTGGGAAGCGC
>JABTXL010002093.1:3168106-3191640 GCA_025134845.1 Neodon shergylaensis
TAGAGGAAGAGGTGACACCGGGAGGATTCCCTCCTGGTCACGGAGGAAGAGGTGGCACCGGGAGGATTCCCTCCTGGTCGCAGAGGAAGAGGTGGCACCGGGAGGATTCCCTCCTGGTCACGGAGGAAGAGGTGGCACCGGGAGGATTCCCTGCTGGTCGTAGAGGAAGAGGTGGCACCGGCAGCTGACTTCTCCCTGACCTCCGGGAGAAATGTGTTCTTGATGAGTTTTGTGACACCAGTCATTGTGTAAACACCAAGATAATATGAATCTTAGTTTCTACGTATTCATGTGTTGTACTTGGAGCTTTTGCTTCCTTAGCAACCTCAGTTAATGTGGTTTCTTAATTTGTATGCAACTTAATGATTCAAGGGTGACATCTCATTTTTTAAAATATTTAATTCTGGCTTTCTCATAGCCAGTTAAGTAAAACGTACATTTATCAGCAGTATTCAGCTAGCTGAAGCCACAAACCCCAAACAATCTGGAATATTTGCCTCCCTCTGTTTCTTTGTGGTAGATTCTCTTTGCTCTAAACTAAGCATTCCTTGTTGAGAGTTTCCCAGTTTTTAGCCCTCACTGGAGTGATCTACTTCTGGGGGGTGGTGTCTTTTTTGTTGTTGTTGTTGTTGTTAACTGAAATGGGATATAACAACACAGACTCAAAGGAGAAGAATAAGGAATATGACTTTATTCACTTGAAGCACAGTTTCCTTGCTTAGCGTACACAAAGCGTGGACTCAGGCCCCAGCATCACATAACTAACTGGCTGTGGTGGCACAGACCTGCCTGTAGTAAGGCTTGGAGCCAGCAGTTCAAGGCCACACTCGCTACACAGTGAGTCTGAGGCTAGCATGAGGTAGGTGAGACCTTGTCTCGAAAACAGAGCCCTCCACTTTGCCCCCAGAAAGGATGATGTCTTGACTTCAGCATTAACCCTTCATCTCCTCACCTCGTGCTGCAGACCCTTGTTGACCTGGCTGCTCATCCCTGTAGCATCGCGACACTTCCTTCCCCAGCCACGCCCTGGAAGGGAATGGTCAATACTGGCAAAATATCAGTAAACCTTGCCCTGGGTGAGAGATGCATAGGGACTCACTGAATAACTGTCCTACAGAAATATATCATACAAGCTGAAAAGAAGGCTCACAGTCACAGTCATAATTTTAAATACTAGGAGGAGCCCAGGACTGGCGGCGTGGGATGCTCATTTCTCAGTGGAAGCAGCTTGAAGCCAGATGGGCTTGCCGGTAATGAAGCTTCTCTGGACCCTGGTTCTTTGCTGGGTGGGGTCTGTCTGTTTTGGGGAATCAGATTCACATCTGCCGAGCCAGTGCTGTGTGATTATATTGCACTAATTTTATGAACAAATGGGATTTGTGGGTAAATTCTAACTAGTCTAGCTGTAGAAATTAACAGATACTTTGAAACATCTGTCTTAGTTAGGGTTTCTATTGCTGCACTGAAACACCATGACTGAAAAGCAAGTTGGGGAGGAAAGGGTTTATTTGGCGTACACTTCTCCATTACTGTTCATCACCAAGGGAAGTCAGGACAGGAATTCAAGCAGGGCAGGGACCTGGAGGCAGGAGCTGATGCAGAGGCCGTGGAGAAGTGCTGCTTACTGACTTGCTCCCCATGACTTGCTCTGCTTGCTTTCTTAGAGAACCCAGGACCACCAGCCCAGGGATGGCACCACCCACCATGGACTGCACCATTCCCCCATCAATCACCAGTTAAAAAATGCCTCACTAATTAAGAAAATGCCTTGAAGCCAGATTGTATGAAAACATTTTCTCCATTGAGTTTCCTTTGTCTGATGACTCCAGCTTGTGTTGAGTTGACGTAAAACCAACCATTACATTTTAAATTTAACACCAGGAGTGACTGACTCAGGGATCACATTTTGACCTCTACGCGAATCGCTTCTCTCTTTGTTTTACAGAGGCTTGAGGCTCAGCAGTCATGAAGTTGGATGAAGATCACTATGTGCTTTAGTGCTTTGTGGTCTCCTTTGCTGGGAGTGCCCCCGTTAGAGGGTGCTAGAGGGAGCCAGGCGGCAGGACAGCCAGGGTTGGCCCTGGCCTTTCTGCTGTTTAATGGTCGGGAAGTACCCCTCTTCCTAATCTCATCTTTTTTCTTTTTAATTTTCTTGGCAGCTTCCCTTGGGCTTTGGAGGTCTCAACACCAGCCCTTGGACACGAGCCCGGCTCTCTTAGCCCCTCCCACCAGATTCTTTTGCTAGGTAATCCAGGTACAGCCCAACTCGAACCCTGTCCTTGAGGACTGAGCCCCTGTCAGGCGCCTCTTCCAGCTGACTCTGGGGTTTCGATGGCTCAGCCTCACTCCTTCAGTGTGCAGCTCACTCCAGGCCCCTCCACAGGGCACTGGCCACCTTAGGTTTCCTGTGCTGGGGATTCTGTTTTCCCTGCTGGATCTTTACTGTACGTGTTCATCAAGTGGTATTCAGAATTGAGTAAATTTGACCCGAGATGACTTTGGAAAACTCTTCTCTGAGTACTATTGTAATGCGACACACTGCTAGGTTTTAACGAACTTGTTTTCATGTCTTTGTACGAAAGGTTATAAAATCTAAACTCTGTTCTTAAAAAGTGGATGTGGCTGGGTTTTTTTTTTGTTGTTGTTGTTGTTTCTTTTTCTTTCTTTTTTCATCTTCAGGAAAGTTAAATGAAGGTGAAAAAAAGGTAGCAGTGATGTGTTAATTAGCAAAAATCTCATGTTTTGGGGCAGCTGGAATAAATAGTTATCGGTTAATTTAAGGACACAAAGTGAGTTTTTATTCTGACAAACATTCTTTTATCACCGAATGAATCCCAGGCTCCCACAAGCATCTGTGAATTCCTACTTTTCTCTCTCTCTGTCTTTCACCTTGAATCTTAGGGAAGCCTGAAGTGGTCTTTGAAAGCGTTGGCTTGTTTAATGTGGTATTTTGTTTGTGTCTCTGCCAGGCCTGGGCACTGTGTGCAAAGGTCATAGTCTAAATTTGCAGCTGAACAGGATCCGTCTGGAGTGAAGTATAGGAAAGGCGACAGCGTGGCCACTGCACTCTCTAGGCACGGGGATGACTCTTCTGTAAACGTCACTTCTCACGGTGTGGCCCCCTCAAGCTTGCATGTGTGCCCTTTCTGGGCACTTGTGCGAGTTTCCTACAGCTCCTCTTCCCAGCTCGAGCTTGCTAACAAGGTCTCCTACAGACAGCTGTGGGGACTCCTCCTGCAGACAGCTGTGGGGACTCCTCCTGCAGCCTTCAGTTGGTTCTCACTCAGCATGCACGTTATAAATGAAAAGGACAGTCCCAGCAAACTCCGCAGGCATGTGTGGGTCCCTATTACCAGATGTTTAATTACCATCATTAGGAAGCATTTGAAGTACCTGCCTAGCTCTGAAAGAGGAACCGGAAGGGGAAGCAAACCCCTTTGAGTCTTGTCAGGCTGGTCCTTTCATGTGCAAGGATTCAGGGGACAGTGGACGGAGCTAGAGTCTTCCACCAACTAAAGAGAGAATCCTTAAACGGCCAATCCTCTGAGGTCCACGGTTCCTTCCATTACATTTGTCCCTTGATTTCTTTCATAGTGCTAAGATAATTAGTATGAAAACTTGAACATTGGTAATTGCATCTTCAGTAACAACATTTGAGCTCTTTACAGACAGTATATCATGTATTATAATATTTCCTGGAATTTAGGTTCGTTATCTCAAGAAAATATTGAGTGGATTGTGCCGTAGATGGAGAGATACTTTATCTTAAAAGTGTAAATTAAATACTGAGTAGGAGAGGCCATAAAGAGCCCCATAGGGAGAGCAGATATCAGTCCATGAGCGCTGTGGTTCTTACAGCTCAGTAGAAATTTAAAGTCATCCTTGGCTACATACAATGCCAGCCTGGGATACACGAGACTTTGTCTTAAAGACAAACAAAGCAAAGTGAAGCAAAACAAAACCAAAATATTTCCTTATTTTCTTTCTTCAACCTCTCATTCGTATACCATAACATTTGCCTGTGTGAGAGGGCTGTTTCTAGGTATCCTTCTCAAATACTTGATTGAGTGCCCATCGGAGGTTATCACCAGGGACTATCTGATGAGCACAGGGTGTCTCTGTAATTAGTGTCTTGTTTTTCCACATCTCTCCTGACCCTTGATTTTGTCCATTCTCATCATTTTTGTTTTTAAGACCATGTAGCTCAGACTGTCTTGAAACAGGTGGCGATCCTCCTGCATCAGGGTTCCAGTGCTGTGATTAAAGTTGTGGACCATGATGCCTGGCAGGGTTCATCTTTCTTCTGAGGCTTGTCTTTATGGGATGGTTAAATTCTTAGAAACCAAATGTCTTCTTAGGTTACAGATGGCCATACTGCCCCCTGGTGTTTTCTCTGTGCCTTGTTCCCAAATATTTGAGTTACAGATCACATGCATTTACTGCAACTTCATTCCTGCCCTTGCATGAAAACAGCTGTGTCCTTAGACCACTGCCCAGACAGTGAGCATCTCTTTGTTTCCAGGGCTGTCTTTCCCTGTGCACTCTCTCAATGCATTCTGTTTTTTTTTTCTTTTTTTGTGTTTTTTTTTTTTTTTTTTTGAGGCCAGTACTTACGTTCTGCACATACTCTGTTCTCCTCCACTCATGTTCTATGCCAGTTCCTGCCCTCTGTGTACCTTGGAGAAACACAGCTAGGGCACTGCCAGGTTGAATTTTATAAATCAAACACAAAGAGAAATCGTTGGAAACTCAAATGCTACAAAGATATATAAAAACATATACTTTGAAAGAACCAAGCAGGTGGTCCTAAAAGATACATTATAGCACTGTATTTGTATTGTATAAGATTCAGACACCTTTTTTTTTGTTAGGTAATGGTGGTTGAATATGGGCTAAGATTTTGTGTGTGTGTGTGTGTGTGTGTGTGTGAATGGACTCATCTTCAAATTGCCAGTATAGTGCAGTAAGTTTGTAGAGTGAGTGTGTAAAAGCACTCAGCAGCTCTTGGTCATATAAGGGAAGTAGGTTTCTTTTCTTAACAGGTTTTAGTTAAAAACATGTCTGAGTGGCCAATATAGCCAACCCTGAACATTTGTGAATTTTGCATCTATGTATTCGACCCGAGGTCAGAAACATTCTGGAAGAACAAAAATAAAAGCCAACTCATTAAGCATGCAGGCTTTCCTTTCCCTTAGTTCTTCTGTGAAAAGTGTAACGTGGCAGCTTTATCAGTACACTCTAATGGCCCCGTTAGATACTGTGTAATGCAGACGTGATTCAGTGTACTCAGGAGGGGGTCAGTGCCTGCCCTGCTTGCACCAATACAGTGCAGTAGGGTTTGTGTGGTGGTCTGTGAAAACTTTGCACCATTTTTACACGAGCAACTTGAGCAGCTACCCAGTCAGTACCTGTGGGATCCTGAAATCATCAGTCCCCTGTAGATCCTGAGGGCTGAGTCAGTACCTGTGGGATCCTGGGATCATCAGTCCCCCATAGATCCTGAGGACTGAGCTGATACCTGTGGGATCCTGGGATCATCAGTCTTCTGTAGATCCCGAGGACTGAGCCAGTACCTGTGGGATCCTGGAATCATCAGTCCCCCATAGATCCTGAGGACTGATTTCAGTGCTAACAGTTTTTAATGTGCTCAATGAAGGCCCTTGGAGTTTTGTGTTCAGAAGAAGCATTTGTCATGTGCTCCAGTCTTTCTGTACCAGGAAAGAAGGATAGGCCCTGGGTGCTTAATTCACTGGCTCTTGTTACTGGTGCAGCAGGTACAGAAGGGGAAATTTTCAGCAGATGGGAATAGTCAGGATCAGATTATTTTAAGGAAAAGCTAAGGCCAGAGTGTTCTGAAGATCTGCCCCAGGGAGGTCTCCCCCAACTAGGGAAGCATGTGGTCATCTCAGATTTAAGGTGATATTTGGTTTCTAAGTGGGCAGGGTGTGGAAACGTGTGTCATGTGCTTACGTGGCAGCACGGAAATGTGTGCTGTTTGCTTACGTGGAGTGTGGAAATGTGTGCCGTGTGCTTACGTGGCAGCATGGAAATGTGTGCCGCGTGCTTACGTGGAATGTGGAAATGTGTGCTGTGTGCTTACGTGGCAGCGTGGAAATGTGTGTTGCATGCTTACGTGGCAGTGTGGTAATGTGTGTTGTGTGCTTACGTGGCAGCTCAGTGCTCTCATGTTAATGAGCAGCTTGAGAAGAGCCAATGATGGAAAATCTTGATGTGAGTGATGAACGAGTACATTAGTGACATCAAGGAAATTGTTGAATGATGATGATGATGATAAATTGTGTCTCCAAGGTGTGATTGGATCTGGCAACATAAGCATTCTACTGACCCATGAAGCTGTGTTGGTGCCAGTCATTTGAACAGCAGTGTATTGCTGTAGATTCATGGATGTTTTTCCATGGACAGTCAGGGAGCTTCTTGAATCCTGAACAGCAAAGTTTGGCTCATGTAGCTTGGCTCCATGTCCTCCTCTCAGGACACGTGTGAACGTTAGCATTCCTGTCACCCCAGGTTGCTGTGAGGGAGCGTCATCTGGTGACAGTGTCACCTTACGTACGTTATTAGTTGCTGGTATGCTCTTCTGTTTGCAGATCCTTTCCACGAAGTGAACAGTGGGGTTCTCTGATCGTTCTTTGAAATATTTTTCACATTTTTACAGCACCCGGTGTGTTTATCCTCACCTAATCCTCATTAGAACTATACAGGCATGCCCATATTTTTTATTTTTACAAGACTGTCAGTTTAATATTAAACCAATTAATACAGAGAAGGTGTGGATTGCTCTGTGAGCTTGTGTCTTGTGTTTCTGGGGCACAGCTTATGAACATCCTTCTGTGACTAGTGTTCAGACCCGCACACCGAGTGCTGTCTCTTCCAGGAGTCTGATTCTTGCCCTGACGTTGCATTTGTCTGTCCTCAGAGTCATGGGGCAGAGACTGTGGATGGATACACTGTGGCTTTCTCTGCCCCATTGGCCAGAGACTGGGATACACTGTGGCTTTCTCAGGGTCCTCTGCAGTGACTAGTCAGAGGCCAGGTATCTCTGTGCAAAGAATGTAGCTCTTGGCCATGGCTAGGCCATTCAGGCTATGCTTACTGCTCCCATAATTCATTGCAGGAGCTGTCTATTCCAAAGGAAAGTTTGTCTGAACAAGAAAGGAAAGGAGTCCCGTCCTTTCAGGTGATAAGCACCAATCTCTGGGGAACCGAGGAAGTAATTTTTGAGCGTGGGGCTGGAAGCTGCTGGGATTCATCTTTGCTTGACTATGGCCTTACGAAGGGACAGTGGCTGTTTCATACTGCCGCGTATGAAATGAGGCTTTTCTGTTTCAATAGTTCCGCCCCCACACTTGGAACATACTTTGTTCTCTCCAAAATTAAGCAGCCTCGTTCCAGTCCAAGGCACTTTCCCCCCTTCATTTTCCCCTCTCTGAGCTCTGCCATGCGAGTGAGACTTTGTCTGTCACATCTCCACCTCACCATTCCCATTTTCTTTAGCTGTCGACATTCAAACAGTTCCCCCACCGGTCTGCTCATGAGTTTGTACAAACTCCTCTCTCTGATTGGGGAGACTGAGTCATCACTGAGCATGGCTGTAGTTAGGCTTGGACTGACCTGGTCCCCTTCCCCAGAATCTACCTGTTTGTTTGATGCCATTTTGGGAAGCTGTGGACACAGAGGCACATCTCCTCGCTCCATTTGAGTGAGGCCGTTACAGCTTCAGTGAGCAGTGCAGATGTAGGTTGCTGGGAGGGTGTCTGCCGGGACTTTCTGTGCCATGGTTTTGCCTGTTCCTTCCAGGATACTGTCCAGGCCTAACTTTTATTGTTTCAGTTACACAGGTGCACCACGAAGTGTGAGGTTTGCAAGGGAGTGGTGGGAAGTAGAACAGAAATAATGGGATTTCCGAGGAGAACCTGAAATGCATTCAGGAGGAAGGTGACCAGCTAGTGGCTTGGTTCTGTGCCTCCCCATCCCTAAAGTGAAGGGCCTAAGGAAATATACACGATGCAGCTTTCCCACAGGCCTCTCCTCAGCATAAACTGTCAGATCTGTGCACAGCCAGCCCAGGTGGGGCTCTTAGTGCTTGCTGAGTATGGTCTAGTGTGGAAGTCTGCTCTCTGGGAATACGGTGGTTCTGCACAGGACAGTGTTCGCTTCCTAGTGTGTCGTGTCCCAGCTTAGAGCTGTGTGCTAGCCCTGGAGCTAGGGAGGTAGCCATGCTATGCTTCCGGTAAGGAGAGCCAAGTGACATCTTGGTTTTGTGCTAAGCAGGGTCTGGGAGTCGTCTTTGCTAGTGGGATTTTACTCGCATATTGAAGACTGTTGTCACATTTGGTCTGCTGAGGTGAACTCCAGGTCTGTTGATGCCCAGATTGGTGGTTCCAGTGGTTCCTGAGGGTGGGGAGCACAGCTATGGTGGCTCTCCAGGCTTCTTCAGTTCCTGCTCTGTAGTTCTTTCTCATACTCCTGATCCTTATTTTAAAGTGGGTTGGACCTCCAGCCTTATCGTCCCAAGTGCTGATTTTGTGGGCTTATACCACCTTCCTCACCTTGACCAGTTCTTCGTGTTATTTCTTTACTGTGTGTGGCCACCCTTGGCTCAGTAGGTAATGCCTTGACTAAACTTATGGATGGCAGAGAAATAGCTGGCTAGATTCTCTTTCAAAAAGGAGCGTCAGGGGACGATTGGTGCTCAGCAGTAAGGGAAAGACACCGAGAACAAGCGTATGTAGTGCCATTCTCTACACAGACAACAAGAAACAATGTGTGAAAAGTGTTTATTGCATGGATTTTTTTCCCACTTGCAGTAGAAGCCTCGCTCTGTGAAAGGGAGAGGAGCATGTCAGCATGCAGTCATTCGTCCCTAGACGCCGTGTTCCCTGCCCATGGGTGGACACATAGCTTCTCCCGTCTCACTGGATGGTGATTGAGCTACTTAGTCACTCCAGTGCACCCCAAGTATGGTTTTTGCCACCTCTCTTTAAGTGATATTTTTTTTCCTGTCTGATCTAATCAGTGGTAGCCTACTGACCTGGTTAGGAAGAGTTCCTGAAACCAAACTCTAAAGCCTCAGATTTTACTAGGATCTCTCTAACCATCAAGGAAACTTGGGGGAAAAATGGTGGCTTTTCTGGTTCTCCCTCTGCCTGCTGTGAAGTGCCCTCTGCAATGCTCCACCCTGGACCTCTGGAGATTGGCTTGGGACTGTTAGCTTTTGGTTGAAGTGTAAATATGAGTAAATATTTGTGCAAAGCCATGCCTGACCTGGCTTTTTGTTGTCAGCTGTAAGTGCTTTGAAGTCCTGGAAACTGCTGAACTTGGATCACCAGTCTCTGACTTTGTAGCTCCGTGGGCACATTTAAAACTGATGATGTTGCTTTCCTGTTCTTGGAAGGCTTGGCAGTGGCTATAAGAAGTTTACCCTGGCGACTGTCCAAGAAGCAGCAGGAATTCTGAGCTAGCCAGGAAGTGCTAAATGATAGGCCTTCTGAAACGGGTGCAGTTCTGTCAGAGTGTCTCAGATACACTATTTCCACAGTTTTGTATGTGATTTGGGTTGTGTAATGTCACAGGTGTCTTACCAAAGACACTGGCAGCACCCCCAACCCTCACTGCGGCTCTTGGCGGCAGGAGTAACATGAATTACATCAATATTAAAAGATAAACTATGAAACATTCATGGAAGTTGTTGGAATTTCTTTCAAGAATGTCTTTGAAGCTGACTTAATGTTGCCACATCTGTTACTGTGTGTGAAGATGAGAAAGGCATTCCACGAACCTTCAGTCTGTTGATATAAATAAGATGCCGTCTTCACACCTGTGCACAGGCCATGTGGAGACCCTGGGGTGAGTCCAGCTTGTCTGTTAATAAACATATATTTGTGAGTATTTTATGTGAGATGTTCATGTTGGGCTTCTGTCTGGAAGTGACGCAGATCTGCAGGCGTCCTGAAAACTGTAGGAGCTCCTCCAATGTTCCTGACAGCATTCTTCTGAAATTTGAATTTAGACTTCTGTCTTAGGGTTTCTGTTGCTGTGAAGAGTCACCATGACCACAGCAACTGTTATAAAGGGAAGCATTTAATTGGAGCTGCCTTACAGTTCCGAGGTTTAGTCTGTTGTCATCATGGTGGGAAACATGGCAACACACGGGCAGATGGGGAGCTGGAGAGGCAGCTGAGAGTTCTACATCTGGATCAGCAGACAGCAGGAAGAAGAGTGAGATATTGGGCCTGGCTTGAGCATCTGACACCTCAGAGCCCACTCTCCAGGGCCATACTTCCTCCAGCGAGGTCATAGCTCCTAATGGTGCCATTCCCTGTGGTCCCATGGGGCCATTTTTATTGAAACCACCACAGGGTGGAGCTGAGGCAGTAGCTACCTTCTACCACAGGGGCTGCCAGTCTGCACGGCAGCTACACAGCTGGATTTTCAAGTGTATGCTCTTTGTTCCCTTTGTGGAGTACTTACTTCGGCTCACTCACCCTATGATTTTTCTCCAGTGGGTCCTGTCAACTCAGTAGATGGCCAGCAAGGCCCTCACTTTGCACAAAAGCTAAAAATAACAAAGTAATTAGGGCACCAAGGAGCTTTGGAGCCCCTGAGCTCCGGCAGGGCTTTGTGGTGCGCTCCAAGGAAAAACATCTTTCAAAGTTTCCCCTTTCACTGCGCTGTTTCATGTGGTAGACTGCAGAGTCACTCCAGGCTTGGGAATATCTGTAAGTTTGCTGAATTTGCTAAAGCTTGGCCTGGCAGACTCTCACGGCCGCCTTCCTGTGCGTTCACATATTCCGTGTCAGTAAATGCACGCCGAATACCTGCGGCATTCTGCCAGACGTGACGCAGAGTAGTGCAAAAGACAAGCTGGCCCTGCAAAGGGATACAGCTTCCGGTTCCGACCTGTCAGGTAGTAAGTCATAAGCCATGCATGATTATTCATAAAAAGGAATGAATAATGAATTGTTCTTCAAATGTGATGCCCAGATGCGGAAAAAAATTTGATTTCTCATTGGGATGCTTATTGCTGCATTTAAAGCCACAAGCAAGGTGAAGGACTTCTTGGGATTGGCGGTGTAGGTCAGCTTGTGAGAGAGCGTGTACTGTGTAGAGAAAGACCACCAGCAAAAGAGAAAGGACAGACGTGTAACTTATAAAGCCTTTTGCTAAAATGAAAGTAAATGTTTTTGTATTTCTGAAAAATAAATCCCAGGTGTAGGTGGTGTGTTTCCATTATCCGACGGACACAGGGGCTCGGGAACTGAAGAGGGGGCAGAGCTACACCTGAAGAGGTAGTTACGAAGCCAGCGTGTGAGCGCTCTCATCTAAACATCGAGCAAGTAGTCATGTGTGAAAAACATCCCAGACAGAACAAAGTCCTAGCGTGATTTTGTTCTTCCACGATGATGCTGGCGCTGGTGTCTTACTGCCACACGGCTGCTGTCCGCTCTAAAGTGTGAGGTGGTGCCAGTGACTGGCGGGGTGAGACACTGTACCTTCCGGTGTTGCTCTTATTAGGCGGGTTCAAGTACACGCCAGTGCATAACCAGTGCCTAGGGAGCAAGAGGGAAATTTAGGATTTAAATGTGAAGTGTAGTTGGGAGATTATTTGGAGCTTAAGGGTTTCAGTTATAAAGTAAAGGTTTCAGTCCTAACGTAGAGTGTTTCGTGGGGGAGCGGTGATGTGCCTGGGCTTAATTGTCGCCATCAGAAATGTCCAGCTAATTGCCGTTTCTCGTCGGTAACAATCCCGAAACAAAGATGAAACAAGGTTGTTGATCGTTATTTAGGAAAAAGACTTGGTTCTTGTGGCCTTACATCTTATAACTGCACATCTAGTTCCTGTTTCTTGCTCGTCTCTTTCATGGAGAGTGCTGTGTGCCATTTTTTTTTTGTGCTGTGGGTACGTCCTACCTACCCTAGTGACTGGGGTCTCTTCTCAGGCCTAAAGACGTTTTCTTGACTATTGGTTTGACATCCCTCCCTCCACGGGATGGATAATCCTACATAAATACAAGCAGGGGAGGAATCTGAACAAGCACATCAACTTTATTACTCCTTAACCTCTGCCTCTTAATGTTCTAACTTTACAGAAACCAGTCATCTGGAGGCTAGGTGACTGATTCCTGTCTTGTTTTTGAGACAGGGTCTCATTGTGTATCCCTGGGTAGCCTGGAATCCACAAAGATCCCCCTGCTTCTGTCTCTCAAATGGTTGCTTTTTTTTTTTTTGTCTTTGTCTTTGTTTTCCCCCTCAGGGTCTTGCCTTGTATCCCAGGCTGACCTAGAACATGTGATTCTTTCCCATTTCCTCAGTGCTGGGCTGAGAGGACTCTGCCACTAAATTGGGCTTTTTTGGCTTATGTCGCATCTTCTTTAAGCCTTGTTCTCTGTTGCTCAGGGTGTGACAAGTGCTTCCCTTTGGAAGTCAGCTAGTGTCTCAACCCCACAAGGAAACACTGCAGCATGTAAGCTTCAGTCGTGACAAAGGCGTGGCCATACTCTCACTTTACCCAGCCCATTAATTTCCCCCAATTCTCGGCATTTCTATTGGCTGCACTAAAGGGATCCCTCTCCCGTCAGTCAGAGAGAACGAGGAGAATGTGAAGATTTTGTGTAGCTATTGTCCCACTTCTTAAATGACAACGTAGAAGCCAGGGGCAGCTCTCTTGTCCAAAAAGACAAGCTGACTTCAAGAATGCCAGGATTCTGTGCACTCTGGTAATGTCCGAAGCTCCTTAGCATGTCTGGAATCGTGACATTGACACATACTCTTTCCTCCCACTTTAAATCTCTCTGTTGACTCATGTCAGCCAGTATCGGCCGAATTGGGACATCAGAGACTAAGCCGACACATGTCACCATAGCCAGAGAGCTGCCAGAGTGCGTAGATGGCCTTCGGGATTTAGCTGTTACTCACATGAACTAGTTTGAAGGTATTGAAACGTGAACAGTCCCACTGAACTGAGTGAAGGCTGTGTGTGTCCTCCAGGCTCCGCAGTAGGCTCCAGCTGCAGGGAGAGCTCTCCCCAAGGCTGCAGTCACGGGGACTAGGGTGTCGCTAGCAGATTCCACTCAGGCAGCCCAAAGGAGAAGTGAATTTAAAGTTAGGATGTTCTCTCTTTCCTTGGCTTCAGAATTGAGTAGCCAGTCACTGTGTGTGTGTGTGTGTGTGTGTGTGTGCGCGTGCACGTACACATGCATAGAACGAAAAGCCGAAGAAATGTGTGTTTGTTTGTATGTTTCCTTTCCTGTAGTCTTTCACCTCTGAACACATTAGAATTCTAGCTGGTGGGCCGGGCGATGGTGGCGCACGCCTTTAATCCCAGCACTCGGGAGGCAGAGGCAGGCGGATCTCTGTGAGTTCGAGACCAGCTTGGCCTACAGAGCTAGTTCCAGGACAGGCTCCAAAACCACAGCGAAACCCTGTCTCGAAAAACCAAAAAAAAAAAAAAAAAAAAAAAAAGAATTCTAGCTGGTGTATGTGAAGAGTTTCATTTAAAACTCGCAATAAGAGGAGTTAAACCTGAGTTAAGAGGAGCCCAGAGAGATTGCCGTTAACTGTAATGTAGCAGAGGTAGGTAAGACCCCAGGGACTATTCTCCATTTGTTTTGTTTTTTATTTTTGCTATCTCTGTCACTAGCCGAGAGGATAAGAGTGTCACCCCCTTTCTCCTGTCCCTTAGTAGAAAGCTCCACACACCCATTGGCTTCCTGAATGTGTAGTCACATAAACAAAATGTCTGTATTGTAGTTACTTTAATGATAGACCAGGTTCATGGTAAGGAAGTCACCTCCCAGGGGAATCTGAGGAAGAAACGGAAAATGCTATTCACCTCTAGCTCTGGCCCACCCAGAGTTAACTGTACATGTTTGTACAGTTATATGCTAAATGGATGGAAAATTGGACTTAATGCATGGGTGGTCTTAGGCAATTTTCTTTACAATTTTAGCATATAATTTGGGGTGTCTTACTTAGTGCATGAGCACTTCCAAGATAGGAGTTCTCTGTGTAACTCTGACTGTTCTGGAACTCAGACTATAGACCAGGCTGGCCCCCGAACTCATAAATCCGCCTGTCTCTGCCTCCCGAGTGCTGGGCACCCGGCCCTATTAAGTACTTTCTTAAAATCCCCCGCAGGCAGGGGCTCCCCTTTCTACCTTGTGTTAATAGTTGGGTTACTCGAGGAGAAAAACAGCTTGTCAGGGTGAGGGAAGCTTGGATCTGTTTTTCAGCCCATACCCAATGTCTCAGGTGTGCTCCAGGCATGGATGTTCCTCTTCCTGCTTGATTAGGAGCGAGCTTTTCTAGATTATGTGTGTTTCTTGTGTTTTGTTAAAGGACTTGTGTTCATAACGCACACCCATTTCATTTCCCTGGCACACTTCTGACAAAATCTTCATCTCCCTTCAAGCCTGGTTCCATGATGAGAAAGAATTCCAGAGCAGGACCCGAGATATTATACTGATAGTATGTGGACCCTAAGTGTAGATATAAACAACCATAGTTTGTGTTGCTCAGAATTGGGAAAGAAACGTTTATAAAGCATATATGTGGCAACAAGAGCAAAAGGTTTTTTTTTCAGGTGGCCGAACTCGCATCATAACTGATTTCCGAATCAAAGACAACGAGCTCAAAGCTTAGCTCTAGACTTGATTTTGGGACCTGAGTGACCTGGGCCGTTTTGTGGTTTTACCTGGGGATGGAAGCTTTGTCTTCTTGTTGGGGGCATTTCCTTGATGGACCAGAAGAGGTCGCTGTCTGTCTGTAATTGAAGGTTGTTGCTGGATGTTAAGCGACCCATGTCTACATACTTTCCAGATGAAACTGGTTTGTTTGGTGAAGATAGGTTTTATTTTAAGATGTCGCTATGAAAGTTATTGTAAGCGTTCAAACAGCATTTTCGAGCCATCTCTGGAGACTCCTCTGTTTCCTGCTGCCTGCACGTACTGGCTGGAAGAGACTGCTACTAAACCTACTGGGTGCCCGACTTTGTGTCTCTTCTATCAACTTGGTTTGACTTTTACAAAGAAAATCTTGCCGGTATGAACTCATAGAGTGATTTTGATTTTCAATGTGACTTTAATGTGTCACCCCCGCCCCCCTCAAAAGCATTGCAAGCTTGTTAAGTGCTCTCTCTCTCTCTCTCTCTCTCTCTCTCTCTCTGAATTCTGGAGAAAAAGCTGCAGTGCACCGTCCCCTTTTTGTAGACAGGATCTCACTGTTTTACCCACCTTGGCCTGAAAATGCTATTCCAGAGCCCAGGCTAGCCTTGAACTTGTGATCTGCCCCTTAGCTTCTTAAGTGTTGGTATTGGAAGTTTGCATTGCTACTGCAAGGAGATGATTGCGTCTTCAATCACACTGCCTAGTTAGTGGGTTCACCGTCTTTTGCCCACCCCACCGTCTTAGGCTTCCTCTGCCCTTGCCGCCTTGCCAAACGTTGCTTTCTATAGACCTGGCTGCCGGTGTCCTCTTGCCTTAAAGCTGCTGTTCATTCGTGTGCATGTTTGTACACGTGTGCACTTGCTGATTCTGCCCTGGCTTTATTTATTTATGTATTTAAAGGTTTTTTAAAGGGAATAGACATGTCCGAAGTGACATGCCTGCAAATTTGTTTTATGCCAATCGAATAACAAGACACTACTGAATTTTTAGTAGTGATCTCTTTATATTTTTCTCTCAGGTTATCTCCTGTTCCAGCCTTTTCCTTTTTTTCTTTTGCTCATTTTTTTTGTCATGGTTTCACCCATTTCGGCTCTGTTTCGCGTGACCACTAGAGGGCAGCACAACAACGCATCATCCCCACAAGAGCCTTGTCCTCTCTCAGATGGCAGGTGTTGGGGGACAGTTTTGAGAACAAAGCACGCTATTATTACTGAACACCTAAAATCCAGTGGCAGAGTAGCACAGTAAACTCAAATACACGGTACGGAAACCTCCCAGCATTCCTGCGGCAGGCTCTAGGGTAAGGCTTCATCCACAGGGTCACTGGCAATCAAGAGCAGCACTTGTGGGTGGAGTGAGCTGCAGCGTTAATGGATGCTGTCATTGTAGGCCTTCAGAATACGTGTCAGGCCTTTGATGGTGATGGTTTTATTTCATCTTGAAAACCATCCTCTGAGTCGTTTCGGGATGTCAGAATAGGAAGGGTTAGCCAGGAAAGAGAAGGCCTGCGCATTGCTGGCTTCCCCTTTGCTTTAGAAGAGAATGAAAACTACAGGAAAACAAAAGCACTCCAGCTAATCTGTCCATCTCGTGAGAAGCCCTGTCCAGCAGGTTTGTTTTACTCACTGCTTTCTGGAGATAAAGCAGGCACAAAATGAGGCCACTCCCTGCATAAGCCGTGGCAACACTCTGCTTAGCAAAGGAGCAAACTTTAAAGTTTCTTTGTATCAGTGGTGCAGGCCGCTTTCTGCCCACCTGCTTGATCTTCAGTTCCTTGATGCCCTCCTTACTGACTCTCGCTGCTGCCATGTTTAGAGTTCAGAATGCTTAGCTTAGTAAGCGTTTGCCTCAGTGGCTTCTGTGTTGAATGACGAGTTACCGTCTCCTCTGTCACACGTGTGACTGATTTTCTCCCAATTGTGCTGCGGGCTGCTGTCTCACACCTGTGTCCCTCCTCCTCCATCCCAGCCCTGGGATGGCACCTGGCCCCATCTTCTACTTGTAGATCCTCTCTTCCACCACACGGGCAAATTAGCACAAAGCCTATTATGAGGCAAACCATTTATTCTACTAATTGGTTGGCAGCATTCGGTTTGATGAGACCGGGCAGGTTTACTTCAGCAGCGCTGGCTTGGCGATTTGAGTGACGATTTGGCCACTGTGTGACCTTCAGTTTTCAGGCTCCCCCCCATCCAGTGTCCAGTTAACCTGTCTTATACTATGGCTTCTTGCCATGGGCCCTCTTGGACTGGATGGTGACATTTGAAGGCACAGTGGTGACTACCGATCACCGTTATGGTGGAGGGGTCAGCGGGAGGGAGGGTTCCTGTGAAGCTGGAGGAGGGAGTGGAGTGTGTGAGGGGCCCATACAGGGTGGAGTGGAGAGGGTGAAATAGTAGAGGTGAGTGTGGGAGAGGGCTAAAATAACACTCTGTGTGCTCAAAGGCCAAATCTCCCTGGGCCAGAGGGCAGGCAATGTATATAGATGTCCAGAGATCTGGGCTGACCACTGTCTTGGTTTATAATGTTGAAGACTTTTCACAGACAAAAAGGCATAGATTTGTTTTTTTTTTTTTAATGCTGGGGAAAAAAGCCTGGAAGAACAATAACCCTTAGCACCCTGAAATAAAATCTCACTGAGGGAATATGAGTCTGAATATGTTCACAGGCTCCATGAGTACGCACAATCAGCCTTGTAGACTTGGATACTTCCAGAATCTTCCTGCAGTTTGACCACGGTTCATTTTGTTACATCTCCTTCCACAGCAAGTGCTGTGGTTTGTATTGAGGTCCCGCACCTGCCTGGTGCAGCAGAGAGCACTCATTCAGTCTTTGAGACGGAATCAGTAGAAAAGTAGAATGAAGTGTTGAAGTGTTTGAATCCCTCATGCATGTGCATGTATGCATGTGCGTGCGTGCAGATTTGTGTATGCATATGTATGCATGTGCATGCACATGTGTATGCATATGTGTGTGGCATGTGCGTGCGTGCATGTGTGTGTATGCATGCGTGTCTGTGCGTGCACGTGTGTGTATGCATATGTGTGCGTGCATGTGCGTGTGTGTGTACTGACTTCTAGGGCAGTTAAGTAGATTGGCTAGTGTCTTTAGTCATGGGAATCACAGCTCACCAGTGACACTCCTTGACACTTCCTCTGCCCTTGTAAAGTTGAGTGCAGACCCTGTGACCTGGAAGAGAGAGCCCTTAGAGAGCTGCGGTCAAGTGTGAGAGTCATCTGCCTTCTTCAGCCTGGGTTCTGCATCCCCAGGTGGTGTTTTAAATAGGGGCTTGTGGTGCTTGTCCGTGCCTGTCCCGGAGCTGTAGGCAGCTGCAGTCAGTCTTCTGTGCAGCCGGGCACTCTCCACCGGAGACCAGACTTTATAAAGTCTCTGTGTGTGTCCGCGCCCCCTCCCTCCCAGCTCTCCTCGTTCTCAGTGTTTCCCCCTACCCATTCCTTTGGGGATGGCGCTTTTACTATTTACTTATTTAAAGATTTATTTTGGGTCTGTGAGTATTTTGCCTACATTTATGTGTGTGCACCACGTGCATGCCTGGTGCCCACAGCAGTCAGAAGAGGGCATCAGATCTCCAAGAATGGCATTATAGATAGTTGTGAGCCACCATGGGCAGTGCTGGGAGTTAGAACTGGGTCCTCTGTATGAGCACTAAGTGCTCTTTACTGCCCAGCTGTCTCTCCAGTCCCCACTGGGATGGCGGTTTCCTTTTGTTCTCTTCCTTTTTTTTTTTATTAAATGAAGGTGTTTATTTATTTATCATGTATGTAGTGGTCTGGTTATATGTTTGCCTGTATGCCAGAAGAGGGCACCAGATATTGATGCCTAGTCTTCACTCCAGGCTCAGTCTTTACCAGAACTCAGTTCCGGAAAGGGTGTGCTGTGGCTTCCATTCAGCCCACGAGGCTCTGAACCAGACTCGGGTGTCCCTGCAGATGCAGATGAGTCTGGGGCTCCGGGTGAGAGTTTCTGCCTACTGCCGTGCCCTGTGCACGGAAGAGCACTTTTGTCCTGCATGTTCCTTGCTTCTCACTACACAGTCTCTCTGTGGACCACGTGAGTCCCCGCTGTCAGTGATTCCCACCCTGTGGGGCTCGCGCAGGTCTGTTTAGTTATCACAGTAGTTCGTGTTGATGGGCAAGGAATCTAGAGAAGTCTGCACACGGAGGATGAGGAGAATACTCTGAGCACCATGCCCCCTCATAGCTTCTTGCTGTGATACCGTGTGCTGGTGTGTCCTGGATATGTTTCTGTAGTAGAGAATATAGAGAATTCCACCTCCGCTTAACAGCCATAGTAACTGGGTTGAAGTATAGACTTCATTACCAACAGTTCTCAGTAATTAGTGGGTCATTTCTTAAACCCCCACTCTCTTGTTTTGCTTGCGGCTTTGAAGATGTTCCCAGAGTTCCCTCTGCCTCCCTTTTTCCCATATGATCCCATGTTTTGGGAGCACCCTGTTACTCCGTACCAGATCCTTGCTGATACGAGCAGGCAGGCTAGAACTAATTGAGACTTGAGACAGGCAGGGCCTGCCTGCTAGTCAGGTGTTTTAAATCTTGAGCCGCCAAGCTGGCCATCTCACGAGATACCTCTCTGCTACTTAGGCTGTGTGTATGTGTGCACGCACGTGCACACGTGTTTGCACGTGTGTGTGATTTGCTTGTGGTGTTGTGAGCTAGTGACATGACATGACGTGTCCTAATCTCTGTGTTGTCACTTCCCTTTCTCCCTGGAGCTGTTCTTTTTGGAGCTCTGCTTCTCACAGCATCTCAGGGCAAGCAGGAGCAATGCATTAGAAAAGTCCCCGTGAACTCAGTGCAAGCAAAGTCCCAGTGAACTCAGTGCAAGCAGGGCAATGCATTAGATAAGTCACATTGAACTCAGTGCAAGCAGGAGCAATGCATCAGAAAATTCCCAGTGAGTGGGCTGGTGTGGGAGTCAGTTGGTGCTTATGTATCATGCAAGTGGCTCCCAGGTTCCGCCCCCAGCACTGTGCAGCTGGACGTGGTAGCACACGGGTGTAATCTCAGCACTTGGCTGGTAGAGAAAAGAGGATCAGACGTTCAGTTCTTCCTGTGTATTCATAGAGGTTTGTGGGCCAGCCTGGGCTACTGAAGATACTATCTAAAAAAGGAGTGAAGAACAAAAGTCTTAATGGAAATTATAATTTATTGTATGTTTGCATCAGTGCGGATGTTAGTGCTTTGATTAAATTATAGCTGCTGGTTTTATTTTGTAGAGCAAGGGATTTTTTTTTCTCCAAGAAAGGGTTTCTCTGTAGCTTTGGAGCCCATCCTAGAACTAGCTCTTGTAGCCCAGGCTGGCCTTGAACTCACAGAGATCCACCTGCCTCTGTCTCCTAAGTGCTGGGATTAAACGTATGCGCCACCACTGCTTGGCATTTTAATTTTTTTTAAGATTTATATTTTACGTATATGAGTGTTTGCCTCCATGTATGATGTATACCACCTGTGTATACCACCTTGGAGGCCAGAAGAGGGTATCAGATCCCCTGGAACGGTTATGCTGGTTGTGAGCAGCCATGTGGGTACTGGGGGACCTAAGCTGAAGTTCTCTGCAAGATCAGCAAGCGCTCTTAACTGCTAAGCCATCTTCTGATGGGTATTTTTAGAAACCCACATTTTAAATTATTATTATTTTTTAAATGAGCCATTTTGAATTTGTCTTCGAAGGCTGTAGTTCTGAGACTTATCTAGTAGTGGTGAATGCCACAGAAGCTGATGCTGGGAACTTTGCCTCTGCTTCCCTGTCAGGCTGTTCACCAGCTCCTCCCCATCCCCTTTTGTTCTGTGGTGTGAGTTTTGCTGGAGGGGTTACAATGCCCTGTTGGCCCAGGGATAGGATGTGGGGATAGGATGTGGGGCCCGGGCTTCGGAGGCTGTGATGGAGGCTGTGATGGAGGCTGTGATGGAGGCTGTGATGCCCTGAGACAGTCCAGTGAGCTCCAACAGGGAGCTGTCTGCTGAGAGCTTTGCTGATGACTTTCCTTTCTTAACTGACAGCCGTGTGAAATTTTAGGTCTCCCATGCTGATGCTTAAACGCAATTGCCTGGTTGTTTCATGCCAGACCCCAGCCCCTGCTCTATGAATTCAGAGTCGGAGCATCCATTGTGTGTTTTCTGGCAGTTTGTATGTTGTTCCAGGTCAGAGGCAGGCAGTGGGAGAGACAATGGGGCTGGACCCTTGCCTGGTCTCAGCTGTATAGTGGCCAGCCACCTTTCTTCACAGGGGCAAGGTGGGCTTGGGCTTGGTGTTGCTTGGTGCCCACACCTAATTGTCTTCCTTCCTCCCCCGATCGTGTACTGTTGTCTGATACCACTGTTCCTGTCCTGTGTGATGGTGTCTTTGCGCCCAGTCTGGAGGGCGATGCCAGGTCACTGTTGAAGGGCAGGGGAGTGTGCAGGTTTAGATGAAGACTGAGTGTGGCATTTGCCCCAGCGGTGCCTGTAGCTGATGGTGTTGAGTTGTGCATTGGAACTGGAGGACAAAACCGTCCATTCCCGCAGCTACACCGCATGCCTGCTCTCTACAGCCTTAGAAGAGATGAGCTTGGACTGGCATGTCGGGGTGAGCATGGATGTTGACTCAGCCATCTGAGGTAGGGAGCCTGCATGGAGATGCCTGCCAGGACACCAGCAGGGTGTTCTCAGGGTGTTCTGACCATGGTTTCTATCTCTACGCCTTGGGGTCTGGTGAAACGGTAGAGACAGAAGGATCCTGATTTCTCAAGGTGAGCAGGGCGGTTTCGTACAGATGGGAGCACAGGCAGTGTTGGTGTCTAGACTCTTGGGTCCCATTGCTCATCTGGAATTCCAGGTCATCTGTTCAAGTTCAGCTGAACACAGGAAGGAGGAGGCCGACGCACTCTGGTAGTTTGTTTATTTTAGTATTGTCGAGGCAGGACTTTGTGTAAACCAGGCTGTTCTTGACGTCTCCGTGTAGCTGAAGAGGGTCTTTAGCTTCACCTCCTCCTGCCGTCATCTCCAGAGTGTCCGAGTGGGTTTGCAGATGCGCTCTTCATATCCACTTCGTGTGCTGTGCATGATGGACCCAGGGCCTTGTGTGCAGTAGCCAAGCAGTCCGCCATCAGCACTAGACCCCAGCCTCTCCTGAATGTTATTGTGTTACACATTGGGTGTTCATCTAGATACGTGCAGACGCTGAGACCCTCCGTGTTGAAGCACACTCTGCCCATATGTTTTAGTGCGTGAATACATGTTACATATTGCTGACCTCAAACAATGACAAATCACCCCCAAATCTGAGGGTCTTGACTGTGCATGGTGTGTGTGTCTGTGTGTATGCATGTGTATATATTTGCACGTGCATGCATGTATATATGTGTTTTCCTGGGGATTGAACCCAAGATCATGGGCTCAGTAGATAAGTATCCTAACAATGGGCCACTCTACACCCCAGCCTCTGGTTTTCCACAAGTCATACACAGGATTGTGCTAACTAGTTGAGTGTTTTATCCCTGGCTCTTGATGCTGAGCCCTCTCTAACCAGTCTGTGGGTATTTCTGGGCCTGCAGCTGATGTTGGCTCTGAGGGTTGTGTCCAGCAGGTAGATCTTTCTAGCGCTGTGTGGACACTGGGCAGCAGAAACGTTTGCAGTTCTATGCCTAGTGGCCTTGGCCTGTGTGTGCCGTGTGTGTGTCCATGTGTGTGTGTGTCTGTGCAAGCTGGGGGAATCCCCCATAGCGATCCCGGATGGCCTCTTCCGCACACATGCCTGGAAAGACTTCCTCTCTCTTTTGGCCAGGGCTGTAAAGAGATCATATTCGTGTAGCCTTTGACTCCTAAGGTGCGCATGAGTGACTTTGCGGTCGAAATTTATTTTAGCAGGTTGTATCAAACTGCTAAAAGATATTGGGAATGTTGAATATGAGAGTCAGAGGCAGTAAATCACGCGTGGTTGTCAAAACAGACGTCCAAGGCCCATGTTGTGTGGGGCATGTGCTTTCACAGAGCCTTCGCCTGCATTCCTCCCCAGTCAGACCCTTTACGCTCACCTCGTAACTCTGTAGTAATCGATGCTGGGAGAGCAGGCCGTGGAGGAGGGATTTAACAGCCCCCTCTCCTTTGGGGGAGGGTTTAAAGACCTGTTCTTTCAGTGATTTTGCAGGCCACTTAGCTTTTCATGAGGATGAAAAAAAATCATATTTGAAGGACGTAGGCCACTAATATTCAAGCCACCCATGACGTTAGCAGCTGTCTTGTGACTTGGGTCAGCAGTACAGTTTTTATTCTTTTCCCCCCTCTCTTTGGTGGGGTCAGGGAGAGGGCCTCTGTGTTCTAATTTTTTTTTTTAAAATATTTATTTATTTATTTATTTATTTATTTATTTATTTATTTATTATGTATACAATGTTCTGTCTGTGTGTATGTCTGCAGGCCAGAAGAGGGCACCAGACCTCATTACAGATGGTTGTGAGCCACCATGTGGTTGCTGGGAATTGAACTCTGGACCTTTGGAAGAGCAGGCAATGCTCTTAACCACTGAGCCATCTCTTTAGGTCTTGCTTCTTGGAATTAGGCAGAATTAGAATGCACCCCTGAACCTCTGTCATTGGGGCCGGCCGCAGCACTGTCTGTCGAAGTCATTCGCTTTCTGATCTGTCTGTCATCTAGATGAGCAAGGGAGCTAGGGCTGGTCCCTCCCCCTCCCCCACTGCCTACTCAGCTCACGTGGGAACGGAATTCAGTTCTGCTGTTGGTGACAGCCACCATGATCTCTCTGTCTCTCTGTCTCTCTGTCTCTGTCTCTCTCTCTCTCTCTCTCTCTCTCTCTCTCTCTCTCTCTCTCTCT
>JABTXL010002093.1:3191650-3202308 GCA_025134845.1 Neodon shergylaensis
TCTCTCTCTCTCTCTCTCTCTCTCTCTCTCTCTCTCTCTCTCTCTCTGTGTGTGTGTAAATAGATCCATATGTCTATACATACATGTGGAGGCCAGAGGTTGTTGTCAAATGGTTTCCTTTATTGTTTCCTACCTTATGTTTTTAAGGCAAGTTGGCTAGCAAGACCAGAGATCCTCCTGTCTCAGGGCTGTGGTTGCTAATGTGCACTGCTGGGCCTAGTTATTATGTGGGTTCTGGGGATTTGAACTTGGCTTCTTTTGCTTATGCAGCAAACGTGACATCGAGACATCTCCCTAGTTCTTTTTTGTTTGTTTGTTTTGTTTTTTTGTTCGAGGCAGGGTTCTCTGTGTAGCCCTGGCTGTCCAAGAAACCCACTCTATAGACTATGCTGACTTCAAACTTAGAGATCTGTGTGCCTCTGCTTCCCAAGTGTTGGGACTAAAGGCGTGCACTGCCACTTCTTCATGCCCTACCTTGTTTTTTTGAGCAGTATCTGGCTTTTAGGAAGAGCTTCCTAATTCTTGATCTACTTTCTATTGGCTATTCAGTAACTGTACATGAGTGAACACATTTAAGTTTTCCCAGCAAGTTCCTGTTACTGCATAAACAAATCCCCTAGTCAGTGTCTGGCCCGTGTGCTCGTGTCTGCTTAAGACACCTCACTAGGGTTAAGTGTTAAGTGTTTAAGGCCTCTGTGCCTGTCACCTTGCCGGCTCTCTTGGCATGTTAGGAACCTGGGATGGTCACAGGGTTGACACTGCTGCTCAAGCATTTAAATGGTAGCCATTGGTAGCAGTTAGGTGGCCTTGGGCAGGAGTTAATGTGCCTGAGAAGAGTCTGCCCTGGGCTGTGCAGCTCCTCTCCCGTGCTCTACCCAGTTCAGTTTTGGAGTTCTCTGCTCCTGCTCTAACGTAAGTTCAGAACATCCCATGCAACGCGGAAAACCCGCAGCTCACCTTCTGGTTACTGCTCCACCTGCCTAGAGGCCATTAGTGTCTTCCATGCTTTTCTTGCTCATGGCAAGAGCATCACTTGGGGGTGGAACACTATGGGGAGGCTTTCACCAAATCGACAGGAAGAAGCCACGAACAAATCACAGCATTGTGCATCTGGTCATACCTGGTCTTAGCTGTAAATGGCTCTGAGCCGGGACATGTGGCAGGGAGTCCCTGCAGAGGCGGGTGAGTGTTGGCGGAGGCGGTTCACATACCTGGGGGAGGCAGAGCGGCTTCTGACGCTGAAGAGTAGGTTTGATGACTGCTTGCGAAGATATGCCCATTTATTTATTTATTACTTATGAATTCCTGTTTGGTTGAATGTGGGAAAATGTCAGTCTCCAAGGTTTCCCTCTCAACCCCTGTTTAGCCAACACGAGAAAACGAGCTGGCATAGAAATTTCAGATTCAAAAGCCTTACTTTCAATTAAAGTTGGAGATTTAAAGTGTATATCTGAACACAATTGTTGAGAGTTTGAAAAGGAGCTTGACAGCTTATCAAAAGGTATATAGAAAATTCCCGTGTCAGCATAGGGTTGCTGAAAATGCATGCATGGCGTGTGTGAATAATAGGGCGTGTGGAGTCAGGCCTGCGGCATGATATCAGGGAGGCAGGTAGACATGCGTGGGGCCAGAAGAGAACAGGTTCCGTGCACACCCAGCACAGCGGTCATCTCGGGGCAAAGGATGTATCAGAGAGGACCACTCTGCACCGAGAAACAGAACCCGCCCATCCGTGCTTGTTACAAGCATACCAGCCACCAGAGGCCCCTCCTAGTGTTTTCTGTACTCTTTGTGTAGAAGTCGCCTTGTTTCCCCAAAGTGTCTTGTTTTTATGAAAGAAACTATAAAATCTACTGGCTGAAGTTCAGTCTATACATTCATCTATCCTAATTTATTTGGTGTTTTTATGTCGCCTGATAGGGCTGATTGTATTTGGTGTCTTACTTAGAAATCAAACTCATTTTGGTCCCTGCGGTGACTCTGCCTTTATCCATAGAAGAGGGAAGAAAAAGCTTGGGGCCTGTGAGTCCACACCGCCCTCCATGAGCTCCAGGCTGCTGGGTGTGAGAGCACCATTCTGTTGTAGAGCTTCTTTCCTACCCGTCAAAGATGGGAAAACGCAGTGTCCTTGCGAATGCATAATTTGCATATTTCACATTCCTTTCTCTGTTAATTCACAATATTTGGAGGCTTTGGGTTTTGATTTAAACCAGCACCAACCTGCAAATCCCAAATCAATATTTATATAGAAATATGAGAACTGTGTCAAAAAATAATTTATTTCTTAGATGAATGATGATCCTTTCTGGGAATGTTTTCCAGATTAGGTTCTATAAATACGTTGCTTTTTGTATGTCTCTAAGTCAGTGGGGGATACTCACTCTGTAGCAAGGGCTGTCCTCAGACTGGGAGTACTCCTCCTGCAGGAACCTCCCAAGGGCTGAGATTACAAACACGAGCCCCAAATTGTCTGCTTGAGAGCAGGGGCTTCACTGGCCACCTTTAGGAGAACCTGCCTTTTAAGATATACGTAAGCATTCGAGCGATCGCATAGCCGGCGTTGATGTAGTGCTTGAGAAGCCTCCGACTGGAGTGAAATGTTAAATAACCTGATCACCATGGTTGGGTACTTTTTTTCTCTCCATGCATTATAAATGAAAGCAAGTCAGGTACACAGTCTAGGCCTTGTGCTGTTCTGTAGACTTAAGGAGAAATCTGATGCTTAACATATTGTAAACTTTGCATAATATGTGTGTATTCCTGTTCATTAGCATAGTCTGCCATAGTCCCCTCTAGACAACAGCAGAGTATTTATGTTCCTCCCACTGGAAGACGAGGTGTGTTTTTTACATGGTGCCAGGGGCCGAGGGTCAAAGGTTGCTAACAGCTGCCTGGAAGGAAAGGGTTCAAGGAGGGGTAAATGGTGGGAATATCGTGGAAAGGTTCTGAGCGCTCATCGGGTGCTGTGGATGGTCTGAATCTGATAATCTCCTGCGTCTCCAGTAGCCTGTGACTCACATGGGAGAGACTCACAAGGTAGGACCCTACATTCTTGATTCTGCTCCAGGACTTCTCAACATGAAAAAGATTAAAAAAAAAAGTTGGCAGAGGAATCCAACACATTTAAGTCGTTCACTGCTCAACAAACTGAAGTGCTAAAGAAACTTCGTAGGTGCCAGGATCGTGTGCACAGTGGTAAGAGCCGCAGAGATGTCTGGAAGAGGATGCAGTTGAACTAGACCATAAATGATGTTTAAGACTGTGAGGTAGACTGGACCTTTCACGAGCACCATGGCAGGGAAAGCTGAGTTATGGGAGCATTGACTTGGGCCTAGGGTACCATGAAGCAATCACTGATAGGAGCAACTGGGGAGGAGGCCAGAGTTACCTTGTGAGGTACGCAATATTACCCAGGCTTGTAGTGTAAACTGTGTGGTGGCTGAGCCTTGTGGTGTAGACCGTGTGGTGTCTGATCCTTGTGGTGTGGACCGTGTGGTGTCTGAATCTTGTGGTTTAGACTGTGTGTTGTCTGAGCCTTGTGGTGTAGACCGTGTGGTACCCCAGCCTTGTGGTGTAGACCGTGTGGTGCCCATGTGGAGGGAGGGGCAGCCTTTTGACAGATGCCTCCCCACATAGAACTGTGGAGCAGGGGAGAATCAGTCTCATAGGTGTGTGCAGCTGGGCTGGTGAGGTACAGTTTAAAATGTCAAAGCCCTAAAGCTATTTGAAGTTTTGCCTGTGACTTGTCTGTTTTCCGAGTTTGAATGTTTTGTTCATTCTGGATTTTCTTTTGTGTACATCCATTTTCTTTTAAAATGAACTCATAGATAGGTAACAACACCCTGACCACTTTGTAATTTTTCCACCAACTGTGACTCTGTCACCGTCAGAGGAAGTGCTCTTATCTGCTGGCTTCACCGTTGAAATCTTGTTAGTGGAGAAAAGCTATCTCAACTGTGGTGGCAAAGGAATATAGTTTTATAGAAATTTTCGCAACCAAGAGTAAAAAGCATTCTAAAAGACCTTTTTGTACATCATCTAATGTCTGAAAGGTCTTTCTGTTAAAGACTTTATTAGGGTTCTTTTTTTGTAAGTCATTGTTACACTTAAACACAGGTGTAAGGTTCTTAAATCTTTCGGAATAAAGATTAGGAAGGCAGGAACTAGAGGGGTAACCCTGCAGTCAAACGCATTGGCTATTCTTCCAGTGGACAAGGTTTCTATTCCCAGCACTACATGGTAGTTGGCAATCATCTTTAACTCCAATTGTACGGATCTGACACCTTCTTCTGGCTTCCATGGGCCCTAGGCATGCATGTGGTACACAGACATATATGTGGGTAAACACCCATACATCTAAAAAAAAATAACAAAAAGGAAGAAAAAAGAAAAAGAATATTTTAAAAAAGATTAATTAGGAAACTTGGGTTTTACTTATACAAACTCGTTTACTTATTTAGCTCTGGGGTCGCAGCATAGGACAGCAGCATTTTGTTCGTTCTTGGCTGTCACTGTGCAATTTTTGTACGTGAATGTAGTTGAGAACATTTTACAGAAGAGATGCCTAGTAATTTTAAATGATTTCCTTTCAAAATCTCAAACCAGGGGATGGAAAGATGGCTTAGTCTGAAATATTTGCCGCACAAGCAAGAGGATCTGAGTTCATATTCCCTACACCTAAATAAAAGCCGGGAACAGTGGTTCATACCTGAGACAGGAGGATACCGAAACAAACACCCTAACCAATACACATATCCAGGCACACTGTCATCCACACACATACACACAACACATCTTCATACACAGAAAAGCAGGCAAAAGTCTCCACTCACAGACTAACTATGTTAAGAAATGAGGATGCCTTTGAGCTAACAATTGGAAGCAGATTTTTCTCCCTTGGGAGTTTCTGTAGTTTAATTCTGATGTGTCTTATCAGAAGGAAGAGATCCCAGTAATAGCTGTGGCTTTGCATTTTCTGGTGCCATTTGAGACCCAGCTTGAGAAGCAGGGAGCCCTACAGTGTCTCCTCTGTTTGCTCCATGCCTGCCTTTCTTGCCCTCCTTGGTGCAGACGCCGAGAATACTTGTGTGGCTTTGGGATTTCACGTCTCCCCTCCTCTTTCATTAGGATAGCATCTCTGCGGAGGCTTTGCTTTCTTGTAAAATGTTTTTGCATTTCCAGAAGCATGGCCCCCTGGTTCACTTGTTTTCTTCATGCTTTTATTTCAAGGACTGCAGTTGCTTAACAGGGAATTAATTTAGCTGTTAACCAAGGCTGTGTAATGTCTCACTTCATGTACAAAGTCATGATGGAACCGTTTATTCATACGTGTTTATGTTTTATAAGTAATCAGTGAACACAGAGAACCTTTGGAAAGCTGTAATTAATGCTACAGCCACCACAGCTTTTCACTTAATGTGAGCAGCAGAGCATTAACGAGTGAAGATAATAAACCCGCCGTGCTCTGCCTGGTTTTAGGTGGTTGGTTTCTGTGCTTGAGACCGAGTCTGGCAAGCTGCACGAGAAAGGACTCACCACAGCTTTTCTGAGTTGTTTGGGGACTAGAACGTTTTCATTAACAAGGTCTTTTTACAAGGATTTTTGGTTTTAACGAAACAAGGAAAAGTTACCCTCGTTGTCGCTGGACGAGTTTGGTTTTCTGAGACCTGCTTAGTTTCTGAAGCTATTAAAAGTTTAATATTTCTGCTTGACATAGATGTGCACACACACACATTGTTTTCAGGTCGGCTGTATTTCTCAGTATAAACAGGCCTAGGACGCTTTCCAACAGTGAAAGCTCTGGATATTTTCAACGAGAAGGGGTACTATACTTTGCAGATCTTGGGATGAATCCTTATATGTAACATTCAGTAGTTTCATGTTGCTTAAAACAAATAAAAACTGGAAGGAAATAAAATGCCACTAGCAACATTATCAAAGGAAAAAAAAATCCTTGTGGCATGCCTGTACACCTTAGGAACCACAGATGTTCTTTAGTGAGTACAACTCTGATGTGGGAGTCCCCTCTGTATGCTGTGATTACTATTAATGAATAAACTGTCTTTGGCCTGTGCAGGGAATAGAGTAGGTGGGGAAAACTAAACTGAATGCTGGGAGAAAGGAGGCAGAGTCAGAGAGAAGCCATGTAGCTCTACTGGAAACCAGACACCAGAACTTTAGCTGGTAAGCCACAGCCACCTGGCAATACACAGATGAATAGAAATGGATTAAATTAATATGTAAGAGTTAGCCAGTAAGAAGCTAGAGCTAATGGGCCAAGTAGTGATTTAATTAATACAGTTTCTGTGTGATTATTTCAGGGCTAAGTGGCCAGGAACCAACAAGTGGCCTCCTTACTACAAATTGGCACCCAACGTGGCCTCCATACCACATAGCTGTACAGTAATACTGCTGGGTCCACGGGGTACTCACTATGACATACTTTGTACCCACATTCTTCTGTCACTTCTTCAATGGCCAGCACAGCCTTCCTGTGACATTCAGACATTCAGGCTCACCCTGAGGCCAAGATTTCTGTTAATACACTCTACACATTGAATCAGTTTTTTTTTTTAAAAACTGATCACCCTGGCGCCTGATCAGTTTTCAGTGAGCATTGCTCAGTTCTATGGTTTTTATTATCATTAGTTTATAGTTGACAAACAAAATAATTTTTAATGATCCTTTCATCCATACAGGTCATTGTACTTAGTTCATATTCATATTCACCCTTCTTGATGTCTCTTACCCTTCTCACCCGTCTCCTCTTGCCAGCCTCCTGCCCCTCAATAGTTCCCCTCTACTCCTATGTCACATATATACATGTGTGTCTGAATTTAGATCTAGATACATATACGAGAGAAAACATGGTGTTTTGTGAGACCCCCCCCAATTAGTACTTTCTATTATTTTTCTGTTGTTTATTGGACAGTCACATAGTAGCGTTGCCAAGTCTGTCTCAGTGGAGCATTTAAAGGGAAGAGTGACCACAGTCATCGTGTGGCTTGTAAGAGCACCTAATAGTTCTCAGTCTTGGGATGATGTGCTAGCGACCTGGAGCACATTAATGGCACGTGACTTTTCCTGGGAGGGCCCCCACAGACTTATAGAATAGAATTTTCCATTGTAGCCGACAGAATGCACATTGGTAAGTGCAGGGGTAAAGGGCCAAACACTGGACTCTAGGTATTGGCAAATCTGTCCTAAACAGAGCTTCAGTGAAGGATGTTTTGTATAAAACCCTGCACGCCTCTGCCGTTACAGGATTCTTCATGTTAGGTGGTTTTCCACTGTGTAGAAACTTCGTTACTCCTAATGAAAGTAATAATTCTCCAGAAGGTCATCGTTCCAGAAGTAATTTCATGTCACTTAAGCTTATTCCTCTTATTGCCCAATGCTTTGTAACTTCATAAGTTGAAAACACCGTACAGGTTTCAAAACTTAGTTCTCTTTTCATGATCCGTCACCAAGGGTTCGGCGTCTGGGAACCTGGCTTGGTCTTAGAGCAGGCTTCAGTGTTCAGAGCCTATTCAGTGTCTGTACTGATGCCATCCACTTTGGGTGGCTTAAGTTTTCTGCTTGATAAACCCACCTCCAAACTGTTCTTTGCTTTTTGAGGCCTTTCAGATTAATTCACATTGAACTCTTAGAACTCGTCCTTACGCACTTCGCCGGGGCATTTTAGCTGGCTAAATGGTGGAAGGATCTTGCTTTAATATCTGAATATTAATTAATGATAGATTGTTAAGATTATTTGACCAGAAATAATCACAGAGTTGAAAATATGCCTGGAATTCCAAACTTATCTAGAATGACTGGTGTTTAGAAAAATTCACCTATCATATTAGAAGACATGCCAACTTGAAACAAAATTAATCTCTTAATGTTTATTTAGCTTACACACAGGTGTGTCTGGATTGCACCATATCCCCGGTGTTTGAAATGTTACAGATCCAATGATGTGGTCACTGGAGGGCTGTCTGACCGATGAGACTAAAGTGAAGATTCTAACTGGTGTTCTTTCGTGAGGAATAACACAGGCCATGGCTCTCAAGAAGTGAGGCTGCCTGGTGAGACTGCCTTCTTTTTAATGACGTGAAAGGAGTAATTTTCATTGATTCCTAGTTTTCATATTATCTCTTACTTGTGGGAGTTGGCTCCCCCTACTATTCAGATCCTGGGGATCAAAATCAAGTCATCAAGCTTGCGACAAGCATCCTTACCTGCAGAGATGTCTCACCGGCCCTGTGTATATATGTGTGCATTTCAGGTTCTGCATTGCTTCCTTTGCCTGGAGTGAAGAGAAGCCAGAAGTGTGGTCTGGTGGCCGCTGTGGTCACGCGAGGCACACCCCAATTCCTGTTAGCATGAAGCAGAGCTTCAGCAGCCACCTCAAGATTTGCAAACACCCAAGACCTAGTTAGGTATTTTCTCAGGACCAGATACTCAATATTTTGGCCCAATAAGGAATGATTGACAGGGCACTTTGTTCTGAACTTAACAACTGCTTCAGAATATTTCCCACCAAGCCGAAGTGGCGATTGTGTACAGGTGGACCATGTGTTTCTCACAAGGCAGGGAGTGGGTCATTCCGTTGCTGGGTGTGGGACGGTGTGAAGAGGGAGTTGAGGTAGAGTTCCTGGAGTCAGAGTTGCCCTGGTCAGACGGCCTCTGGCCCTTCCACAGACTGTAAAATGCCCTCCTGGAGTCACACATGGTGCATGCAGAGATACCTGCCAGGTGCTGAAAGTGGAGCTTTTCTCTCCCACCCCTTCCAATACATTGCAACAGAAAATTGAGTATAAAGAGCAGGCATCACCAGGGAATTTGTGTGAGACGTAAAATACCCCTTTACTTATCCATCCATTTTTGCCTTGCTGTTAACCTCCCCTCCCTCCATCACAAGGAATGACCTAGCTATTCAGCTGTTCTAGCTGGTACACGATAAGATTCCCTGCTGTTGGTGCAGCATCCCTTGCTCGAGTCTCATCTTGGGAGCGTTGCCATCATTTTGTCTCCACTGTGTCTGTGAAGCACGGTAGTCACCTGGAGGGATGTCTGTAAAAGTGATCACGAGAGTTGTATGTTTGTTGGTAAAAAATGGAATTTCTATGATTGTAATGCAGTGACATCATGGATGGGATTAGCTAACGATCTGTCCATTGGGGGAATTGTGTGAAATGAAGAAACCCAGGTGCCACCTTTCTATAATTCATATTGGCCTCTGGAAACTAAGAATGATGCTGAAATAGATTTCTCAACTTTGCTTCTCACCACAAAAACAATACATCTGTCTCTCAGTCTGGGCAAATCTAGGTTAGGACCCACTGGTTTCATGAAACCCTGTCTCAAAAGCAAACGAAGACCAAAATACAAAATAAACACAAAACCACAGAGAAATTCTTGCAACGTTTTAGCAGTAGAGGAAGCAGACGGTAGATTGAGGAGGTGCACTTGTGTATCTCGAGTTGCTGGCGTTTCCAGGCCTCCATGGTCGTTCTTGTCCTCTTGTTTCTACAGAGCCACCACACCTTCCACAGCAGCCCTGGCTTTTCCATGTTCACCCAGGCTTGCTACAGTCCTCCCCTAACAACTCACCCCATCCTCCTCACACCCCAGGGTCCCTGCTCCTCTAGTCTGAGGGTTTCATTGTTCCTTTGATAAAGCAGACCCTTGAAATGGCTTTGCCTCTCTGGGGTTGTAAAACTTACTCACCCACTGTTGGAACTATAGCTGGGAGCAATTTCTTATTTATATGCCTGAAGCTCATTAAATCCCTGCTCTGTTTAGCACTCTCTCTCTAGATTTATTCAAGATTTAGATAATACATTAAAAATTGGTAGTGCAACCCCTAACCTCTTTCTGAGGTTGTGTTGGAGGGAGAAGCCCTTCCCTTCCCTTTCTCATCCCCCCACCTTTCAGAATTGCCTTTGACTCCTGTGGTGCACATGGGCGATTGCAAGGCTTGAGCACCCTCGGCGTTTGTAGCCGAAGGGAAAAGCTAGAGCTATATATATGTAACTGTGCAGGTTCCCTTTCTTGCGCCGGAGCAAACATTTGGTTGTACAGATTGCTGTCAAACTTGAACACTCCCAAGGTTATGTGCAGAAATGTGTCATCTCCCCTCATCCATGGTGATGCTTTCTTATTTAACCTGCCTTAGAGTTCAGAAACTACACTAATTGGAGGTTAAGTCTAGGTCTAAACGAGTACTGTGTTTTTCAGTTGTTAAACTAGTAGATTTAAAAATAGCATTGTGGGTGTGTCTAGACTCAGGGACAACTTGTAGGAATCAGGTCTTTCCGTTATGCAGGTTCTGGAGACTGAACTCGGGTTCTGAGGCTCAGAGAGAAGCATCTTTACCCACTGAGCCGTTCTCTGACCCCTTAATTGCTTGCTAAGGGGATATGCAGCATGAGGACAACATTGAGTGTTTATTTTACTTCATCTTGTGAGTTGCAATTGGGTTGTGAGACAGGGTTTTACTCATGTATCCCAGAATAGCCCAGAGCACACCTACAGAGGAGTCCAGACTGGTCTTTAGATCATTGCAATCCACCAGCCTCCATTTCCCAAGGTTGGGAGTCCCAGCCACCATGCCTGGCTTTAAATTGGGTTTTTATCTCTGTCAGTTCCTTTGCACTTGAGGTAAGAGTAGA
>JABTXL010002093.1:3202318-3213544 GCA_025134845.1 Neodon shergylaensis
CACGCTGAAAGAGAAGAGAGAGGAGAGGAGAGGGGAAGGAGAGGGAGAGAGGAGGAGGGGAGAGAGAGAGCGAACAAGCCCGCCCAGTGCAGGAGGGAAGTGAATGCTGTGGCCCAGCCTGTGTCCTCTTTATTTGGTTCATGACCCCAGCTCACTGGACAGTGCCATCCACATTTAGGGCAGGCTTCTCAGCTCAACTGAACTTTTCTGAAAACATCCTCGTGACCACACTAGAGGTCTTTCCGTGATGGTTCTCAGTCAGCTCAGGTTGACAGTAAACACGAACGATTGGTCACTGTCATGAAGACCTTTACTGCCTGTCCGCTCACTTGAATTGGTCCTGTGTGTATTACATATTTCCTTTTTTTTTTTTAAAATTTGGAGGGTGTATCCTCTAGGGGCCATGAAAGCCTGGAGAGTCTTCTCCCAAAGATGGCACATGGAAAAGTCAGAACTGGAGAGAAAGCCGAAGGCTCTCATGTTAAAAACCCATTCTTAATGTCTCTGGGTTTGTTGTAAGGTCTGTTTATTTATTATATGTTGTGTATGTGTGTCTGTGCACCATGTTTGTTGCGGATGTCTGTGGGGGCCAGAACAGGGTGTTGGAACAGGGTGTTGGAGCCTCAGGAACTGAGCTTACAGGCCATTGTGAGTTCCCTGGTGTGGGTGCTGGAAATTGAATTCAAGTCCCTTGCAAGAGCAGCAAGTGCTCTTCATTCCTGAGCCATCTCTCCCTCGCCCTTCCTTGTACTTATTATAGCATTATTTACAATCCAGGGGCCCAACAACAAAGGAGTGTGTAAGAAAATGTGCACACACACAACATATTGTTTTCATCCACAAAGAAGAGCAAAGTTTTGCAGAAAAATGTGTGCTACTGGAGGAAATCATATCAAGTCAATTAACTAAGTCTCAGATAAATACCAGGCTAGTGAGATGGGCCAGTGGGGAGTAGTGCTTCTCATGCAAGATTGAGGCCCTGAGTCTGAATCCTAGCATCACGAAAAAGTCAGTCATGGGCATTCCTGTCAACTCAGTAGCGTCAGGGCAGAGGCAGTACTGTTGGCTTGCTGACTGCTGGACCAGCTCCAGGGTAGTGATAGATTCCATCTAAAAGGACTGAGGTAGGAAACAGTAACTGAGCAGAGCACCTGGTTTTCTTCTCTGGCTTCCCATGATACCCACGGTGCATGCACTGCATGTACACAGATTCCACAGAGACAAGTGTCACCTATATTCCCTCGTCTGAGGCTCCCATGTTTTATATAGACACATGCGATCATGTGTGTACAGCTGTCATGGAAACCAGCGAAGCTGTAGGAAACAAAGGAGACCAATGGGACTGGGGAATGGGTAAGTAGAGGATGTGGGGAGTGTGATTTGAGTCCGTTATATACTCGCGTGAAAGTGGCCTTATATAAATAACCTAGTACAATAAAATAAAACTTTTTTAAATCCCATTTTCTTTCCATTGTCTTCATTTGCCTTCCAAAGGACTTATTGGGTGGAGTGATCCTCTCTGTACAACTCCTCTGGGGTCACTCACTCCCCATTCTGGGGATTTCTGGGGTGTTTGTAGAGTCCTAGGAAGGGAGCGAGGAAGCGCTGGTCCCATAGGCTGTGCGTGTAACCCATGGGCGACTCCAGACGCAAGCCAGAGAGTTCACTTCATACAGAAGTGACTCTGCGATTTTATTGAGACTTTCTAGTAGTTGGAAATAGGACTTAAAAAGTAACTTTCATTAAATTGAGTGAATTGTAGGACATTTCAAAGACAGTGTTTTTGAAAATGGATGCCCCTATTCTGTGTCCTGAGATTGTGTGCTCTGACTGACCAGGAACTCTTCACTAACAGAATGTGCGGTCTGTGCTCTGACTGCCCCCAGGGCTTGCCCGTGTGTGACAAGGTAGTAAGCTTTTCTTTTGCTCTATCTGAGGCTCCGAAAGAAGCTATTATTTGATTCTGGGGAGAGGCATAAGTCATAATCATAAGCTCCAATAAATGTAAATCCATGAAAAATGTTTGGCTTTAAGTTGCTGAGACGCCTAGGCTTGTAAAACCGCACAGCTGCCTTCCTCTCTGGAGCTCATGCACGTAAGAATTATCCGTCTTTTTAACAGGGAGATTTCTGCACCTTCCACGAGTCTCTGGTCTCACGATATCTAGCTGGGGAACAGTATCAAGTCCTGAAGAGCAGAAATGAATTCCTAAGTAAATGAGTTTTCACTGCTACATTTACGTACTCCTCAGAGAAACAGGGGCCAGGCATTCACTCCGGCAGTGATCCTGAGCTAACTGTGAAGTGCATGCTCTATGTTTTGTTACTGTAATCCATTCATTGATCTACATACCTAGTATAACACAGTCCTCAAGAAATACTGGTTGGATTTAAGCTGTCCTTCAATAGGAACTTTGAATGTAAGATCCATGATATATACATATATGTGTGTGTGTGTGTGTGTATGTTCAAGGCCCTAGGTTCAGTTCCAATACCCCTGCCAAACAAAGGATGGGCAGATGCCCTTTAAGTAAATATGTGCTTAGTGTGTGTGTATGTATATGTTGACATAGACTGGTTATTTTTAGACCTGTTATCAGATGATTTCAGTACTTAAAACTGATTGCTAATAGTATGAAGTTCTTCCGCATCCATCCATCTCTTCTAGAGTTCCATCTGTTGTCATTGCTGTCTGTACCCCTCTCTCTCTGAGTCTTACTTTTGCTTTCGGTGCACACTGATAACACCCTGCGTCTTCCTCTCAGCCCACTCCTTAAAAAGGGGACGTTTTCTTTCACGTCGTTCATGTTTGCTTCTGAAGGGTCCAAACAGAACCTGGGTCTAGATAGACCCCCAGCGGCTATTTCCTGAGTGCGTGTGCATTGAGGAGAAGCAGAAACAGTGTCCCGAGACCCTGAGATAGCAATCCCTGTTGTCTGTTTATGCCACCTGGTCTAGCTCTTTAGAGAGAGGAGACCACCCCTCCCCCCCAAACAAAAAGAGTGATTTACAGCCTGACTACCAGCTCCTATTGTAGAATTTGCTCGTCTTGTTGAGCAAATTCTGAGAACTGCTAACCAATGGTGCCAATCTAGGGGAGGACTATATCTTGTCCGCATTGTGGAGGACTCTGAATTAAAAATGGCCGATTTCTCCTTAACTTTTTGGGCATTAGAGGTTTCTAAATTTGAATCTGTGCCATAGCTGAAGTCAGTAACTTGGGAGTGATGGGATTTACTCCCTTTGTCTGTGCCCAAGTCTTTATCTTTGGCATGGTGACCTTGGGGCTTTTTGTGATGGATCGCTTATCCATGACCCTACTTGGGCCTGTTGCTGTTCAAGTGTCTCATTCTGTGGCTGCCCTGTTCAAGTCCTAAGCTTGGTCATAAAGCAGGTGCCCTTCACCCCCTCTGACGGCCCACATTCTGTCCGCACGGGCAGCACCTTCTCTCCTCTGAGTTGTTTTTATTCTGCTTTGGTTCCCATGTTAGGGCCCTGCTCTTCCTTTCTTCTCTGCTGAGACGTTTCTTCCCCTACGCCTGTGGTCTTGATACGCAGAGCAGCTCTCCGGGGATTAACGAACCATCCTTATGTTGCGGTTTTTACTTTATTGTCTAAGGCTTTAGTGTTTTTATGTGACCTCAGGACAAGAGGGTGTTTGTGGGACTCACTGTGGCGCCTAACAATGTGCGTGGAATGGGAATTGGTGTGTGATAGACACTCAGTGCCGGATGGATGGGAGAGTGAGAAGGAGAGGAGACAAACCCTCAGCCTCATCCTGTGTCTCCTTTCCCCAGTCCTAGTAGAGGAAAAATAGAAAGATATGCTTGCTTATTACAAACAGTTGCCCAGAGCTACATGGTGTAGAAACTCAGGACATACGCAGACATAAAGTAAATATTATTCTCAGAAGAAGCCATAGCTACAGAAGGTGGCATTCTACTTTCGAAGGCAGATGGTTGCTGTGACGTGTGGTGGGGTGAGTGGAAAGGGCCCGAGGGAGCCGCTGCTTGAGACTGGGAGCTCTGGCTGGGGACAGAATTGCTTCAAGGACTCATTTTTCTCTTGTTCCTGCCTGATCATGCCCATCCAGGCCATTCTCTGGTCCTGACACAATAGTTTTAAGATGTGCATTAGGTCAGTGGAGTCAGATGGGAGCTGTAGGTGTAATCAATAGCCATACAGAGACCAGAGGTTCTTTATTATTATTTTATATTTTGTGTTTTCACAGCTTTCCTCACCTCTCTCTGTGGCTGCTGCCCCTGGCCCAGCAGAGGGGAAGACATTTGCTCTCATACTTTTTAAAGAAACAGACTTCCCTAAGAAGTTAACCGAAGATATACCACCCTTGTCTTTGGACACGCCAGTCCACTGTGTCTGCTTTTAGGAACCATTTTATTTTAGATCTAATTCCCCTCTGCAAGCCAGGAAGGGTGTCCTCCACTTGCTTCTTTTTTTTTTTTTTTTTTAGATTTGTTTATTTAAGTATACAGTGGTCTGCCTGCATGTATGCCTACAGGCCAGAAGAGGGCACCAGATCTCATTACAGATGGTTGTGAACCACCATGTGGTTGCTGGGAATTGAACTCAGGACCTTTGGAAGAGCAATCAGTGCTCTTAACCACTGAGCCATCTCTCCAGCCCCCTCCACTTGCTTCTTGATAGGTAGCGATCCTACGCTGCCTGAAGGAAAACAGCGCTCTCCTTCTGCTAATGCAAAAGTGAAAAGCTGTGGCCCTTAAGCCAAGTCCCCAATCCCTCCTTCCACCCCCAATTTAAAAATAATAAGCAGAATTGCACTGTGAATCAATGAAAATGTGATCATGGATGGGTTGTGTCTGTCACCCCTTGCAAATAAGGGTTGGTGTATTTCTCTGCCCTGTTTTCCTAAAGGGGGGAAATTGGAAACAAGAGGAAAACAAAAAAAGTCAGGCAACCAGCACCGCTTATATTCCATAAAGCAAGTAGGTGCAGTGCCACACTGGGCTTGTCATAATTCTTAGGATTTATCGAGTGCCAGCCCGAGTCCCACTCTTCCCTTGGCTTCAGGTTTCCACGAGATTTGCAGAGTGATTGGTAAGTGGTCCTCAGCAGCCATGCCCAGAAGCACCCCTGGCCGGCAGGGCCCACACTCCACTTGTAGTGACTGATGGACTCGGGAATGAACCGAAGTCACCTTTCATGCAAGGCCTAATTGAGCTCATGTACTTGAACACCCATGAGAACGGTAGCTGGAATTTATGAAGTGGTTCTGGCTGATGGTGGGCGCCGTCTTCAGAGAAGCGGAAACAGGGCAGCCAGTTTTAGACCTGTGCTTCTTCTCCCCATGCTCACATTAGAAACATCAGTGTTTGCTCCTAAGTGGTTTCAAATGCGCAACACCCGTGAGATGCCTTCTGCCATCCTTCTACTTCCCTTTCCCTTCAAAATCCTAGTATGTGCAGGAATTATATAGGAATTATGAATAAGTATAGCGATGTTTATTGGGTCTGTACAGTCAGTTGGGGCGTCTTCCTCAATTGCTTATTTTCTGAGAAGGGTTTCTCACTGACCCTCAAGCTCCCTGACGGCCTCAGCTGGCTGAGGAGCAAAGCCCAGGTTCTCCTATTTTCCTCTCAGCTGTGGGTCTACAGCTGTGCACTGGCACACCCGGCTTTTTCGTGGTGTTGGGGATCTGAACTCAGGACGTCATGCTTCTGTGTGAAGCCCTTTGCCGTTCAGTCCTTTCCCCAGTCCCCAGTGGAGATCTTTAGATCTTGGTTTTTCCCCCTTCCCCCTCATCAGTGGACCTGGAAACAGGAAGAAACATTGTGTCCTTTGATGTGTTTTGTTTTGTAGGTGCATTTAGGTTCATTAGGTGTGCTAGGGTTGCCCTTACAGAGTACCACAGCCAGTTTATTTTCTCAGGGAGTCTGGATACCTAAGGCCAAGGTGCTGGCAGCGTTGGATCTTTCTGTAGTCTATTTAGCTTGCAAACAGCTACATGCTTCCTGGGTTCTTACATGATCTTCCCCTTGGTAAATGTCTGTGATCCCATTTCCTCAAGAATACCTGAATGTTATGAGAGTTACAGACCCTTGAAGGCTGAACAAACCATTTGAATGCTAGGAAGTGTGTGCACCTTGCAACCATGGAAGTCGCACCTATGTGCCATGGTCACCTTATTCCTCTCATATAGATGGTGTCACCTGAGGATTCCCAGAGTTTGTGGGGTGGGCGTGGGAGGATGGTGCCAGAAATAGCAAAATGCATGACACAAATATAGCAGATTGTTTTTAAAAAGAAAAACTATCATTTAGCTGGTTTAATTTCAGTTTTCCTAATAGAGGAATGAAATAAGCATTAACAAGACTGGGTAAGCATCTATAAGATAATGGAAGACGACAGAAGGCTGGGAAGCAGCAATCATCACACAAACACCTGATTGCTTGCCTTGATCGCTTTATAGAATTACTTGATTAAAAAAAAAGGCTGTCGCTGGTAGATCTAATAATTCCGAGAAAGCAAAGTTTTTGAAATCCTACGTGCTAAATGAACTGAATTGTATAAAAGCGAGGGTGAGCGTGAAATGAACTGTCCAAGATGTATGATTACTGAAAACAGGCCAAATTGAGGGAAATTGCAGGATAATAGGTATGTTTTCTTTAGTAACCTGGAAGAATTAGGGAGGCAGTGTATTAATAAGATCTGTAGACAATGGCGAGTGAAGTGTTCTTGTCTGTTTTTAATGCATGCTAGCGCCAGTGGAGCAAGGGGACCATGCACGCGAGTGTCTGTGATAGAAAAGTGAAAAGGATTGTTCTGTGCATTGGCATTGTCTGGGGGAGAAGTCACGTACTGCTGGGGTCCGCGAAGGAGACGGCTATGATCAGATGTTTCCAGACGTGGAGATCTGATGGCAGTTGATTCTGAATACAGACTGGAGCGCCTTGAGCTTTAAGCTCTCTAGTCTCAATAATGGAAACATACCAAGCAGATGCTTTGATGAATTGTACATTTTGTCTGATGGGTTTCATCCAATTATCAGCCATAATTAGATGGTATTTAGACTGGACAAACCAAGAGTTTCTTCACCTGTGAACCTTTCCAATGGAAATGTGTTTCAACAGCAAACGTGAAAGAAAAAGGCCTTGAAGAAAAAGGTTTCTTTGCAGACCCATGAAACCTGGCCATGTCAGAGAACATCTGAATTCATGTGGAAATTTTGGATACTGGATGCCCTATTCTTCTGTGGACTGGTCCCAGGTGCTGAAGAAGGGCAGTGGTCTTTGGCGGTGTGGTGACAGATGCCCATCCTCCATGCTAGGAAGGGCGTTGGCCTTTGGTGGCTTGGTTGTGGATGTCCATCCTCCATGCTAGGAAGCAGTTAGGGGTATACATACCTGTATAAGAAGGGTAAGGTTTCAGTCTGCAGAGCTGTAGTGATGGAAACACACCTTTGATGTCTAGTGAAATGCTTCTGTCTAGTTTGACCTTGGAGAAACAATAGTTCAAGAGCTCCATAAGGCATTTAGGGTGTCTCCATAGCTTCCCATTGTATCGTGTATAGGTTTTGTAGTATGAATTGGAGAATTTGCCACACTGATTGCTTATATATACCCTGGTGCTAGTAAGCAAAATATTTAGAAGTTATGGCATTCTTGATATATATTTGTTAGAAATGAAAGAATTAAAATTACACCCTATTTTGTGTTCATTTTTATTTTTAAAGAAAAATGTCAGCTTGTAAAGAAAATATTTGGACTTTGCTCATGGGAGGGAAAACATCCCCTTTCCTGTCCTGATTACTTTATGATGAAATTAATAATAAAATCATTTGTAGGTGTTTACAAAAGACCACTGGAAAACAAGATTTTCTAATTATGTTCTATTAATATCTATTTCTTAGCTCCATGTCAGAGTTGATGGATTGGGTTCAATTTTTATCAGTTTAGAAGTCCAGGCTGATTAACTGTCCGATAGAGCATTCCAGAGGGTTGGGGTAGAGAGTGTGCAGAGGCCTCAGATAGCAGAATCTGCACTGGAAATGCCTGAGCACAGACCTTCCCACCTGTTTCCCTGTAAACAGGAAATGAAAACCCGAAGAGAGTCTAGGAAGCTGGGCATCCTGGTCCTGCGACTTCTGCAGCAGCTCCCGTGCTGTTGGGAGGACAGAGTAGCTCTGTTTTCTCAGTGATGCTTTGCTTTGCTGGTTTGTGCCTAGTTTGATTTAAACCTCATGTCATTCCAGGCTGGCTATACCTTCCTTGTTTCGTTAATTAAGCATTTGTGTGGGAATTTTGGTGCACCATTTGCCCTTTTACTTGGGATTAAATATGGTGATATATTATCCTAAGACTTTCAGATCTTAAGCAGCGGTTTAAACCCAGTTTCTTTTTCTCTTATGTCAAACAAGTCCAGCACCCTGCAGTCTGGGGTTGGTGTGTGAGCCTCAGTGTCAATACCCATCCCAATGTTGTCTCCTTTTAGCGCTCACCTCATGGCCCAAGGCGGCTCCTGAGTTCAGCCATAATGCTTATATGTCTGGAAGCAGAAGGGATGGACAGGTACAGGCCATCTGGTGTCCGCCGTGAGGCTTAGGGAAGTGATACATAGCATTTTAGCTGTCACCTTATGCTATTCAGAGCTGACGTGGAAACACCTGCTGCAGAGTGATGCGCAGGCGTCCTCACAGAGCAGGAGAGCCCAGTGGTGGGTGCATCTGTGGTCTTTGCAGTCCTTCCGTTATATCTACATCTATCTATACCTACATCTACATCTGCATCTATATCTCCACACACACACACACACACACACACACACACACACACACACACACACAAATACTTAAGTGGATACAATAGAGTGGAGAGCACACTTGTTTTTTACAAATCATTTTTGAGCTAGTAAGGTTAAGATTATGTTTCTGTTCTGCTTCTGAGCTCAGCGCCACATTCTCTCCAGAGTCTTCAAGAAGAGATGCAAGCAGCTTCCCGTTGGAGCAGTTTGTGATACCCCCGCCCCCATCACCCCATCTTCAGTAGACCTAATAACGGTCTGGAAGATAGTGGGCAAATTCCAGCTCACCGTTTTGTTAAAGTGTTTCGATTTGGTTTTAGAGAATGGAAGAACATTGTAGCAATGGCGTCAAGAAAGTCATCATTTCCCCCCAAATGTTATTTTGGAACAGCAAAGGACAATATGTTTTATAGCACAACTTTTAAGATGACTGGATTGGCAATAAATTCACATAATGGAAGTTCCAGCAAGCCTTTATTTTCTACTGGGGAATTCCTTGGTTCTCGGTGTAAATTTTTAAACAGTTGATAGCAGATTTCTGTTCTTTTTGTTCCTTCCATTTCAGACTTAATGTGAAAATAGCTTGCTGTGATATAAGGAATGTGGTTTGTTAGTCAGTGAGCCAGCCATGCACGCCTCAGTTAGCAGGTATGCCAAATAGCGGCTGTGGGCAGCGGAAGGATGACCTGTAACATTGTTACTGTGACATCACTCTTCTGACCCAGAACCAGCCAGCCAGATCCACCCTCAGCATCTAACTCACCGCTCCACCGTACGCCAAGTCCAGGCTTTCTGAAGGGACTGTCCTCCCCCACTACCCACTGCTCCACAGTAAGACAAGTCCAGGCTTTCCAAAGGGACTGTCCTCCCCCAACACTCGGGACTGTCCTCCCCCAACACTCGGGACTGTCCTCCCCCAACACTCACGGTTCCACCACATGACAAGTCTGGGCTTTCCAGAGAGCTTGTGGTTCCCCCACCCCGTGTGTGTGTCTGTGTGTCTCTCTATGTGTGTATGTCCTTGTGTGTTTGCTGCTGGGTTCCCTAGAGGGACCCACACTTGCTGAGCACATGCCATGCACTGAGCTATGTTCTAGCCTACAAGCTTCCTCTTGTATAGGTAGATTTCTTACATCTCATATTGTTAACCAGTTTGTGCCGCCTCCTTTGCTAGCACCTCTCCCCATGAGCAGTATTAATTCAGTCTGAAATGATTTACAAGTGAAAAACATCAGATAAGGGTGGAGGATATGGTTCCCTTGCTAGAGGGCTTGCCTAGCTGCTGTGGAGCCCTGAGGTGAATCCTCAGGAGTTTGTAAACTGGATGTGGTGAGGTACATCTGTAATCCCAACACTGGAAAAGACAAGGACCTCAAGGTGTTATTTACTCCACAGTGAGTTTCAGCGTAGCCTGGGCTGTAAGAGACTCTGCCTTGAGATGGCTTAGAGTAACCTCTGAGTTCAATTCCCAGCAACCACATAACCATCTGTAACGAGGTCTGGTGCCCTCTTCTGGCATAGAGATGTACAGGAGGAACATTATATACATAATAAATAAATACTAATTTTTTTCATTTATATAAACATTGGGTCTGGTGTGTTATTGAGGGGCTGGTAAAAGCGTCACCCTTAGGAGTATAGGACATACGTCCTTCCTCAGGCGCTGGCTAGTGGTTGAGTTCAGATCCCTCATGTGAGTTGGGAAGGGCATACTGTTTAGACAGAAACCTGGCTCCACAAGCTTCTGTCGTGGCTGACCACATCCAGCCCACGGTGCTCTTATGTGATACACAAGCTGATGAAACTTCCCTTTCGATTGTTAGGTGGCAATCAGATAAGACACAGAGGCCAGCAGAGTGCTTACCTCATGACGCACGTTTTACAGTTCTGTGTTAAATTTGCACATGTGCGTGTGCAGGTGCATTTGTCTGTGTGTGTGCGTGGAGGCCAGAGGTCAGGGTCTGCTGTCTTCCTCTTTGGTTCACCATCTTATTTTTTTGAGACAGCATCTCTCACTGAACCTGAACCTGAACTATTTCAGCTATACTAGCCAGCCAGGGAGACCCTGCTGTCCTCCTGCCTCCGCTTACCCAGCGTGAGGCTTACAGGCAGCAGCCGCCCTGTGTAGCTTATATTTGTGTCCTGAGCAGCTGAACTCAGGCCATTTGGCTTGAGAAAAATGGCATAATTTAAGAATTCTGTAAAGAAATGAAGATATACTGAACATTAGGCGTATTATTATTATGGCTTATTTATTCAAAAATTCTGCGGGAATTGCTCATAACACAGAAGTGTTTACACATAACTGCTGTGCTTTGAGTACAACTGGAAACCCTTTATTCGTGAGATTAAAACAACTGGTGCTTTCTCACAAGAACAAATTGTGTGCTGAGGACATTTCTCTCCTCCTCCTCCTCCTCCTCCTCCTCCTCCTCCTCCTCCTCCTCCT
>JABTXL010002093.1:3213554-3264365 GCA_025134845.1 Neodon shergylaensis
CTCCTCCTCCTCCTCCTCCTCCTCCTCCTCCTCCTCCTCCTCCTCCTCCTCCTCCTCCTCCTCCCTTCCCCTTGCTCTCTTTGCCCCTTTCTGCGGCTTTACTGAATGTTTTGCCTCCTGTATATGTACGTGGTTCATATACCTACACACAACCTGGGAATATAGTTGTCTCTAGTTACATCCATTTTTCTTGCTGAGACGCATTCACAGGACAGTAGTTGGAGTCTTTGAAGTTTATTGCCCCCTCCCCGTTGTATATGTGTGTGCCTCTATAGTGTATATGACTGTAACTACCCACTTGTGTGCATAGAGGCCAAAGGCTGACCTTTGTGAGTTGTTTACTACCCTTCGAGTCCAGCTCTCTCAGTGAACCCAGAGTTTAATGATTTGGTTAGATTGGCTAACCAGTGAACTCAGGGTTCTCCTGAATTCTTCCCTCCATTGCTGGGGTGCAGACACCTGCCATTGCACCTGCTTTTAACTGGGTGTTAGATTTCCAAACCTCCAGCTCCAGATAATCTGTTTCTAAAAAGTTTGTTATAGTATCCCTTGGCATGTTGAATAAGTGCTTCACCTCTATAGATAGCATGAAGCCCAGATTTAACACTTAAGGACGGTACCTCCCTTCCCCTGAGTCCCATGGGGATTTGTTGGGAGGTTGTCTCCATTTTATTTCCCAGATAGAAAAAGAGGGACCTGCTGCTCTGCTGGGCACAGCCGTGGGGAGAACAGTCTGCCCAGAGCAGGAGCTGCTAATGGTTGTCGCATTGCCCGCTGGCTGTTTCTGCTGCCTTCTGCAGTGGACTGGCTGCTGACATGGGCTCAGAGCTCCATCTCAGCTCGCCAGAGAGCTTTCTACACGCAGCTCCATACAAGGTCCCTTGCACAGAGATGCCGACTTAAGGACGAGGTCAGTTTACATGTTCTCCATAGGATTAAGGAAATTCCACAGAAAAGAAGTGGATATATTTGGAAGGTGCCCTACAACCCAGCAATTTCCAGACCCCCCCCCCCACACCAATCATTTGCTAAACTATCTGTACAGATGTGTTAATCAAGAGCACACTAACTTGAGTGGACAGACAGCCCCAGAATCTGCGTGTGTTGGGTTGACCTTATGACCGGAGTACTAATGTTTAATTAAAGTTTATTTCAACTGAGAGTCGTTCCCAGTTTGCCCACAAGGTCTGTACAGCCCCTGCTTGCCTCATCATTAGTATTCTGGGCTCTGTCATCCTGCAGTTCAAACTCTTTCCCCTTGTTTTCACCGGGGAAGATGCTGGAACAGGGTTGCTTAGAAACACTCGGCCACATGCTCCCCGGGAATTATCAGCCTCTTCCGCACATTCCCCGCCGCACGCACAGAGAAATTGACTTTGGCTGCCGATGACAGTTAATTGATTGCAGGTTGTTTAAGTGGAAATGCCAGGTTGAAAGTATATATCCTTTCATATTCATGCGTTAGTTGCGGAGAAGCCGTGTGGTGGTGACACATTCCGCAGAGACCAGAAGTATCATGGCAGCAGCCAGGTCTGCCCTGGTGTGTTTTAGTATGCGGATCCTGACACCGGTCAGCTCACGGTGTTATCTTTGGTTGCTGGAGACCATTTCTGGAGTGATTTGTTTGGTTTCCGGTGAATGTCCATAGCCACGTCTTCCAGTGGGGTGCTGCTGGTTGGTTAGTGCACTCGGTGGGTGACGCCCTGGATGAGGAGCTGGGTACGTGAATGAAATGAAAGCCAATGACTGTCTGGTTGTTGATTTATCACTTACGTGGTCCAGAAAGGCTTTTCTTCTTTTCCTCATGCATTAGTTTATTAGAGGTAGGGTCTTCCTGCCTTAGGCCCTCAAGAACTGAGGTTTTATACTTGCTCTGCTGTGCTCTGCTTTTCTCTCCCATTCTTATTAAATAATTCATTTAAAATATTTTTTGTCCTAACTAATAATGAAATGAGTACAACGTGTGTCTATGAATTAATTAATTGGACTTAAATTAATTTTTCAAGATTCTGATTGGGCTGTCAAGGGTCTTTAAAACGAAAATGAATGAGGAACACCGATTCCACAGACGCTAGCGCCAGTCCATGAAGTGTGCCCTGTGCACACCACTAGACGGCCGGAGCTAGAACTGCTGCTGCATTCTAGGTTTTCAGTGAAAGCATAGTGTTAAAGAAAAACAGTAAAGTCTGCCCCAGCGGGGATGCTCTAAGATTATAACATTCAACGGGGGCTTGATGTTGAAATCCAAGTAACCCTTAAATAAGGTCATTTAAAAATTACTGCTTATTTTTCTTAATTATGATCCTTTCATTTTTTGTGTAATTATATATATATATATCATAATCTCATAAAATAGTGTGCAGTTTGCAAGCTAATCTGAGATGCACAAGTCCTCAGAATTTTGTTTCATTTCTCTTGAGAAGTTTGTTGCAGATTTTTTACATTTATTTTGTTTTTATTTTACGAATATGAGCGTTTCGTGGATTTTTGTGCATTGTGTGTCGCCAGTGCCCTTGGAGGCTAGAAGAGGGCACTGGGTCCTCCGGAACTGGAGTTACTGATTCTGGCCTACTAGGTGGGTGCTGGGAACTGAACCTGCATCCTTGGCAGGAGCAGCAGTGTAGAGCCATCTCTATAGCCCCTCTTTTAAAGGGTGGATCTCACTTTGCAGTACAGCTGGGCTTGAGCTTGGCATTCCTGGATTATAGATTCGCACTACCACACCTGGTTTGATATACATTCAATCCACCTTTTCCATCCTGGGTGTCTTCCTAGATGACGAATCCCATGGACCCCACCCCCCCTTCCCACTTTTTTTTCAGTGTCCTGAACTGCAACTCTTTGAATAAGTAATTTACCCCTAAATACGGTCCATGAGCAGAATTCGGAAGGGCCTCAATTCTACCAGCATTCATTGTGCTGATCTATACTGTTAGCTAGAGGATACATTGTAGCATAGGCTAGTTAGCTACTAGGAGATCAATGCAAAGATAAATGCATAATAACTTATTTAATGAAACCATCTCTGGATTAAACCAAATCTCTCCACACTGTTGGAACAGTACCTGTCACTAAGTTGAGTTAGAAACAGTGTTGAGGTTGACATTGTGAGTGCCTTCTAGGTCATGGCTGTAATATATCCTGATATTCTTGACATGAAGTACAGAGCCATTTTTAAATCTTTAATACACTGGAATACCAGCAAGTTCTGCAGGGCCCTCTCTAACATGTTAGAGAAGGGAGAAAAATACTAAGTGACCTCTTTAGGATGTAAGTCATGGGGTCATTTGTGTTCTTTCTTCTGCCTCACTTCCTCTGACAATTTGACTAGCATTAATTTAAAAGGAGGGTGGTTTCCATTGTGTGTGTCTGTCTGTCTGTGTGATATGTGTGCAGGTGCTTGCAGAGGCTAGAGACATCAGATTCCCCACAGAGCTGGAGTACCAGCAGTTGTGAGCCATGTGACATGGTACTGGGATGTAAACGTGGATTCTGTGGAAGACAGAGCTGGCTCTTAGCTGCCAAAGTGTTTCCGCAGTTCCCATTATAATTGACCTTAAAAAGGTAAATTACATGTATGTATGTATACATATATGTGTGGATATATGTATACCATAGAGTATTGTGTAAGTCAGAGGACAGCTTGCAGGTGTCAGCCTTCCCCTTCCACCGCATGGGTCCTAGGGATTGAACTCAGGTCATAATGCTTGGAAAGCAGGCAGTTTTACCTGCGGAACCATCTTGCTGGCCATCATTAGTGTGTGTGTGTTTATGTATATGTATGTATGTATAAATATATAATGTTTTATATTCTTTACTTTTAATAGCACATCTAGTAGTTAGATTTTTTTTGTAGTCTACTTTTCTGGTAAAGGGGGAAAATTATTGATTCATAGGTAAGGTGTAAAAGCTGAGGCCAACAAAACCATGGGAAAAATGAGATGTGGCCCGTCTGAGCTTCCTGCTAATCCACCTACACTCAGAGCACTCTTGTCAAGTTGCATACTCAGAATCTCTTGGCTGTGTGAGTGAAACCCTTCGCTCTTTGACTTGGAATAGCTGGTAGTATTTTCAAGATAGGGAAACTGTGGAAAGCATTTATAGCAGCTAGTGGTTGTTTAGTAATTCCTTGCTCCAAATGTTCATATTTATCATAATTTGGAGGGCGTTTTTTCTTTGTAGAAATTCTAGTTGCTCGAATGACCTGAGAGCATGTGACTTCGGCCAGCTAGAACCCAATGGGATTTGTTTACATTCTTTTGCTAACCCAGACTCCTAGCTCATTTTTCCTAATAACTTAAAAATAAAAAGAGCCTAGTATTCTTACTTCCCAAATAGCTAACCTTGTCTAAGTGAAACTCACCACGTGACAACAAATGCAAAACCCTACATTTAATGAGGAAGTAATTTCACAAACCAGTGTACCAAAACTTGAATTGTTAGTTTAATCACAGTGTGGCCGCTCTCATACTTAATTGGTTCAGGCCTTGCTTTCTTCGAAGCTTGCATGCCATCTGCTCCGTGGGTTTATTATTCTTCGGTGTGTCATTTGCTTTATTTCCCAGATACGTAAGATTTTATTTCTGTGACTTAGAGTTACTGCTAGCTCTGCAATCACACGCTGAAGGAGAAGCCTGCAACTGCTCATGTTTTATGGCGGATGATATACAAAGCTTAATCCTGATTCACTGGGTTGTAAAATCCAAATAAATTATATATGGAAATGATTTAGAAGAATGCTTGCCCTCTACTGAGCTCAAAAGTTACATGCTGTTATCTTCATTTTCATTTCCATTCTCATACAAAGAGCATTATCTATATATATACACACACACATGTATGTATAGTACACATATATGAAATGCATGTACTTATACGTATATATGAAGTATATGTACTTATAGATATATTTCAAATTTTGAAATTATAGCTTACATTTCTCTTCCCTTCCCTTCCCTTTCTCACCACCAAACCCTCATATCTGACTCTTCCTGCTCTCCTTCAAATTCATATCTTTTAAAAAAAGCCTAATTGTTATTGCATCCACATATGCCTATGTACATACAGTCTGTTTTGGTCCATATAATGCTACCTGCATGTATGTTTTCAGGGCTGGTTGTTTGGCACTGGTTAACAAACTGGCTTGCACTTCCCTGGGGAGGCCACCTCTCCTGCTGCCAGTGTTACTTGTAGTTCTCTGTGTGGGTTTGAGGCTTTGTGGGCTTTTCTCTATCCACTTTGGCATGTTCGTTGGTCAGCTGACCTGTGAGCCGTCATGTGGGTGAGCCCTTTGGCGTGTTACTTCTGATACTACTAGGAGACACAGTCCCAGAGCACACTTCCTGATCCTCTGGCGCTCACAGTCTTTCCGCCCCCTCTGCGGCAGTGTTCCCCGAGCCTCAGTTTCCAGAGTGTGTTGTAGATGTATCAGTTGGGCCTGCATGGTACAACTCTGCATTTGATTGGTTGTAGTTTCCTGTAGTTGACTGTTGAAAGAAGTTTCCTTGTTGAGGGGTGAGGACTGCACCCCCATACCATCAATTTTTACCAGTGCTCTTCTTCCAGTTTCTCATATATTTTACTATAAAGAATGTAGAATCTTTGCCTTAATTTTGTCGATGATGGGGGCCGGGAGGTGGTGGCGCACACCTTTAATCCCAGCACTCGGGAGGCAGAGGCAGGCGGATCTCTGTGAGTTCGAGGCCAGCCTGGTCTACAAGAGCTAGTGCCAGGACAGGCTCCAAAGCTACAGAGAAACCCTGTCTCGAAAAAACTAAAAAAAAAAAAAAAAAATTTTGTCGATGATGGGATTTTATTTTAACCTTGATATAAAGAAAGACAACAGCTGTCTAACATGTTTTCCTCTGTTCCTGGTGATAGCTGATGTTTCTTCTGATCAAGACACTTGGTATATTTTATTCTGTGACTCTTGTACTGTGGTGTGGGTAATTAATTGGGGCATCCTTGGAAGGGTTCTTTAGGTAATGGTTATCTTGTCTTGGTACGTAGTTCGCATAGTTGCTGTTGGTCCTTCCCTTCCATCCTTTCCAGAATGTGCAGTGAACTTCTAGAAGCTTCTTTCTGCTGACTGTGTGTGTGTACAACATACGCCTCTGTTTTCTGTGCTTCAGATTGTTTAGGTGGGTGGTGCTGGACTTCCTTAGGGTAGCGATTCCTATGTCCTGTAAACTTGGTCTGAACTGGTGCGATGTGAGCCCCTTGTATCTGCTACCACAGGTGTGTGGAACTCTCCAGCTCTGGTTGTTGGATAAAGAATGGAAAATTTTGTTGGGTGTGGTGTTGCACACCTACTGTTAGCCCAGCATTTGGGAAGGCGTGGAGCTGATGGAGAAACCCACACTAGTCTGGCCGACATCATAAAACCCATTTTAAAGGGGGATTAAAAACAAACCTTCATCTTTGCTACCTCTCATGGAACTACAGAATCAGTATTTTAGAATTTAAAAAGATGTCAATCTAAGCTCATGTTTTCATACTGACCTCATCTAAGAGTTCTGTAGGAAGTCTCCTTCCCAATTTGAGGCTTACTGATTTTCCCATTGAATTTTGCACAGGAACAAAGCAGTCTGTACATCTTATTTTCCCTCTAGTCTCCGCGCTCCACCTTCAGCGCTAAAAAAAAGGACCGTGCTTAGTACTGCTGCAATCCAGCCCCTCTGCTGTGTTTCTGAAGAGACTCAGAGGCTGGAGACCTGACTCAGGCTTACGGATGCTTGCTGCTCTTAGAGAGAACTCAGGTTCAGTTCCCAGCACCCACAGGGTGTCTCACAACCATGCATAGCTCCAGTGCCAGGGGATCCAAGGTCCTCTTTTGACTTCCATGGGCACTGCCTGCCCTTGGCACACATCCATGTGTGCAGGCAAAACACTCGTGTTAAATAAAAATAGACGACTCCGAAAAGAACCCACAAATCAGAATAATTTAAACGATCAGTGTGGATTTTAAATGCTTTACAGTATTTTAGGACTACTGACCGAGGACATAAACAGCTTTTTAGAAATTTAAGCTAAATTTTTTTATATGATTACATACATGCTTTTTCTTTATAAGATTACAAACATGCTTTTTCTTTGGTTTTCCCATTTTTGCAAAAATTTCCTCTGGGCATAATCTTTATCTTTGCTTGAAGGAAAGGGAAAGAAGCATCTCCTATTATTTGTGGAATTATCTGTTCCTATTTTTATTTTCACAAGAAAATAGTCTAATAATGAAGAAGGATTTTTGTCATCTAGTGTGTCTAGTTGTCAAAGTCAGAAGGAAAGGCTCGGCGAGCTGCTGTCACTCGGTCCTCTTTGATAATGCCACAGATGACCTTCGTTTCATCTGTTTTCTAATATTAACAGAAAAATGTAAATGTGGTTGTAGTCCTTCATGATTTATGTTGGCTTCCTTTTAAGAACATTGCTTTAGGGAGGGGGAGGGAAAGGGGAGGCGGCGGTGGGGAAGAGACAGAAGTCTTTAATAAATAAATAAATAAATAAAAAATAAATAAAAAAAAAGAACATTGCTTTATTTAAGTGCAGTCTTATCTTTAAGCATTCCAAATTTGTTTCAAGCATAATTTCTCCCATTTTTTAAAATGGGTGATCAAAATCATCTTTCGCGTCCCGTTTGAAGTTTCTTGTGCTGGGATCCAATGCTTCGCAGTCCTCTGTGGTCCCATGAGGCGACTGTGTTTTCTGCGCAGCATTCATAGACTCGTGTGTGTCTCTGTGGAGTGTGGGTTTCTTCTTGGCTGGTGCTGTCTTGCTGTCTTTGATTGCTTGAAATTTGTTAACAATGATTTTCTTCTGAAGGAAAATTTAGTTATTCTTTCTATTGTTATTTATAAATGCTAGCTTGTCTGGGGAGACATTGTTTTGAAGGTATGGAGGGTGTAGGTCCCTGTGTATGAGGAGGATTGTGATTAGCTTGCAAGGGGCTCTGGGTTCAATATCTGTACGTAAGAAATAAATCAAAGTCTTTTTTTTCTTTTCTGTGTGAAGAGACTGAGGGGAAGTGTGATGAGGTGAATATTATTTGAAACAGCAGTCAGGAAAAGGAGTCAGGCAGCTGACTTGAGTGCCTTCTTTCCAGTCGAGAGAACTCTGAGTTCACACAGTGAATGTGCCTACACCAGGTGGGGAATAGGTTTTGGACGCTGTCTGTTAATCACGTGAAGTCCAATGTCTTTCTCTTCAATCTTGGATGCTGTCTGTTATCATCTCTTGGGTCCAGTGTCTCTCTTTAGTCTTTGCAAACCTCTGCTTTGGAGGAGAGTCGGTTGCCCGGATGCACTGTTGCGCCTTGGTCACACAGCTCTGTTGGAAGCACTGTTCTTTGAACCAGGTACTTTTGTTACTTTGCACAATTAATGGCAAGGCCTCACTGTTCCCCAGGTTGGCCTGGAACTGTTCTCTTGCTTCAGCTTCCTAGGAGCTAAGTTCCAGCCTGTGCCACGGTGTTCAGCTTCCATGAGGTCATAGAGGAACAGCTGCCGCCATCCAGGTGGATGAAGATGCCTGGTACTAAAGGTAGCTTGGGTTTGACCTGCAACTCAGATTAGTCCCCAGGTGCACTGTGCCTCCAGACCACCCCTTGAAAAGTGAAATTTTAAGACTCGGAAACGAATGACCCGAGGCACAGCCGTTACTAAGAACACTTGCTTCTCGGGTTTATGTGTGCTTGATTCTTTTCCTGCCATGCATTTGATTTGACCAGATGGTCTTCAGAAGTGACCAGATGACTTGTCTTGATAGAATTAAACTTACTCTCTTAATTGGATATAATTGCTCAATAAATTGCCCCATGTTTGCACAGTGATTAAGACCCTCATTGTTCTGACTTTTAAAGCTGTTGCTCTTGCGTTGGAGATGTTACCATCATCAGTACTTGCCTGAGCGTAATCGTTACGTGTTAATTTCCAATTAGTTCAAATAACTTGTTTCAGTAGATTAGGAAGATAATATCTTTTGACACCTTTGCACTTCCTTCCAGAAAGGGATGATAGTTCATTTTTCTGAAGATACGTATGCCTTATTTGGCTTAAGACCCGAAATGTAAAAACAAGATCCTGTAAAACTTCTAACTTGAAAATGGGACAGTAAGTACTCTGCCCAGAACTGTAGGGCCTAATCTGAGTACATTCGGCACCATGGGTGCAGAGGAGGGGGATGAGGCCCTGTGTCAACCTGCACTACAAGGTCACGGTGTGGAGTTGAGTAACTCCTCCTAGAAGATGCCTGGTGCTGTGACTTTCCTAACTCCGCTTTGTTGCCGTCGGCTTCCGTGGCAGATGATAACAGCAGATGGTAACTCTAGAGGGAAAAGGTGTGTGGTTCACGGCTCCAGTTTGTGACTGGAGGGACAGCAAGCTCATTGCCATGAGTTCCTCCCCTCAAAGCTCAGACAAGCAAGAACAAAAGACTTGTACCCCTTAGCCATCGTTCAGTCCCCCCCCTCCCCCGACACCAATATTTGTAGCTTTGTGAGGTTCTCTGCCTCCAATTGCATCTCATTGAAAATCAAGCCTGGAACTCACAGGCCTTTCGGAGATCCTTCCGCCTGCAAGAACAGCACAATATGCACCTGGTTTTAATGAGTATAATTTTGAGTAAGGACTAATGGAAATTGGAGCCAATTGAAAGGAAACTTTGTTGCAGCTTTGGTGAGATACAGTTCTTGAATTGTCATGGTGGCTATTGTTAGGTCAGCTAGAAACAGTTTAAATCCTGTTGAACAGAAAGGGTTGGGAGTAATGATAAAGACATTGCAGTGAACTTCTGATTCTTCAGCCACCGTTATACCATACTCTTTATCCTCATGAGATTGGAGTTAGGATGCAATTTACACCAGATATTTTCAGTAAGCAAAGCTATGCTTCCCACCCCCTCCTGCCTTCTCTGGGTTGGAATTCAACTCTTCTGTGCTTACTTTAAGTGCCAGTGACGCCTGTTTACTGCCAGGAAGGTTTTGCTTTGAAGCGGTTGCTGGAGGCGCAGTTCAGTGGCAGAGTATATATGTGTGTCCTGGATTCGTTCCCAACACACAGCGACACATGCAAAAGAAACCAAACCTTGCTACAAGGAGTGTTTGCAGCATGTCCTCACCAAGTACATGTTCCGGGGAAGGATAGAGATTGTGGTGTGGTTCTGCTGTCCTTTCATGATCAAGCTGTGTTAGTGCCCAGGGCTGTGGCTGTGACAGATCCGTGTGAGGTTCTGACCCTGGCTCGTGGTGGCCGTCTTTTGCATCTCATGAAAGTGCCGTCAGGATCTGTTGAAAGAATGAGGTTTAGCGTAACTTAGTGGACTGTTTCTGCTTTCTGTCTTCTCTCTACTTCCTGTCACCCATGGGGACAACCCTGCTTCTCACAAAGGCATTATCTCCACAGAGTTTAAAAACAAAGTCTTTATCTATTGACGTCAACTTCCAAGTATAGGAATTATGGTTCATACCAGAATTGTCAACCAAATTGAATTCTGAAAGTGCAGTGTTGGAAGAACTGAAAATGCAGGTTTTTACGTAAGGGGGAGTGTTTGCCTCTTCTGACACTTGTCCTTTCTTCATGATTGCATCCTTCAGGTTGAAAAATTACCCACCAAACCTTTGAACACGGTCAGTGTTAATTTGATGTATGCAGACATACTTGATCATGAAACATATCTTTGGCATTGTCAAGTCTTTCTGCATGACTACCATTTGAATCATAACAGATTGAGGTTTGAGATGGATTACTGATGTGCACAGGTGTGCCCTTTAGAGAGTCTAGAAAAATCCCCCCAAAATACTCTTCTAGACCCTAATTTCTTTTCCAGTCGTCAGAGTAACCTGTGATATTTTTATATCCAGGTCTTAAAATTCAGTTGTTTCTTTTTACCTGGGACAGCCAACATTTACCACTGCTTTGAACAACTCTGGAATAGTATGTTCAGAAGCATAGTGGACGTTACTGGTGCTAATAAAGTCGCATAGCCTGGGGCTGGCTTTGTTAAGCCTTCCCAGTTCTGTTCTTAAAGAATAGATCAGTTTATCTTTCTCTGGACACATGTTAATGTCTGTTCTAGGTAACATGAGCAGTCTCAGCTCAGCTCCTGGAAACACCTTTGGTTCTTGAGCCTAGGAACCTTATGTCTGCCAGGCATGCACTCTTAACCATCAAGGTTTCCTTTGAGGCAGCATCATTTAGGACGACATCTTCCTCGTTGGCTATGTGACTGTCTGATGGACCTCTGCAGTCTGTTACCCATTGCTGAAGTCACTCCTCCTAGACTGAATGAGGGCAGAGAGCATCCTTTTCATTGCCTGCTATGACTGCCTGTGTGTGTGTTCTGTTGGAGGAGTAACTTTGCTAAACCATGGAGTCACGCATGTGTCATTTACAGATGAAGACGTGACCCTGATAGGTTTGTGTTCTCATGAGAACTCTTAGTTTGCCAGCTTGTTAAAATACGGCCTCCTTGGGGCTTTAGTGTCTATTCCCCAACTGCTCTTGTATATCTCAGGCAGAATTCCTGTCTCCGTGTTCAGTTTTCTTCGAGATGATCTTGTGAATGGCCTAGATGCTCACTGTTGAAAATAAATTGGGTTTTTAATAATAATCTATATCTGGCTACCTCCCCAGTGTTTATTTATAACTCCGGCTGGAAAAGGCACAGGGATGTATTTATGATTCTAAGAGGCAAGTTTAGTCCACTGAGCACTTGGGCTTTAGAAAACCATAGCAGCTTTGTATCAATGAACCAACAAAGTCTTTTAAATCCTAGATCAATGAAAAATACTACTTTGCCAATAAGATCGATTCAGTCAAAATGAGCCCCTGTAAAGACGCGAGCACAATTAATTAAATACAAGGCAGACTATAGCAGTCACCTGTGTTAAAAAACACAGAAACACAGAGGGATTAGGAAGGTGGTATGCTTTATCAAAGGGTTTCAAAAGCCATTAAAAGGATATCGATTTAGAGGTAAAATGGGCTTTCAACACTGAGGGGATTTACCCCAGCCTGTAAAGATAGAGGGGGCGCAGCTTGTGAGGAACACTAGCTCAGCATGGGGTCCCCAGAGTCTACCCCAGGATGGTGCACATACAACAGCAATGCAAGAAGAAATACATGTCGTGTGTGTACAGAATTAATTATTGCTTCAGCGTAGGTAGAACTGTTTGATGTGTCTGGGTTGGAGGAAGGGAAGAGTGGAGCCAGAGGTACCTTTGCTTTCTTTGTAATAGTTTACCGTTTGCTTCTCACACATTGATCAGAGTCACAGGCTGCCAGAAAAGAGAACTCATTCCCATGTTGTAAATGACTCAGTACTTGATATTATCAGGAATGATAAACATTTCCTCAATTACTCTAAAAAGCAAAGCAATTGTAGTAATTTATTCTTCAGTTATTGCCTGCAATTCCACGATCCTCACACAGGGGCCAAATTTCTATTTAGAGCAGAACTGTAGCTACTAGATTCTGTTGCAGCAACATTTACTTAGATTGGTTTTGGAATACGACAAGTCACAATAAGCCTCTGCAAAGCAATGCTAGCATTCTTTGTGGTTTAGCAAGGTGTGAGGTTTGTTATTTTGTATCAAAGCAAGGATGTATTTTCTACCTGCAAGAGGTGAAGAAGCTGAGCGACATTTGGCTTCTTCTAAAAAGGAGCCAATTTGTCTCCCTTCGCTCTGTACACAGCCCACAGCCGGACACAACAAATGTGCCTCCATCTTTAACGGATAAGTAGCCTTGACTGCCTGCCGTAGTGATAATTACTTATATTGCTGCTGTGCATACGCCACGGCCTCTGTGTGTTCTGGTTATTTGACTACTTGGTAGTTGTTTTCTGGGTACAAGCCACACCCCTTAGGCCCTGCTGTCCCCTGAGCTTGTAGAGATGAATAAAGCTCTATCTTGTTGGTTGAATAGGTTTGCACCTAGCTTCCTTTCCCCAAGAAATTGGAGGTAAACACATATCCTTGGATAACTGAGTTAAACACATTTGAAAGATAGCAATAACCTATTTGGTAGGAGTGGCTCAAGGCAGATTGATCATAAGATCTTGAAATGATGCACAGAAAAATCCCTTACTTCCTGGACATTTAAAGGAGGAAATACTACGTGGCCTGGTGTGAGAGGAAGGGTTAATAAACAAACCACCGTGTCCTGAAAGGCTTAGCGCAAGAGTGAACATAGTCTGTGTGCCAGGAATCTTCTTTCATAGATACTAGGATGTTGGTCTTCGAAGGAGGGCCTTGACTTAGGGTGGAGAGAGACTCTGTAAGAGTCTGGCTTATACTCAGGCTTCACGATCAAAGCAGACATGAATAAAAAAAAAACCTAAGTGCTTCAGTTTTATTCACTGAGATTGACTTAAAGGAGCTGAAGAAGCATAGTGCTCTTCCGTTGCTCGTAGGATGTTAGGGGTGTTCTGTTCGCTCTCATTATACTGCACATCACAGAAGCAGAGTCAGCTTAGCTTCATACAGAAGGGAAACCGTGAAGCTGCAGTGGAACAACAGGGGTTCTTTCCAGCTTCATGCAGCACAGGAAGCTGATAGGCACCAGCCAGTGCAGGAACTTGCTGGAAACTCTAGAAGTCCCAGTGCCTCCTAGTTCTGCTCTCCTGTCTAGTATTCTGCCTTGTCCGCCTAGGGGAGCTTTCTCTGCCCTCGTCCGTCTCTGCTGCTGCTTGTTTCACCCTGCTGGGATTTCCTTGTAGCTGTGCTGCCCACGCAGAGACACAAAGTCCTGTGGGAGGCAATCCATTGGCCCATCTCAGGTGAAGCATGCAAGCTGGTTCTCATCAGATGTGCCCAGAAGGGATTGTGTGAACAACTGTCATGAATGGTAGGGTACAGTCACTCAGAACAACGTCTACCAGGCCTGTTTTACTCTGTAGGGTATGTGGCAATTGGGTAATGTGTTGGGGGTACAGGTATCTTTCAAACAATGGCAAGTAGCACTGCAATAGAATGATATGACCTTCAGGGCTTGAAATAACAAAAGGTAAAAACATTAGCTGGGCTGTGGTGGCCACACGCCTTTAATCCCAGCACTTGGGAAGCAGGGGCAGGCGGATCTCTGTGAGTTTGAGGCCAGCCTGATCTACAGAGCTAGTTCCAGGACAGGATCCATAGCTACAGAGAAACCCTGTCTCGAAAAAAACAAAACAAATCAAACAACAAACAACAAACCCTCCCCCAACCAACCTCCCAAAAAACATTAAAGACATGTAAAACTAGTGCAGACATATAAGATAGGTGTACACACATGAAAGTCATGTGATCTGCCTCCTTGTAACTTCCCGTGACTGCTAATACATAAAGAGAGGAAACATTCATGCTTCTGTGGTCCTGTGATTTTTCTTCTTTCACTCTGATTCAGTTTTTTTTTTAAAAATTGTTTCTCCATGTATGCAATATTAAAGATTTGTCTTCTACTTGAATTCTGACATGGTAGAAACACTTCCTGCCAGCTTTAATAGGAAATGTGGCCTCATGGTTCTGTTTGAATGAAGGGGTCACATAACTTTAAAGCGTCCAATTACTCTTACTACAAACAGAGTGTGTGATGCCGAGGTCTGATGTCCCCACTGCTCCTTTTGCCATCCTCCCCACCGCCAGCATCTGCCCCACACTGCGTTTGTCTCAGCAGCTGGATCTCCAGGTCCTACCAGTTTCAGGAGAGCCACAGGGGATGCTGCGCGTTGTATGGATTTGCACAGATTAAAACGATCCTGTTATAAACCGGAAAGTATAGTTCCACTGCCTCCAATTCTTTTCTACCATTGCCTCACCCTCCTTGAATTAACCACTCAATTAAAATGATTCTTTTTGTGTGTTCATGTGTGTAGGGATCAGAGGATGAATTGTGGGACTCAGGCTTGGAGGAGCCGAGTACAGTCACTTACTGAGGTGTCTCAGCAGCCCTTGGTTTACCGATTTGAAAAAGACTGAAGCTGTTTAATTTTAACTAGATCCCAAACACTGGTATCATCATTTAACTATCTGCCAGCTTTCTAGACTTTTCTTCGTGAATGAATACTGCTGGCGTCTTTTCTGATGTGAGAAATTGTTATGATTTCCACGAAGTATAACTTGTTCTATGAATAATTTTGACCTAGTTGTAAAGCCCAACAATTTAAACACCGTGTCCCAATAATGCGAGACTCTAATTCCGGATGAATAGCTGCTCGGTTTAATTGTGACCTCTTGTATTCTTTCTTTTGGGCTATATTACTTCTATGACAATTCGGGGTATATTCTTTAGAAATTCTATCTTTTATGCTTTGGCAATTTTCTGTTCCTAGTTAGGAATAAGGCTTGCTTTTAAGCGTAGTCTTGGGCACTAACTTTTCCTATTGTTTAACAAAGGGCAGCCACTAAGAGCTAATACAAAAAATTCTGGAACTTTCCCTCGTTGGTACTGAAAGTGCTTGTCAACACTTCATCACCGACATGGCATGTGAGCTAATGATGCCCCGAGTTTAAACCTCTTACATTCAATTAGAGAACCTATTAGCTTTGGAAGTAGTAAACAATAATTGACATTTGCTGAATTTTAAGTAGAAGCCGCACGTTGTGTTTTATTTCGGGGTGCATGTACTATTTTGTGTTGAGCTGTGAAAATGTGGAGTCTTGAGAATCAGCTACCTTCCAGCGTTTAACCTAAAGTCTCTTCCTGATTTTAATGTGTAATATTTCCTCCTTTTAATTGCAAACATGTTTCTCAAATATTTACACGCAATTTTTAAGGTGCTAATTGGCAGTAGACTAGCTGATGGATAGTGAGCTGACATTAACTTAAAAGCACATCCACAATAAAGTTTTGTTTCCTTTTCTGCAGTTGCCGGCATCTGTGTGTTAAGTGCACACTGGTCTAACAGCGAAATACATAAACCAGCAGTTTTACAGGCAACTCACCTCACCAGAGCCCCCGGGTGTGAGCCATCAGCCTGCCTCAGTAGAGTTCCTTAAAGCTTTGGTTTTGATGAAGGTCTGAGACTTCATTCAGACACAAACAATGCTTGTTAAATCTGCTCTGGCTGCTGTGGGCCAGTTGGATTAAGGAAAACACACCTTCCTTCCTTCTGAGGCCCCCAGTATTTGATGCATGGAAACCCCTGATATCATGTTTCCGGAGTCATTGCTTGTTTCTTCTATCTAAAATTTCTCATGTTGTAATGTGCTGTTCTTAGCATCCATCCGTCCATGCCGGCGCCTGAGCATGCTGCCAGAGCAGGCGTCTGCACACTCCAGTCTGTTCTCCTCCACATGTTTGGGCTCCCCAAGACTTTGCTGTTGATCTAACATAACATTTAGAGTTGCACCTTCACAGGGCTGCATGTTCAGTGCATCGCTATGGGGAGACCTTTCGAGGTCTGTTTTCTCTGAATGCACAACGTTCCCAGGACAGTTTCTTTGTGCCTTTCCACAGCCCCGTGCTGAGCTCCGAGATTTGGAGGATCTGCATGAACCTCTGGCTGCAGTGTGGACTGGGTGCCGCAGGCCACTCCTGACTCTGGACCAGTGTTGCTCACTGGTGTGGGCTATGTTCACATCGACTCCGCTTGAATAGCATCACGCCACATGTGTGGGCCATTTGACTGTTTGAAGTGGTTTAGAGTCCAGGTCAGCGTGGATGCCGGTAAACACAATGCCGTCTTCATATCTTAATGCCTCTTCCTCCATTAATGTTTCTTAAAACGACATTTCTGCCGCAAGCACCAGTTAAACGATCCTGAGATTTAAATTATTGTTCGCGTCCTTTATTCGGCGTTTCATTTACCCTCCCCCCCCCTTTGTGACTCTGAAATGTCACTGTGGGTGTTTTTTGTAGCACGGTCTCCCAAAGGATGGTTCTGAACATCCATAGTTAGATAAGAGCTTTCTTTTCTGTCCGGCCCTTCCCCCATTCTTTTCTGTTGGTCCAAGTGTAGAGACTTTGAAGAAGGCTGAATTAGCACTCATTTTCCTAAACAGACTTTTTTTTTAAGCTTTTCGTGATGTCCTGGCTAGCCCTGGTGTTGTCTTTTGTTAAAGTCACGGTTCCTTCCGCCTGTGGGATCTGGCTCAGCACAGCGATCTTTGAGGAAAAGACAGGGTGGGTTCATGTCCTTCCGCGTGGCTGCACCCAGTGTCCACGCTGTGCCTCCCCATGTCTGGCTGTGAAGTGGACTAGAAATGGATTTAAGGAAAGGAACGGCTGTATTTAATTGGGGAAGAAGGAAGTAAGGGAGCAAGTGAGTCTGTGAATCCGGAAGACCAGCCCACCCAGCAGGAGTGTGGCTTCCAGGACATTCCAGCTAGCTTCCCTGCAGAAGGTCCCCCTCCAGTCTGCGTATGCACATGAGGGGCGTGTGCGTGTTTAATCCAATCGCTTAGTTACACAGCAGTGATGTGTGCAGTTGTGCCCCGTCTATAGGACTCACCCCTGTTTACTTTGTGCCTGAGAACATGGACATTTCTGATTCTCTGAGGTCCACGCAGTGCCTTTCAGTTGATCGCTGGGGCGGAATGGGGTTAGCTGCTACTGTTCCCCGGATTTTCAGGTGTTGGGGTTGGTTGTGGAGGAAAGGCTCCTCGTTTCTTCAGGCCTGCCTCCTGGCACCTGTGTTCTTTGATACTCTCCTATAAACCATGTGTACAAAGGAAACCTGGTTGCTCTCCCTTGGCCTGCCTCAAGCCTCTGGGGTGGGTGTCAGTCAAAAAGAGGGTGTCCGTGAACTCCTAGGCTCCTTGATCCTGATGTATGTAGCCTGTTAGGTCTTAGGTCTGCTGTCCCTATTCGTTTAAGATGGTTGTTCTCAACCTGTGGGTCACGGCCACTTTAGGAGGTTGAACGACGTTTCCACAGGGATTGCTTAGGGCCATCAGGAAACACAGATATTTACGATTCATAACAGTAGCAATACTACAGTATTGAAGTAGCAACAAAAATAATTTTATGGTTGGGGTCAGCACAGCATGAGGAACTGTGTTATAGGGCCTCAGCGTTAGGGAAGTTGAGAACCTCTGATTTAAGAGAATGTGAGTGCTGGGTCAGTTATGTGAGTGCATATGTCTGTAATGGCAGGTTGTTGGTTTGTGTGCTAGCATTAGCTGGTTAAAGATCATGACATTTATCAGGGTAGCAGGATGCCATCCCTTTTCTCCCAGCATCTTGGGCACAGCTGACACGGTTGTACTTAAAATCAGGTTACGAAGAAGAAAGCGTATTGGCTGGCTTCATGGCAGCCATGTGGAAACATGATTGGAGGAGGGAAGAAAGGATGGGCTGAGGACATAGTTGAGGGAATTGCTCTGTGGCAGCTCTTCCTTTCCCCAGGGGCGAGGCAGAGCTTCCGTGGAACCGCGGCCTCAAGGCCTACTGCAGACTACGTGGGGCTACTGTTTTGTGGCCAGCTCTTCCACAGAAAGGTAGACAGAAGGTTTGAGAACTATTTTTATAGCCACAGCTGTCTCTGGGCTAAGGGGTTAGTGTGTACCTTGTAGAAGAGGCTCTCTGGTTTCTGTGACTTGCCTCTGGGGAGAAGGTAGAACAGGGAAAGGGTCAGTATGGTTGTATCTGAAGCCACCCCATGGTCAAAGTGGTCAGCCTGCCAAGAGGCATTGGGGTCATTGTTTTCTGAGACCCCAAATCTCCCTGGGTGTGTGTGTGTGTGCACGAACTTTTGGTACTAGTGACCCAGCTTCTGACGTCACTGCCTTCCTTTCCCAGAAGTCCCAAGCTCATCATCCCTGGACTCGAAACACAGACATTGCCTGCTTTCCTTGATGCATATTTGCACGAAGTTCTGTGACTTTAAAATCTCACACCCAAGCCGTATATTCTATCATTTATCCAGAGTTTTCATTTACTGCTCCATTGGGTCCAGGGCCACTGTCTCTTACTTGCATTTTGTAGTAGATCCTCGGTTTTAACACGTTTGTGTAGCTGGAGCTCAGGAGACCCGGGTGAACATGAGTCAGTTCCCCTCGTTTTCATGGGGTTATATTGGCACACGTAGGTGAGACTGTTCTAGAGCACAGGACACGAGTCCTCTTTGACGCTGTGGGTAGGGGCCGCACAGGCACGCTTTCCTCAAGAATAATGCGTAAGTGAAAACTGAGTAGATCATTTAAATCATGAAAGGCATTCTGGTTTTGGAGGGGAACCTTTAATATCATATTCCTGCTGTTTTGTTTTTAAACTAATAGTTAAAAGAGCATAAGAAAGTGTTTTTGCTGTTTTTTTCTTCTGAGTTGGAAGAAAATCCTAATTATCTCCAAATATGGAGTGACTGTAGAATCATATAGGACCTGAGGGGAGACATCAGTGTTCTGTTTTCTTTTCTACTAAAAAACAGAGTCTCGCTTATGTAGCCTCGGATGCCCTAGAGGTTACAGTGTAGAGCAGGTTGACCTGGAGCCCCCGCCTCAGCCTCCTGAGTGCTGGGATTAGAGGTTGTGCCATGGCCCGCCATTGTTTTTCTTACGCTTCTGTGAAGATGATTCTGAGGTTTCTGTTGCACTGTACAATCCCCCCTGCACCCCCAAATGCAAGGCTTGAGTTTCTCCATGGAGTTTGGTGCCTGTACATTGAAGGTGAGACGTATCTCCCAGTGCTGTGATGTATCAGCGTCACCGTGCACAGGTTTTCCCTTTCTTGCCATGGGCACGTGTATCCAGCTCATCCAGAACATGGGGAATTCAGCAAATGGACCATGACTAGCTGAAGCAAGGTCTGAGAACGACTGTATTTGGAGTACTGTTCTTCAGAAGCTGGCTTCTTTGAGAGCAGTCATTGGGTTTGGGGTGTTGTGGAGGCAGCATCGAAGATTTGTACAAGGTCTTTTTATTCAAAATATTTGCCAAAGTGAAGTCAATGCTTCATGGGTGACCTTCATTCTGCCCCAGTCTTGGAATCAGTGGAAGTGTTCCTTCATGTAGAAGACAGGAGTTTAGAGACCACTGTGTCCCGTGGAGTGTCTTTAATGTAGGATAGTGAAGTCTTGCCACTTTTATCAATAGATATTTGTGTAGGAAATGTAGAACAAAGGAAGACCATGCCTATGACATATAGACCATCAAGTTTATGTGATTAGTAATCGCTATCGGCCATAAACAAGGTTTTGAAAATGTAGTTGAGCTCGCTGATACAAATGAAAGAATGAAGTGGGAGGATTGTGTGCTTGTTCAGGGTAAGTGGAGCCCGAAGAGGGTAGCCCCATTGTGTGGGTTACCTGTCTCCATCCTGGCTGGGTACAACACAAGGAAGCACAATTGTGGAAAGTCATGGCAGGTTTGATAACACAGGAAAGTCATGGCAGGTTTGACAACACAGGCTAAGGGTCCAGCAGCTGCTAGAATCAATGGTCAGACGTTCTAGATTTAAACATAGTCGTTGCTTTTGAGTCTGTCTGTCTGTCTGAACAATGCATTCCTTCTGCAATCACTGAGCAGCAGTATTTAAGCTGGAGTCTCCTCTTCAACAGCAGATGTCAGGCCATGCCGTCTGAAGGACAGGGAAGTGCCCAGTCACAATTTGTCCCTTTGGGAATGCACCCCTGTTCTTATTGTCCTTCTGCCATGTTGTGGCTATTATTATTTCTGTGTAATGTTAAAACCTAGACGTGGTTTTCTTACCAAGCTTGGAAGCATGTGTCTCAATATGATACATCCCGGGATGAATTCTTGGCAGTGACACCTGTGTTTCGTTGTGCTGCGATGATTTCCAGTCATAATTATTTAATACATGTGGCACATATAATATTCGTTTTCTTCCCAGAGGGAGAAACGCTGTGGCATGATCCTGGCTGATTACTTATGTTACGTTTAAAATATATGGTAAAAAATGCCGTGTGTTGGGTCTGGAAACTCCTGCTGTTCTATTTTTAGATGGTAGTGTAAAGAGTTCCGTCAGAGCATGTAATCTGTTGTAAAATATTTCCTGTCACTTATTGCTAATTGCTGATATTCCCTTTTTTGACCTGTTAATAGAAGAAGGCTGACAATGGGAGCCTACCCTTAAGTTTTGATGAACTGGTCAGTCATGTCCCCTATTCTATAAATTTGCATAAGGCCTGCAAGTTTCACGAGCCACATAGACTATGAACATTTTTGTGTTTTTAGTATCAAATATTGAATAACTAAGCTCCATGAGCTAATGTGCTAGGAGAGTAAGCTAAACATTTAGGATGATTTCTTGCTTTTGTGCGTTTTCAAACCCAGACAATGGGGCAGTAATTCCTGGCTGTTTCAGCTGGTTTCAGCTGTGTTCAGAGACTAATAACCATGTTTTATCTGCTTGTCAAGGGTCTAGGGTGGTCTTAAATTCTAATGCGCTTGTTCATTGTTTGGAGCCTGAAGAATACATTAAATATCAAAAACAATATGAAAGATGAGGAAAGCCAGCTCAGTAAATTTCACTGAAAATAAAAGCTGTCTCTGGTCCCAGAGGGGTCTGGCATTTGTTGATGAGATAGGTATTGGTTATTGCTGTCGTCTATGCAGCGGATTTCTTCATGTGAAAGTATATTTAGGATATGTCACATTTAAATTTTAATACAAAATATTAATTTCAGACATCAATATCTTCATGCCTTTAATGCTAACATTTATTACGTTGATATTTTGCTAGGTTCTTAAAGAACATATATTTGTTATTTCTTGGTTTCACTCGACTATAACCATACTTTCATATTAAAACACATTTCTAGTATAAGGTGCTGAGGTGGGAAGGAGCGCACAGTACAAAATACCCCAATACGATTCTCTAAGGCTAATTGTCTCAAGATATCGCATACAGTTTGTTATTATTTGGTGAATTTCCTTGTTTCCCTCTCCACACTTATGCACGCACACACACGTTTTAAATAATATGGATGTAGTATTGTTTCCTTAGTCTTATTACATGTGTGCACACACATATCTACATACACACCGTGGCATCTGGACAGGCTCTCAAGTGTCTCAGGTGGGACGCAGGAGTCAGGAATGACCTTGAACTCTGGACTTCTTGCCTCCACCTTCCAAAGTGTTGTGTTTATTTAAGTGAGCCACCACACCCTGCTTAATCAGTCTCCTTGTGTATATTTGAGGCTATTAAGATTCTTAAATTAAAGCGATATATTTAACCTCCATTTCAGCATCTATGCTGGTAGATTTTATGTTTGGATGAGCCCCGAGCGCTACTGTTGATCCACATGCTGCACATAGCCCTTAGTTACTGTCGGGTTAGGGTTTTATTTCTGTGGAGAGACTCCATGGCCTCGACAGCTCTTATAAAGGAAAGCATTTAATCGGGGCTGGCTTACAGCTCAGGGGTTTAGTTCATTATCATCATGGTGGGAAGCATGGTGGCATGCAGGCTGACATGGTGCTGGAGACGTAGCTCAGAGTTCTACGTCTGGATCCACAGGCAGCAGGAAGAGAGTGAGACACACTGGTGGGGCCTGAGCATCTGAGACCACACAGCCTGCCTTCAGTGACATATTGTCTCTAACAGCACCACACTTGACAGCCACCTCTGCTAATAATACCATTCCCTACAGCCTATATAAGTATCCACCTCAGTTACTCTTGTCCCTCCCCGCTGCGCTTTCTCTACAGAGGAGGCTTCGGGCCGTAATGGTGTCTGGTCTTCGCTTGATTTCCAGTAGGTTTAAATGGGATACCATTTGAAAGTCTACACCCAGAGTGTCTTCATTCTGGTTTTCTCAGCTTATGCTTTCAGGTGGGAGTGTTGGGTTTGGAATCTGAGGGAACCAACCCTGGAAACTGCCTTGATTCTGGAACAGTAAGCAGACTGCAAAAGTAGCAAAAGTAGCAGGGTGGGCTGTATTCAGTTGGTTTTTACTTAGGCAGTTAAATCCAAGACCTGAGGAAGAGGAATCCACTGGTATGTTTTACCTACTGTTATTTTGAGATAGGTGAGGAGTCAGTTCTTGTCCTGGTTAGTGGTTTTCTCTCTCTCTCTCTCTCTCTCTCTCTCTCTCTCTCTCTCTCCCTCTCCCTCTCCCTCTCCCTCTCCCTCTCCCTCTCCCACCCCACCCCCCTCACACATTTTGTTTTGTTTTTTTGATCAACTTGAAACCAAATAAAGTCATTTGGCAAGAGAAAACCTCAATGGAGAAAATACTCCCACCAGGTTGGCTTGTGGTACATATTCTTGATTAACAATTGATGTGGGACGTCTCAGTCCATTGTGGGCTGTGCCCACCCTGGGCAGGTGGTCCTGGGTTATACCTAACAAAGCAGGGTAAGCAAGCTGTGAGAAACCAGGCCTTCATGGCTTGTGCTTTGGTTCCTGCCCCGAGTTCTCCTATTTTCCCACAGTGATGGAATATGAGCCGAGAGCTGTAAGATGAAAAAACCCTTTCCTTCCTGAGTTGCTTTCATTCATGATGTCTTATCCCAGCTGCAGGAAAGTATTCTAAGACAGTGCACATGAGTTTCTATTAATTGGCTTTCTGATAAAACGCAGGCTGGATGCAAATGATGTCAAAAGGCAACCTAGATTGCTAGCTCCAATTCCTAAAGCATCTGTGCCCTGAGATCTCATTAGTGCCGGAAGTCTATGGCGGAGCTGCAGCCTAGAACCTCTTCACTCCCTTGGTGTCGTTTTGAGCACGTGGTTCCCGTGCGAGAGCAGGGTTGTAAGAGCAGGGCTGTGCCGTGGTTAATGGGAAACCTCAGCTTCTTCTTTATTGTGCCTTTGCTCCTGGCTTACTGAGTCAGTCCCTGTGAATGCCTGAGTGGGGGAGCCGCATCATTGGTGTCACTTTACACAACCGGGTTAAAAGGACTCCAGTGATGCTTTGTCCTTGTCCTTCATCCCCACACAGTCATCTCTCAATGATGAGGGCGAGGCCCACAGATTGACGCTTGCGTTGCAGTTGTCTAGGCTGCAGTCCCGACGTTTCAGACTCAGGGTAGGAATATTTGCATTTCTAGTGAATTCCTAGGCAGTGCAGCAGCCACACTTGGAGAATTTCTAAAGTTGGATGTTATTTTGAATGTGTGTGTTGGTGTGTGTGTGTGTATGTGTGTGTGTGTCGGTGTTTGCGTATTAACCACTATGTAGATAACATTTGAGAAAATGAAGCTTAGTACCTCATGGTGGGCAAGCCAGCTGTCATGGTAAGCACTCCTCCAGGAGGATAAGATGATGTAGGCCTTGAAGATTTTTGATAGTACACAGAGAATATTGACTTCATTTTATTGAAAATGACTTCAAGTTATTTTTCTAAAGTATTCACCCTCTGCATTCATTTCTAATGTATCTACTTCACTTGGGATTCCTATTTTCCATAATTAAAAAATTATTCCACCGGGAGCTTGAGTTAATTTATTCTTTGCTTCTCATGAAAGATCTATGGGGACTGAGTTCTTTTAATGGCGTCATCCCTACCAGATGTTGAAAACAACTGGACGTGCCAGCCACGACTGGGAGTCACCCATGATCGCTTGCTCTCATCTATGAGACTTACCTTCACTCATGTAATTTTCCTGATGCGTGTGAGACGGGCCCTGATATCAAATGTATGGTGTTGACACACTTAATTTAGCGCTCTTTCTACAGAGCTGTTAAATTGACTATTAATTGGCCTTCTGATAAAACTTGTGCTTAATGCAAATGATTTCAAAATGCTTCTTAGGCTGCTAGCTGCTGCTTTGAAAGCATCCGTGTCCTGAGATCTCATTAGTGCCAATGTGTATATCCACTCTTTTCCCTGAATGTAATTAGAGTTCTCTTAAATATAATGATGAAGATTTATGAGGTTGTGACTAAAAACTATATTTTTTGAAGAAGTTCCTAACTTGGGACTTTGCAGCTTGTTCATCTGCAGATGAACATCTGTAGATGTTTGTTCTCCAGAGTTTGGAAGACAAAGAACAGCTGGTTTATTATGCTCAGTCCACAACAGCCTTGGTCTTGCTCCCACAGTGACCCGGCTGCAGAAAAGCAGCCATGGAAGATCAGCTTTCTCAGACAAAGTCCGGTCACCTCGTTGTCTGAATCAGCAGGCATGGAAAATAGCTGGTAGACATCTGTATTTTCTGGTTTTCCCTCCCTCCCTCCTTCTCTCCCTTCCTTCCTCTTTCTTCCTTTCTTTCTCTCTCCCTCTCCTCCCCTCTCATTAGTCAGCTAACAAGGTGAGGGGTGGTGCAGATTCATGTGTATAGAGGACAGAGTCAGCCTCAACTGTGTGCAGGCACTCTTCACCCTTTTATTTTCAGACAAGCTCTCTCCCTGCTCTGGAGCTCATCCAGTAGGCTAGGCTCTCTGACCTGCAGGTCCCACTCTGCCTCCTCCTCCTCAGCCAGCCCTGCTAGGTCTGTCTGTCTGTCCGTCTGTCTGTCCGTCTGTCTGTCTGCCTGCCTGTCGTCTGTGGGCTCTGGTCATTGAACTCATGCTTTCATGCCTGCCAGACAAGAACTTCTCGGGCTAAGTTATATTTTATCCCCAGTACAAATGTTGAGATTTTTCAAGTTAATTTCAACTTTGAAGATCTTGGCATGCTGCGATGATGGTAGTAACAGTTGTTTTTATCATTACTGTTGTGTGAAAATGGTCAATTCTAAACAAAAATGATGAAAAACAACTTATTTACAATGCGCGTATCCCAGGAATGTGTCACTTCCTGGCAGGAGATCTAGAGATGATAGGTGCGGTTTCCCTTCTTAAAACTGTAAGAAAGCATGATTCAGTTTTAGCATTTTCTCTCTGTCTGGGTCTCCCTCCCTCCCTGCCTCCCTGCCTCCCTCCCTGCCTCCCTCCCTCCCTCCCTCCCTCCCTCCCTCCCTCCCTCCCTCCCTCCCTCCCTCCCTCCCTCCCTCTCTTTTTCCCTTTTCTCTCTCTCTCCTTCTCTTCTCCCCCCTCCTTCTCTCTTCTCTCCTGGTCCTATGTGGGTCCAAGGCATGTCAGGTTGTTGTTCTTGGCAGCAGGTGCTTTAACCTGCTGAGCCATCCAACTACCCCAGTTCATTCTTTATGGCTCCACAGTTCTTTGTAGTAATCATAAATAATTTTTATAGCTAGGGAAAATATTTTTAAAAATGTTTGGCCTACCGCAAGCCTGATGTTAGTTACTATTAAATATCAGCAAAGCCATATAAGGCGGTCCACATCTGAGTTCGCGTATGCTCTTGCAGTGGATACATCACAGAGTCTGAGTGATTCTTCTGTGACAGGTTCTCAGCCTCTGAGCTTGTGTGGGTCCACCCGCTGTTGCCTGGCGCTGCTCTGGTCACTGCAGAAAGGTTTTCTGCCTCGGCACGCTGTCCTAGTTGCGACGCCCAGATGTGTGCCCAGACTTGGTTCATGTCCTCTGTGAACAAATTAGCCCTTCATGAAAAAACACAGCCCTCAAGTTAGAGACGCATTTCATGTTATAGCGCATGGAAAGTAAACACATACATATGTGTGCATGTACACACAATGCACACACCTCGAGCAGCATTACTGCCTGCCACATTGTCTATTTTACTAATAATTTCATTCTTTCTGTACCATTTTATTTCAAAAAGATGTTATAAATATTTTCTTTTCCCCAAATGTGAAGTTCTTGGCAGTGTCTCTTTTCTGTTCGTTTTAAAGAGTTGTGAGATGCAGGTGTTCTCAAGCCTGTCTGGGTCTCCTTACAGCAGAGGCTGCAGAGGATGACCCCTCCTATATGTCTGTGATGATTCTTGCTGCAGTGGAAGAATGGCCTGGCAGCCTTGCTCCATGCCGCCTGCCCTGTGTCAGGGAGGCAGACTGCCTGCAGTGTGGCTTAGGTGCAGTCTCTGCAGGAAGAGGCTGCTCTGTAGGCCTCAGAGGTCAGATTGGGGCTTTCTGTGAGTTGGGATGAGTTCTAGAAGGAAGCCCGTCAGGAACGCAGCTGGCTTTAGAAACCGGAACCGTGGGTTAGAAAGTTAAGGCTGCCATTTCTCTAAACAGAGACTCTTGTTGTCAGTTGCTCAAGCTCTGGGAGTTCTTGCCTTCTTTTTGCATTGGTATTTCTTACATTTTCCCATGGATAAAATAAAAATTATCCTGGAATCGAGTGAAGGGTAACACTTCTTTCCTTTGCCAGTTAAGAAGAAATCCTCTAAGCATCCTGCTAGATAGCTGGTTGAAAGGGAAGTGTATGATCGGGCGGTGCTGCGCACTCTCCATCACAGCGCTCTGGGAGGCAGAGGCGGGTGGATTTCTGAGTGTCAGGCCAGCCTGGTCTACAGAGTGAGTTCCAGGACAGCTAGGGCCACACAGGTAAACCCCGTCACAAAAACCAAAGAAATAAAGAAAGAAGAAAAAGATGTTTATCGCCTCCAGTTGATAAACCTCTTGAAAATGACAATTTAATTTTATCCAGGGGGTCCCACTGGAGAAACAAAGGACTCTTCAGGGCAGCCGCGTGCTAGCAGTAGATGGCCACCAGAAAATGAGCTCGGTCTCACCTCTGGAGGTTTCTCATCTCCTAAGACGGTGTCAGAGCAGCAAGGGAAGCAGAGGAAGGGGAAGCCATAACCATGATATATTATGTCAGAAGGAAAATCTATTTTCATCAAAGGGGTAAAAGGCTTATTAATAACTTTACTTTCTAGAAGCCACCTCCGTTTTCTATGGCACTATTTTTGTGACCTTTAGCGGAATCTTTAATGGATGTTAATTTTTAATAGATTGTTATTATTCTGCTGTAAAGTTTACTGAACTCTTAAACCCCTGAGAACTTGAAAATGGTTGTTTTGATTGCATGAAGCTCACATTTGTCATTGAGTAACAAACTGGTGTGCTAGCTCAGTTATTTAGGGTTTGTTATTTTCTTATGAATGAATATCACAGGTTATTGATTTTTGAAACAGTAAAGACTTTTTAAGCCCATGGAGACGAGTGTCATGGAGATACTATAGAGTCAATCTTTGTGGCTGTCCTGGGCTAGTTTCTCCCATGGGTTCTCATGCTACACGGGGCAGATGAGCAGATAGTCTGTTTGGTGGTTTTCTTGCCTTGTGAGGTTTGCGATATAGTGAATGTTGTCCCAGAACTTGAAAGGCAGAGGCAGGTGGATCTCTGAGTCTATATGGTTTATGGTATGTTCCAGGCCAGCTGAGGCTATATAGTAAGACCCTGGCTCTAAGAAAGGAAATATATAAAGAACCTTTAGTAATTACTGACCAGCCTGCCCATGATGTCCAAGACACCAGCCTGACTCTTACAGTGTAATGTGTCCCGCCTCGTTTAGACCCTGCTTGCTGAGTAGCTGACCCTCCAGGCAGAGGATCACGGCTCTACTGAGCATGTGCATTTGTTCCTCTGCTGTACGCAGGGTGGGATGTCCATTTCTGTTGTGACTTTTCTGCTTGTGATCTGACACTTTGCTAAATGTATTTTATGGTCTGACACACTCGAATTGGGTCAGTTCTGAAGGGACAGCAGTTTGCAAACAGTGCTTGTTTCCTGAAGGAAAACTCACAGCGTAATGGTTTGTTTAGATGAGGCTTGTTCATATTTTTAGGCAAGCGCTATGCTAATTTTTGAAATCAGGGTTGTGATACTCAGTGAACCACCTACAATATTTTAAGCTGCTATTTCTTTTCCTTTTAGGTCAGCACTGGTTTTGTTGGTTTTAAAGAGTTTAGCCATATCCCCGGCTGGTTTTGAACATGCAGCACTTATTCTGCCTCTGCTTCCTCAGTGCTGGGATTGTGGTGTAATCCCTCCCGCTCTGGATTTGACGTTCCAAGGTGTATGTGTTTCTGTGCGATTGTTACAGACAGCAAGCATTCACCTGCAGGCATGAAGTTAGGCAGTCTCGAGTGACAACATAGGAGAAGCACACTTGTCACCTCTAAGGGACCAGGCATTGACCATGGCCTGGGGACACAGGTCTTGGCTGCTCTAAACGCCATGCTCCAAATGTAGCGACCATCTCATGATGTTTTTATAATAACAGATAAAGACATGAATGGATGCTTCTCAAGTTTGTTGGTAAGAAGGTTAAGCAGTCAGGATGCAGCAAGTGAGGAGTCACCGCTATCTACGGCCCCAGATGCTCTCTTTCCGTTAGGCTGGCGGAAGGTTGAGAATCTGTGCATTGTGAAAGGATTTACCTACAAGGATGTTAGGTCGCTCCCAAAGGTGGGCAGTGCATAGTTAGTAGGGGGCTAAAGATAGCCCAAGATAATGTTCTTATTTCACTTGAATATTAAGATAATTTTTAGTGTGTGTATTTATGTGCATATGTATTCATGTGTGTCAGAACCTGTGCATGGGTTTGTGGTGGCTGTAGGAGGCTTTCGGGTATTTCCTGTTACTCTCTGCCTTATTCCTCAGACAGGTGTTCTCATCCAACAGAAGTGTGCTGTTTTTGGTTAGGCTGGTTGTATGGGGTGGGGGCCTATTGTCGGTCTCAGTCCGGCAGCATTGGGCTTTCAGCACATGCAGCTGCTCTCGGGTTTTTACGTGGTTCCGGGGGACTTGAACTCATACCTTCCTGCTTGCACTGCACACGGTCTTCTGAGCCATCTCCCTGGCTCTCCAAGACAATTGATGATTAAGCTCTGCACCTGTAACTACATTTCAGTTTCTCTAAAGTTCTCACGGGCCCTGCAGCCTTGTAGGTGCAGAGTGTCTCAGGGAACTTTCACATCCTGTAAACAAAGCTAACACTTTGCTTTGGGAGCTACCTAGAAAATATTTAAGGTCAAATAAAGCCCCTACCTATAGGGTCCTACATATTTAGGCCCTCAGCTTATTTTGTTTGATATTTAAACATGTCTTTGAAAATAGTTTTCTATAAAGACCGATTGTCTCTGTGTTGGCAGCTTGCACAACTAGTATTAGTTGTGCTGTAAACTTGAATTTTAGCTGGCAGAGACTTCAGGCTGTGAGGCTACTTTCCCTTGTCATACACATGAGAATTATGACAATTCTTCCTTTTAGCTTTTCTATAAGCCAAGTGCATAGTCAAGGGTTTGTCCTTGGACTTTCCCTCTGCCCATCCACCCTATTGGGGGCATGAACTCTATGCGTCACTCCTGCCTCTGTGATGCCATCCACACCACTATGCCAATGCCTCTTAAATAAGTCTGTGCTCTGTCTTTTCACAATTATACATTTTAATTGCATTTTCCCTCCACTCCTTTCCTCTTAGTCTAGGCTCTCATGACTTCTTCATCACTGAACTAGCCGGCTCTGAGTGTTTACCCTGTGGTCCCTTTTCTGCACCCTCTTGAAAGCATCCATAGAATAAATGCTAATAGATGGCGTGTCCCTAAGGAATCCCCAGTCTTCAGACTATGGATCACTTGGCTCAGCCCTATTTCCAGTGCCTGTCACCACGCTCTGACCAGAGTCTTAACTCCTCGAAACTTTCTCTAGAGTAAGAAAAGTGTATCCAGCACTTGTTGCTTGCAGTAACCAATCCATGCCTTCCGTCATCATTAACACCAGGTCCCAGGCCCCGGCACTGAGACCAGATAGGTGAAGAAGATGCCCAGGTCCACACAATTAGCCACTGACCTTGCAGTCCCTTACTTACTCTGCCTCACCGATTCCAGGTCATCTTCTGGGACATTTTCTGGGAGGCAGAAGGCAAGGCAGAGGCTTGCTTTCCTCAGAATCCGTGTCCTTTAGAATGGGGTTTCTGAGTTCTCGTTCTTAGGCAAACTCTCCGGGTCCCCTGGCATTTACCTTCCCAGGGAGCTGTCTCACACCAAAGCGCTGAAAGTGACTCGTAGGCTGGAGGGAATCCGTGTAAGCTATTTGGTGTTTTGTTTTTCGCTCATCACATATATGGGATGCTTGCAAGATATTGTCTTTATCCTTCCACCCATCACTTGTGTGTGGGAGAGCGGATTGGCACACAATTAGTATTTACTGCGTGTTTACTTCTTACAGTACTGCAAATGGGTTGTACTAATGAAGAGTTGATTAAAATTTTTCATTATTTGGTTGCTTTTAGAATACACCTGCCAGATGATTAAAACGAGCCTAATTTAATCAGCGTGGTACTGTACACCAGAGATAATTTAAGCTAATGTCAAGGACATCTTCATCTATCCCGTGGAAGATGCTCAAACAATGAGCAGAGCAACAAACACTTCAGAAACTGTTTGAAGCTCCCCATCTGTGCCCCCATGGATATTTCCAGTCCACGCTCTGCTTTTTCCTTTTGTATGCAAATTAAACTGAAGGCCATTTTGTACTGTAACGTGAGGCTTAGATTTTAGAAAACACATTGATTGGATTTTGATCTTTTGCTAATATTGGCTCCTGTTTGTCAGCATGCACACTGACATCCATGTCATCTCCAACTTTTGTTCAGAACTTTGAACAAAATGTATGTTTTTGGTGCATCTTCTGGAGCTTTGAGACTGGATCTGTATGGTACTGGCTTATCCATACTCAGCTATCCTCCTGCTTCAGCCTCCCAAGCACTAGTAGGATAGACTTGCCATTCACCACCCTTGATTAGTGCATTTGAACCGGAAAATAAACCATTTTTTCCCTTTTTATCTTCAGTCATCCATTTTCCTTTTATCTGCCCATCTCCACATCCTAATAGAGTCGTGTGAATCCCCTTTATCCTTTGAAGCAGTTAAACTTCTCTTTATTTTCTGGTCATGCTTTTAAAGGGAGCTAAGTTGCCAGTGGGTGTCTTGTTCAAACAGTGAACTCTGCACTTGCAGGCTTTACTGACTCCCAAGTGAATTTCCCATAGATACGGCAGGTTGCCTTGGAAACAGGCTGGTTTCTGCACTGAAAGTGCCGTCTTGTATTAAGTGCGGGATGATGCTTTGCTGACCTCTGTTGTTTCATCCCAGGCCTGACACGGAGTCGTTATGTTTCTGTGCCTTCGTCCTTGTGACTGACTAGCGCTTCTCCTTCTAAACACAGCCTCTGAAACTTGGAACTAAGCGATTCTTCTGATTTCTAATATGGGGTGGGAAGTTTCTGAGCATTGATTGCCAATAAAACAAAGTTTTAGAGTTCACAAGACTTGACTGGCAGGAAATTTTAGCAACTTATCTCCTTCCTTTATTTATGTTCATGGATGGACTGTAGACTGTCTGAGTTCCCGGATTCCAGGGAAGTCCCCGATGCCCTCAGAGAGCCCTGGTTCAAGCTCCACTACAGCCTGCCAAGCGCAGCTTCCAGGGAGAACTCTGTGGTCAGGTGAGGAAGGGAAGTTGCCCTGGCTCCGTGGTCTCCACTAGTCAGGAAAGTAAAAGGAACAAAGCATCTCTGCTAACTAAGTATCTCAGCTTGGGTGTTGCATCTTTCGAAGGAGAGACAGAGCGCTTAGGGGCAATGGGAGGCAGCCTGGAATTCTTTCCAGAGAGCACTGCTGAGGGAAAGCTGCGTCTTCGCTTCAGTCAAGAAGAGAATCTGAGGATAAGAGCGTGGAGCAGGGTGGGGTTTGCTGAGAAAATGTTTTAATGTTTTTGAAGTCTTTGAGAAAGGGCTTGCGTACCGATTGAAGCGTGAGTAACGAGAGACAGCCTCCTCACGGAAAGGACAGTGTAAACCACATCTGCATCCGGCCTTCTTAAGACAGGTGTATTTTAGAGCCTTAATAATAGCTTTGTATGTATATGATTTTTGTCAGCCTTTGAAGTTACATTGTTCAAATGTTTGGAAAGGTTAAATAATAATGTTTCGGTATACACCGTAATATAGAGAATTTTCCTTTAGCGACTCAGATTGTGAGGTCTACATTATACAGTGCAATATGTAATGCAATCAGATTGCATTATACATGCTACAAATGAGTAAGACTTCAGATAAAAGAAACAGGGAGAGAAAAGGCACATGAATTCTTCCTACACTTAGGTTACAGAGAGGGAGGAAATGTTTTGACTGGAGACACAGTCCATGATCTGCTCGTAGAGGAATATATATGCTGCAGAGGTTGAATGTCAAAGTCACATGTTTAGCCTTCTGCGTGGTTCTCTGGCTCTTCTGATACTCTTATTAGAGGCATCTCTTAGCAACAGGAGGATTGTTTCTGCCAGCAGTGTCTTTAGTTGTACCCCAGAATAAGAGGTGTCTTTCCTTCATGTGTCTGGATTGTCTCAGCTGTGTAAGGGATGGGAGTGTGGTTCTACCTGTGGCCATCATGGTCCTGGGTTTCTGGATGGAGTAAGGTGTAAGAGATGGGGGTGTAGAATCTCTCGGGTCACCACACTGCTGGCTTTCTGAATGCAGCGTCCTGTTGTGTGTGACATGGGCTTGTAAGGCTTGAGGGAGTGGAGGTTTAGACAGGCCTGGGCTTTGCCAAGGAAGAAGTCTGCATTGTTAAACACCCACACTTGCTTCTGACAGTTCAGTAATGTCATGAAAGAGATGGTAGGTGTGGGAAGTATGTCTTGAAATTGCCTCATAGGAGAGGGTCTTGAGAAGTGTTCTCTCTCTCTGTGTGTGTTTGAGACTTTTCTGCGTTAGGGTAGATTAATAGCGTAGCCTCTACTGTCCCCAGCACAGGCTAGCGTTGGTTCCAGTGTATTCTCTTCCTGTTGCCCAGCTTGTTGACTAGTTGAAATTTTGATGAAATGCTCCCTGCATCAGACATGTATGATGAGGCAAAAAGACAGGCTGAATTAGGGTAATTTCACCCTATACACTACCACACATTTCCCATTTTCTGAAGGTCAAGCTGCCTAAACTCCCAGAAAGACTCCTACTCCAGACATGCCTAATTAAAAAAAAATCTCAGAATGAATCTTAAAGAATGATTGAGTTCATGGATGGTGAAATACGGAGTTGAATCACGTCTTAGAAATTTAAACTACATTTCTTTTACTTTTCGAAGGGCACGCAGGAATTTGAATCTGTGATGTTTTTATGGAAGTCTCATTTTCTTTTGCTGTGCTTCTATATGTATTCTTGGAGAGTAGCTTTTCTAAAATTATAAATCCTTCCCAATTTAACACAAAATTACTTCATGTCTGCACCTGGCACTTAAAGTTTGGTTTAGAAGAAAGCTGTAGAATTGTATGTTCTTGGCACAGTGCCGATCACCAACTGTGATTCTGACCCGGGAATTCACATGGCACCCATTCACGACACAGTCCAGGTTTCTCAATTTTGTTCCCCCAAAATGCTGGAGATAATTATCGAAACTAATAGACACGTATAAGCATTTCCATGCTTGGCGTTTAAGGATGTGTTTGTGATTTTTTTCATCTCCATCTTCAGTTCCCAGAAAGGACTTGATTCTCGAGAAAAGATTCCATAGTTAATACCAAACTTGAATTTCAGTTATATCCAATTAAACACCAAAATGTCAAAATCTGATAATTTCAAAATACATATTAAACCAAACAGCTTGCACAAAATGTGGTATTTAAATTGATGTAGAAATCCTGTGTTCTGATGAGTGACTCAAAATGGGTGTTGTTAGTTTATCCGGGTTACAAATGGACCTTTGCCTGTCCTCATTTGGGAAATTGAAGCTTTTCCAGTTGAATGATAACACAAAGTGGCATCTCTCATCTGGAGAGCCAAAAAGACAGTACTGTCTACCAAACTGGCTCTGCTGTCTGTTTTTATAAACAAAGAGTTAAACAGAGCCATGCCCCTTTCTTCGTGGGCTTCTCTACGCTGCTCTCATGCTGTCAGAGCAGTCATGACGACATCACCTGGAGCTCAGCTCCAGAAGATTTTACCTCTGTTGGCACGAGATTCCTGTGTCTCCGAAGCAGGGGCATCTGCTGGTTGTGTCAGGCAAACAGGACTCAGTGACATTTTCTGAAAACATGGGAGGACATCCATAGATGCTTTCCTTGATTTTAAGGGTATCGTTCGCATTGCGTATTCCAAGATGGAGCAGCCCCAGTTTTCATCCCACCTCGTATTGTCCTCCCCATGGAACATCCCCCTGGATTAATTACATATTTTATCCCAACCGAGCTCCGCACTTTCTGTTGCGTGTCTCTGTGATGTGAGGATAGAAATTGTATTTGTTCAAGACGACCAAGCTAAGGAATGAGGAAATGCTGCTTCTGTTTTCGTGACTGTGTCTTTTCTGTCCTTTGATGACCGAGTGTGGACACCGGAGACCCTCAGCAGGGTGGTAGGACAGGTGGTTCCTTTCACCCCCAGCAACGGTTCTCCCGTCCTTGGAAAGCTACTGAGTTGCAGGACACCTTGGTAGAGCTCAAAGAACTGTTCTGGTTCCGAGGAGAACCAGAGTGACTGCACCTAACCATCACAAACTCCAAATAATTTGAAATAATTTTAAATTTCACAAGAGATAGGAAACAGCTACCGAATGTTTCCAGGTCCCTCACCAGCTCCTTAACTTCCATACTGTCTATAATCAGAGGCAACAATCATCACTATAAACAGTGTCTGCAGCTCACACGTCAGCCAATTTTCAAAGTTCATTTAGATTTTGCCTCTCTCGGTTAGAATCTTTTCTGGCCTGTGTCCTGCCTCTGGAGGATCCTGTCATGCGTATTTCTTGTTTGTCTGTGGTTTCCTAGTTAGGTGATTTTTTTTTGTCATTGTCTTTGATTTTCATGACCACTGAACTCTGAATCCGAGTAACGTTTGTTTTGTAGAATGTCCTTCAGTTTAGGTTTATCAGACATATTAAGTGGCATGTATTTGGCAGGAATAATGGCCATAGAAATGGTATTTTTGTCCTTGGAGCTGGCGTTCCTATCACTGCTGATCTTATGTATGGAGAGTTGTACCTGCCGACTTTCTCCACTACAGAGTTAGCTTCCTTTGGTTGGAGCAATGATATGGGGCACCTTTGAGACAGGCAGATGGATTGTGTCTGTCTCTATTCCCTCCATTAACTCTGGCAGCCAATGCTATCTTTGTTTGTAACAATTGTTTCTGTGGATCTCCTAATGATAGCTTTTACTTCCAGTATTCCTGACTCATCCATTGTTATTTATATATTTATTTTTGAGACTGGTCTTATATATACCCCAGGCTGGTCCCTAGCTTACCTGGAGCCAAGGATGAAAGGTATCATTTGGAGAGGCCTTTTGCGATAGGCAATTATCCCCTTTTCTTCATCTCCTTGCCTATTGATATTGCTATCTATTGGTAGATTTTCTGTGACAATTGTTTCTATGAATGTTCCTATTCATAACTTTTATTTCTGTTGTTTCTTATTTATTTATACTTATTCATCCATTCATTCATCTGTTTCTTTGTGAGGCAGATTCTCACATAGCCTAGTCCAGTCTCCAACTTGTTGTATAGCCAAGGATGAGTTGGAATTTCTGATTCTCCTGCCTCTACCTCCCAAGTGCTGGGATTACAGGCTTTTGCCACAATGTCTGGTTCATGCAATTCTGGGAATGAAACTAGGAACTCTGCACATTCTAGGCAATCCTTCTACCAAGTAAGCCCTACCCCACCCACTACTTTCTTCATTATTTGGATGCCACAGTGGAAGACAGCCATCAGCTTCACCATTATGTTGGCCGTCACAGATGTGCAGATGTGTTGTTGATTCCGCAGTTCTGAGCCCCTGGTGGAGTTGTCATTCTGCCGTGAGGTGTCCCAGCTTTGGTTGTGGGGACAGAGGGCATCGAGGTTGTATCTGCTTCCCTTTGCTGCCTCCCTTGTGTTTTGAACACCACCTCACTCTCAGCATTACTAGGCATTCACACTCCACGTGTCTTTTCTCTGTTTCACTTTAATCAGTTATCTTTTCAAGATGCCTTGTCTAGTCGGTGAATGACCTCAGAAACCTGGGTCTGGGCCTGAGGTGTGCTCCCTGACCCAGGGATGCCATTGCTTCTCAGTGCTGGGACTGTCAGACTAGAGCTAGGAGATTTACATGTCTCCTCATGGCATCGGCACTCATCTGTACCGCCTGTTGTTTGCCTGTACACCTGTAACCATGTACCACAGCGTGATCTTCCTAACAGGCTGCCCATTAGACTACAGTAGGTCTGGGAATTTTCATCAGCTCGGGTGAGATCATAGCACAATGCTTTCCTCATTTGTCAGTATAAAAGAACCTACTATATCGCCAGTCATGTAAAATTATAGCAATACATTGTACGTAGTACATTCTATCATTATTGTATAGTATATTATGTCTAATAGAAAAGCTTAGTGTTCAGTGTGCCTCGCTGTGCCAACGATGGCCTCATCTATCTGGTGCTCACAGTGTTATTGATTAATGGCCTCCATCTAGTGATTGGCCTACCCATGCAGGTCAGCGGCAGTATTCCCGGGATTGATTGGGTTACTCCAGCAATGGAGCAGTGTTGCTCAGGGTGGCTTACTCCCACGAGCCTCGAGTTTGTGCCGAGCCCCAATTCCAGTCTCACACCCCAGAGCTCATTGCAGCATCTCCTTGTCTGTAACTGCTGCTTCTGACAGTGAAAACATTGGCTTTCGCAACCCAAAATATTGCCACTGTTTTGTTCATTCCTGATATGCGCGCTTGTAGCCGAGTGGGAGTCGCTAAACTATGTGCATGCATGAAGCAGGCTGACTCCCTACGATACAGTGTTTACATGGCTGTTCTTTTATATTCAGCTTCATTTTAAAATAGTGGAGACAGCGCTTTTCCTTCCCAGTGCATCTAGATGCTTTATTTTAAATAATGGAAATGGTGTTTCTTTCTTTCACAGTGAATCTAAGTTGTTTCTGTTTCATCCCATTGAGCATGGGCGTGTATTTGTAGAATGACCATCATTGTCTGCGCCATTGTGAAGTCCTCAGTGTCCCTGTCTCATGTTGCCTGCCTGTTGGATTTCAGTTAGTATTGGTGTCGTAGGTGATGATTCACAATTATGCCTCTGACTTGCAGAGATCATCTAAGGTGTGTTCTTTCCTCTCATTGCCATCATCTATTCCCCTCTCCTCTCTCTGTAAATGACTCATTTCCCTGGTCTTTCTTTCACTGCTGCACAGCAATGAGGAGATGGTATTTCTTGTAATATCCTCATCCTCAGATATGAAGCATAAGATATATAGTGTTGTAGGGAGGCTTGGCAGCTCAGATCTGAAATATTCACACAGAAACCATATTATTTAAATCTGCTCAGCCCATTAGCTCTTACTTCTCATTGGCTAACTTTTACATCTTAAATTAACCCATCTCCATTAATCTGTGCATCATCACGAGGTTGTGGCCTACCAGCAAAGTTTTGGCGCATCTGTCTCCAGGGACGGCTCCATGGCCTCTCTCTGATTCCACCTCCTTACTCCCAGCATTCAGTTTAGTTTTCCCTGCCTAGCTCTATTCTTTTGCCCTATCTAGGCCAAGACAATTTCTTTATTAACCAATGGTATTCACAGCATACAGAGGGGGATCCCACATCAATATATTGAGGGATCAAGTACACATACAGATACACACATGTACACAATGCAAAGACACACGCACACACAATTCTGGGGATTTAGCTTAATTGATAGATCATCTGCCTAGCATATAGGAGGGCCTGAGTTTAGTCTCCAGCATGATAGAAACCTGGCTGTGGTGGCTTGGATCTATAATCCCAGTACTTGAAAAATGGGAAGTGAAGATAAAATGATCAGAACTAAAAGACCATGCCTGGACATAGCAAGCTATAGACCAGCCTGGGTGACTTGAGATTCTTGTCTAATGGGAGAAAAAAGAAAGAAAGAAGGAAAAGAGGAAATACATGTATATATGCATGAACTTGGTGCGTCTCTGTACTTAGCAACATATCCTTTGTAAAGAAGATTTAAACTCACTCCCACCCTAGCTTTCTGCCATGCCGCTGTGTCTTACTGTGTTTTTATCCATGGAGTTTTAGATAGGAAACTCTCTTTGTAGAAACGTGTGAATGGATCAGGCCCCAGGCAGACAATGTTTCACTGAGATACTGCTTTCTACAAAGTTAGCGTTCTTGGATATATTCCTGTCACCATTTCCCCCTAGGCTTGTCCTGGTATGGAGGAGTTTTGGGGAGTTATTTCCTTTATTCACAAGTGCCCCTTTGTTGTTTCCAGCTGGTAGCAGTGTTTGATGAACAGGATCCCCATCATGGAGGAGATGGTACCAGCGCCAGCTCCACGGGAACCCAGAGCCCAGAGATATTCGGCAGTGAGCTGGGCACCAACAATGCTTCTGCTTTTCAACCCTACCAGGCCACAGGTGAAATTGAGGTCACCCCTTCAGTCCTCCGGGCAAGTAAGTGAGCACTTCCTGTTTTCTGCATATTTTCTCTTAATTTCCAGGCACCCTGACGTCTTTATCCGTCTCTGCTTCTACAAATGGAATTCTTTGTGTCTATCAGACATTGGTTACATTTTGAAGATAGACCCAAGAAGCCAGTTATTATGTTCCTGTTCATAGATAGGCTTAGTTTTGTCTGTCGTTGAGACTTCTGCTTGCTCACTAAGGGCAAATGGAGATACTTTGCTGGGAAGCTACCCTGCACTCCCTTTGTGGGTAGAAATAACCAAAGGCTTCTCATAGTCCACTCAGTTGTAGCCATGACCCACAGAACATGTATTTCATGACCTCCACACTGAAGTCATCAGTGGGGTTTTGGGAGAGAGGCAGCTAGAACCTCAAGGAAAGTTAGGGAGACAGAGAGTCTGTGAGGGGTAAAGTGCCCTCTGGAAACTCCAGTTCCAGGACATTTGTGTGATGGGTTCCATAACCAATTTGGGAAACTTTACTCTGGAAAGTGAAATATTTCTGCTAGAAATAATACTTGTCTGTAAAATTTCAGAGCTGAGCCGTTGTTAGCAGTGAGAAGGTGTTCAGGTGATTTATCATGTAGGTCAAGCATGCTGACAAACGCCTGCAATCCTGCTCTCGGGGCTGAGGAGGGGACACTATGAGCTGAGCTATAATGGGACCCTGTGTCACCCGCATTCCTTCCCAAAAGAAATAAATACGTTTTTAAAGCTCATTTATCTTTATACATCTCTGCTTAAGAGCCTTTCGATTTTCTTCAGAGTGAACACCTGGTCTTGTGTGGCTTTTACTGACTGAGAGTCTTTGGCTGTTCATTCCCCCCCTGTAGTTGATTAATAACATGTAACTATGTGATATCTAAAAGACGGCATAGGTAATTATTTAGAACGTGTCTCTTATTCTCCTTGAATGTGTTCTAATCCCTTGTTTCTCATTGGTGGTGGTCTATAGCATTTTAGCAACTTACTTCTGCATGTCTGGAAGCTACATCTACTTCTTTTCTTGTTTGCTCCTTCCTTTTTTGTTTTATTTAGTCAACTAGGAATTTGAAATATGCAGCTCACTTGAACCTGAGTCTAATACTAAGCATCCAAAATACAAAGAGAGAAAAGATAAAACATTCTTATAATTCTCTCAGAGATTCTGCATAAGATAAAGGAAATATCTACATAAAAGAAAAAAACATAAAAGAAATATCAAACTCTTTACCAGTCTCTAGCCTCCTTGGTTCCCCACTAAGTCTTGTTTCTTTATTTATTTGTAAAGACTATTGTTATGTGTTCTTTGGCACTTTCATACATATTTACAAAAGCAGCCAGTATCATAGATCCTTTCCATTCTCCACTGTTCCTCACGCTTTGACCCCCAAAACCTCCCTCTTGTTTCTTGCTCCTTCCTCTCCCTTTTCTCTCTCTTCGTTTCACTTTCTCTGTCCTCTTCCTCCCTTTCCCTCCTTCTTATTCCCTCCTTCTTCCTCTCCCTCTCTAACACAGAGTCCAATTAATGCAGCCTGCTGGAGTGTTTCCCAATCTGTTGACATGATCTAGCATTGTAGGTCTTGTGTAAGTGACCACAGCTTCAGGGAGCTCATGAGTGCAATGGTCATGTTCTGTCCTGAAGACGGTGCTTCACAACACTCCTCTCCGTCCTCCATCCCTGACACCCTCTCTACTCCCTGTTTACTGCACTACCATATAGCTGTAGAGCAGGGGACATGATGTGCCTCTCATACATTAGGCCCTGGATTTTGACACCAGCATGAAACCAGCAAGCAAAGCACACTAAGTTAACATTTAACAATTCTGATAGGCCACCCGGAAGCTGCTATGAAGTTATATCACACATAGGGATAGAGATCCTGAAGGTACACCATGGGGTGTGTCCTGAGAGTGATCAGTTGCAGAATTATACCTGCACATAGAACGATGCTAGCCAATTCCTTCAATTAATTCCATCCTCGGGAGCACAGGAGACCCAGGTCCAATGGAAAATGTTTCCAAGGTTGGAGAAGAGCAATCCCTCCCACCTCCCCTTTCATCTGGATATTCTCAAATGACTGCTCCCTTAGCCTCCCCGCCAGCTTAAGATGCATGCTGCTTTTCTGGGCTTTGTGCATATATAAGCAAATTTATTTTAAACCATTTTAAACAATTGGAAACAGCAGCTGGTCACTTCAAGGGTACATTATCCAGAAAGTCCTCAGCTAGATGTGGTGGTGTGCTCTTGTTGCCCGGGCATTTGGGAGGTAGAGGCAAGAGGATCCGGAGTTCAGGATCAAGCATGCCTATGTAACAAGTTTGAGACCACTCTGGAGCTACTTGAGGCCCTGTATTGAAAAATACAAAGCAGAACTATCGTTGGATTTACTTGAGGCAGTCAGTGTTCTTGAAAATAGGAAGCAATGAAGGTGTCCGCAGGTTACCCTGTCTTTTTATTATCTGCCTTTGGTTTTAGCACATAGTGAAATGAAGGTTTACTTAGGTTGAGGCTGTGCATGAAATGTAGATTACCTAAGTTTGACTTAACGAAAATCAAACTATAAAATAGCACAGATACTTAGGTGCCTGACATTTGGACATTATATCTTAAATGCACATGCTTAAATTGAGGGCCTTTGTTGTCTGGTTTGTGTAGCTTGTGTTTGTGTCTTGTCTAAAAAAAATAAAAATAAGTAAAATGTTGCTTGAACAGCACCTCCTGTGTTTATGTGGAGGAACATTTTCATAACATGCCTCCTGTTAATTTTTACTTTTCCCCCTTCTTTGGACCCAGCAGAATTCCTCAGGAATAGCCACTCCTGCTTGGCTAGAAGTTGAAATCAGTTTTTAACTTAAATTGTCTCTTTAAACAATTTTAGAGAAGATGAATTTATATTTCAAGTATATGTGTTGTGTTATTAGTGAAGGACTATGTGTGACATTAATTTAGATGTTATGCTTTGACTAGCCCCAGCAAGTAAGGAGTTAAGAATCTAATGTAGATAGTCCTCTTGATCACAGGACAGTCAGCCGTCACACCCGTCATCTGTGAAGATGGCACTGTCTGTTTTGTCAATGATATCCAAATACACTATACAAGATTGTCTGTCCTTGCCAATCAGTGTGCTAGGAACTGAGAGTCCAGAGAGAGACAAGGAGACAGTGGCAGTCCTTGGCATCACAGAACTTTCTAGCAATCTTTCTTATTTACACATTTGGAGTATGAAGACAGGACTTTATGAAAAGACTTTCTCAATGGAAAAATGACTCTAATCAATCACCATAAAGTTTGCCAGATAAATTTGTAATATAGAGTGAGGAGATTGCACACGCTTGTGCACAGAGATCAATAGAGCCAATACTGGGAAGCCCAGAACTAAAGGGATCATTGTCTTACACTCAAATGGCAGTTACCTAAAAGTTGAGAGAACCTGTGAGATGGCTCAGTGGGCAAAGGAGTTTGCCACCAAGCCTGACCACCTGAGCTCCATCCCTGGGACCCAGACAGTGGAAAGAGGGTGCTGACTCCTGCAAATTTGCCCTCAGATGCCACTCAGGTACTGTGGCACGTACACTTTGTGCACTGACACACACATGTGCCTGCTCACAAAGGAAGAATTCCCAGACCTTAATGCGTCATCCCAAAGCACGAATGGGAAGGGAGTTGATGGTCCCAACACACTGTGTAACTAACTAATAATGTAGCAGCTGTTCAGCCTGATTGGCATAGCATGAAACTAGAGGTCAGCCATGCAAGCAGGACCTCTGAGAGTATTGTTGGTCATGTTGGACTCTGTCACCTTTCTGGTCAGTGGCTCTTACATCTGTCTTCAAAGTCAAAGGAAGATTCCAGTAAACTTGGGAGTGCTGTACACTCTATTGATATTATAGCTTCTGGAAATGACACTGTTGGAAAGGGATTGATGAAGTATCTGGTTTGTTACAAAGTATTGACAAAGTATCTGGTTACTTACAAAGTATTGACAAAGTATCTGGTTAGTTACAAAGTATTGACTAAGTATTTGGTTAGTTACAAAGTATTGACAAAGTATCTAGTTACTTACAAAGTATTGACAAAGTATCTGGTTAGTTACATTTTATTTTAGTAACTTTTAAGTCTTTACATCTTAAATTATTTTAAACTATATGAAGTTACCCTGGTAGTGGTGGCACACACCTTTAGTCTTAGCACTCGGGAGGCAGAGTCAGGCAGGTGTCTTTGTGAGTTTGAGGTTAACCTGGTCTACAAAGCTAGCTCCAGAACAGCCAGGGTTGTTAATCAGAGAAAGCCTGTCTTGAAAAAACTACTGCTGCCACCCCCACCGCTCATATTAAGTCTTAGAACTATCATTTTTTCTGAAACTTTTAGCTTGTAAACTATTACTAATTTCATATATTTTAGAATTTAAAGAGATCTAAATATTTATTTAAAGAGTATATGCTAAAGTAAATATCCCCCTTCCCCTTTTCTCTCTCTGTGTGTGTCTGTTTCTCTCTCTCTCTCTCTCTCTCTCTCTCTCTATATATATATATATATATATATATATATATATATATATGTGTGTGTGTGTGTGTGTGTGTGTGTGTGTGTGTGTGTGTGTGTGTGTATGTACATGTGCCATAGCATGCACACAGACATGAGAGAACAACTTCCTGGGGTTTGTTTTCTCTCTTACCTTTATGTGGGTTTTGGAATAGAACTCATATCACCAGGCTCACACAATAAGTGCCGTCAAGGCTCAGCTGTTTGGCCGTTTGCCTTTTCCCTTTTTGATCTCAGATTTTTCTTTATCTAAGAATATTGAGATCTATTTAAAGATTTGTTCAGAGATAGAGAAGACTGACAATCTTTGGTTTAGAGACCTAGCCTTTAACGTTTAGCTGATATTAGCATGCTGTTTCTTGGATCTGATTTAAATACACATTGAAACTAGAGATACTATTCTATTGTATTTCCTTTTGAGGTTTTAGACCATGGCATACAAATGCTATTCTCAGAATTTCACATAATTGCCTTCTCACCATGTAAGCTCCATTCAACATCCAGAGCCCTTCCAGTTTTGTTGTGGATGCAATCTGATTATTACATGTTGACAAGGTCATATATCTATTAATTGGACTGGAGATGGGATACAAAATTGCTGTAATTATTGTAATTTTCTAGCTAATTGCAGAGTTGGTAGTGAATATTTTACTTCTGCATAATGAAAACCAGTATTCCATCAGAATTTGTTTTATAGGCCATCAGACATTTTGTTTTCTATCTTTGGTGATTTTCGCCCCACACGTACCAATCCATCCTAAATGCCACCATGCTCCCAGGCTCGGGGCTCGGGGTTCTTAGAGTCTCTCCACTCTGTTGGTTTTACTACTGCAGTCTTTGTTTATAAATTAGAGCATTCTCCTTTCAGGCCTACAGCAAAGGTTGGATGATCTGCTCCATTGGGAAGAGGACTCTGGTGTCTCTTATCTTAACCTGTACCCACTTCAGCTACTCCCTGACATGAGCATTTTAAAGATGCCAATTCCTTTGGTTTATGGGTTGCTTCTGAGTTAAGAATTACATTTAGTATTGGTCCTATAGCATTGGCTTATACAACATGCTCGCTTCTATGCTCTACTGAAGCTAGGCTGGCTTCCCATGGTGGAAGCCAAATGGACATTTTAGAAATAATGTAAGTACATAAGGCTACTGGGCTTTTGAGGTGTGGGGGAGAGGGTGCCGTGTTAACAAAGGGCTGTTAGGAGCTCACTGCAGAGATGCTGAGAGCGGAATGGTGCCTGTTCCCTGCTGGAATATAAACCGGAGGAGCAGGTGAAAATTGCCAAACCTAATGAGCAATTTGGCAGATAAGACAGGCTGTCAGGCGACGGCAGCTAGCTGCCTGCACCGTATTGTTTGTTCCAAAGGATGACGTTTAAATACCACAAGGAAAAATTATCTTTTCCTAGTGATACTCGGTATCACAAAGAAGTGTGCTTTATTTTTCAGATTTCAAATCCGCTATCAGCAATCAATAAATGATGATGATTAAGGTTGTAGAGTGTTTTTATATTTGCCTGATTACCCATTTTGTCTATAACAAATGGATAAAATACATTAGCCTACCTCAGAACTCAAGACATATCATACACAGGTAAGACAGAGGTGGCTACTATGTCACTGGGCAGTAGCCTCTCATCTGTGCTCCTCTCACTGAAGCCCCCCAAAATTACATTGCAAACTTATCTGGGTGCTGTGCAGTTGGTACCCAGAAACACCTAGACATGTACACACGGGCCAACTCCTCTCCCCCGAGGTTGTAGATGCTATGCGGTTTGAAGGACATTTGAAGATCACAGGCTTTGCAAACTGGAGCTCATAGGAAAATTCTCACAAGACATTTCCTCTTTGTACCACTTGGCAGCAGGCTCAGTGAGTTAAAATAACAGCATATATGTGTTTAAGTCACACCCATAGCTTAGGTCTGAATCTAAGAAGAGAAGCGTTGAAAATGCATGGTGACACACATTGTTAACACCCCAAAATGTCTTCATTGGTTAATCGCTGCATTTCCACATATGTGATTCAAATGTGCCTTACACTTCCTGGCTAGCATCAGTGTTTTTTTTTTTTAAGTTACTTTTTTTTTTTAAAGTAGAGTGAATTTTAGGGTCTTGCTTTTATTTATGTCTGGGAGAAACACCTTGTCTGTTGCTTCAGATCTGGGGTTCAAACCCACAGTCTTCTGCATTCTTAGCATGTGCTCTTCCACAGAACTACTCCGGTCTCAGAGCACTTAAGTTAGAGAACACACACACACACACACACACACAAGACATCTTAACATATGTAAAGGTATTTCACTCTGTGTGATCAGCAATCCAATAGCCTGAGGAATATTGTCTTCTTGAAAGTTTGTGTGCTTCATATAAACACAGGTAAACTTGGCCCTGTAGACTATCCTGGACCCCATCTTCAGAAGCTGCTTTTGAAGTTTGAGGCAAGCCATGTGGAACTGGACCCTTGTACAGACAGTTCTTTCTAATTCCACATTGCTGCAGGAGTGTGTTCCCAGATCCACCCTTTCTTTCCCTAGTCACTTCTTGTCCTCAACGATTTTTTCTTGACTTCGAGGACTTGACTGGATATCTTCCTTTTTTTTTTTTTTTAATGGGACTCTACTTGATATGTCTGACTATATTGTCTGTCTTTCAAATGTGGTCATGGGTATTTACATTTGGAAATCTGCCATGTTAGTGTTGCCATGACTATGTTAAGAAGTCTGTTGTTACACAGAAAAGGAATAGCTAATGAAAATGTTTCAGTAGACACTGTGCAATAGTGAATATACAAAGTGTCTTCTTTAGCTTCACCTTCTATTACACTGAGTGCTAAGTTCTCTTTTCTCTTCGTTTCTGTCCCATATATATTGTGGATTATTTTGTTGATTTGAAAGTCTGGAAGATAAAAATCTCCTTTTTTTTTTTTGCTGCGCTTGACATAGCGCTCTCTCTCTCTCTCTGTCTCTCTCTCTCTCTCTTTTGTTTCTTGAGAATATGTTTACTTATTTATTTTTCTCAAAAATTTTTTAATCGCCGGCAGTAGTTTTGTATTCCCTGTTTTATTTGATCCTGTTTGGCTCCTGTGGCCAGCTGGAGGTGTCGCTTCTGTCTCAGAGCCATTGAGTCAGTCTCAGTGACGAGGGAAAGCCTTTGGAAGTATGACTTTGATGTACCCTCCTCTATTTCTAGATACAACTAATTGTCTCCGTGGGATGACATTTTAAAGGATGAAAATGTCCCTTAAAGTCAAAGTCATTTTGGTTTTAAATAATGTCTATTGATTTTCAATTATTTATCAATTTATTGCCTACTGTGAGAGCGAGATTTCCATCACTGACAAACGCTAAAGATAATCAAGTTTCCATAACTGATCAGATTATTTATTCTAGTCCATGGGTTCATTTCACAACCGCCTTATCCTGTTGTGCGGCCTGTGGTGTCACTGTGGAGCAGGGCGGGAGCGCACACTGAATTCTCCATGGCTGTCAGGAAGTAAACTAGAAACAGTGAGGGGTTAGGGCCTGGTAATGAATGTCCTGTGAAGGCTCCCTCCCATGGCCTGGCTTCCTCTCTGAAGTCTCTGCTTCTAGAAGATTCTGACACTTTCTGGTAGTGCTGCTGATTCTGGACTGTAACTCATGGCTTCTGGGAGACATTTCTTGTCCAGATTGCAGCTCCCACAGGCAAACCTGCTCCAGAGAGTCTTAGTTATGGCATATCACATGGTAAATGCAGAGTGTGGGTGAGCCCTAGGGTGCATAGACATGATGCAGGAGACCAGTGATCCCCCCTCTCCAGAAAGTAGGCGCTTATAAGAAAGGTCTCCCCACTTTCTGGATTTGAAGTGTCCTTCAACGTCTTCACGATGCTGACCGCTGCAAACCGAGCTTACGCTACAGTTTTATGCAGGAGGTCTGTGCTTTGTTCCTCTCTCTCCCCGCTGTTTCTGCCTCTTGTTATGAGTGCACACCATTGACTTCATTTGTTCTTAAATCTCCTCTGACCATGAGTTTCCTGTGCTGGCCTCTTTCCTCCTGTGCTACTCTTTGAAAGGTCTGGAATGTTCTGCATCCTGTTTATCTGTCTGTTCTAGGGCTTCTCAGCCACTTTCTTCTGTTTCCTCAACCTTTCCTTTCTTTTGTTTTTCTAGACCAGGTTTTTCTGTGTAGCCTTGACTTCCCTGGAACTCAGTCTGTGCTGGAACTTGCTCTGTAGACCAGGCTGGCCTCAGACTCTGAACTCTGCCTGCCTCTGCCCCCAATGCTGGGTTTGACTGGATCAACCTGGCTTAAGTGTGAATTGGCAACCTTTTCTTTTCTAAAAAAATAAATTTATTTATTTATTTTACATCCTGGCCTCAGTTTCCCCTCCCTCCTTTCCTCCAAGTCCCTCCCCCACCCCACCCCCTGTTCCCAACCCCCAGCCTTCTACTCCTCCCTTTCTGTTTCAGAAAGAGGAGGTCTCCTATGAGTATCAGCAAAACATGGCATATCAAGTTACAGCAAGACTAAGTACCAGCAGAGAAAAATGTAGAGCTCAATAAAAATCAATAAAAAAAGAAAAAAAGAGCCGGGCGGTGGTGGCGCACGCCTTTAATCCCAGCACTCGGGAGGCAGAGGCAGGCTGATCTCTGTGAGTTCGAGACCAGCCTGGTCTACAGAGCTAGTTCCAGGACAGGCTCCAAAACCACAGAGAAACCCTGTCTTGAAAAAACAAAAACAAAAAAAACACAAAACAAAACAAAACAAAAAAAGACTAAGTACCTTCCCATGTATTGAGGCGGGGCAAGGCAATTCAGTATGCGGAATAGGGTCCCAAAAGCCAGTAAAAGAGCCAGAGACAGACAGATAAAACCAGGGAGCCTGCATGGCGCTGACCTAGGCACACTGCATATACGTTACAGTTGTGTAGCTTGGTCCTCTTGTGGGACTCCTAACAGTGGGCAACCTTAAGTGTGAAATGGCAACACAGCTGTCTCAGGAGTAAGAGACACCATGCAGTTCTAGCACTGTCCACTAGGTGTCTTTTCTGGTCTTGTATAGTTGCCTATTTATAATTTTATACATGTATGTGTCAATATCCTAGTATTTAGATAGACACTGTAAATATACATTCATAAATGTGTTAATGTCTAAGTATATACACAAAGCTGGTGATGAGGTTATGTATGGAAACAGAAGTAGCCAGGGATTTTTTTTTTTAAGTTAATTCTCATGTTTAAAGATGGAAAATTACAACTGGATCAGTCAGGGCAGCTTGGATCAACAGTAATCTAGAAAAGACCCCGACCAAAGGGCGTCTCTGAGCTCTCTGGGTTATACAGCCCATTATCACACTTAATTAAAATGTCACTGTGGTCCGTGGCTGATCCATTGGCTAATTCGTTATTTAAATCAGCTGGAGCTGTATTTATTTTAAATATAGCGTTTGTGGTAATGACTTGGGAAAGAATATTACGTTGCTTGGCAGTGATGTTCCAGCTTGAAGATTTATGACTTTAGAACAAGGCAAAGCAGCTGGAGATTAGTTGCATTAATAAGGACTTATATTAGCTGAATGGTTCCGGTTGTCTTTTAACTGGAACCCGTGGGTTGGGAAAGGGAGACAGAAACAAAGTTCCTGATGGGTCAGATCTCAGGAGAGCAATACCATTGTGAACTCTGCACTGGTCTCTGATCTGTGGGCTAGCCTCTAAGGAGAATCCCGAAGCTTGGGTGATGAGAAGCCAGGCGGCTGTTTTGGCCAGAGAAATGATCTGATCTTTGTTCCTCTTCTAACCTGATAGCCTTGTGTATATGCTTCTTGCTTTTATTATATATAATATTATAGTATTATGTGAGATAGTATGATGTGAGGTAGAATTATGTAAGATAGAATCTCACACAATGGCCATTGAGGGTGAACCATGGAGTGTTTAGCTTGCACCTTGTTTTATTTAGATGAGCCCGATGGGGCAATATTTTACAAAAGTTTAATTCTGACCATTATTATATAATTCTGTTTGATAAAAATACTCTGGCAAAAATGTTTGTTCAGTTTTTAGCTTGTTTGCATAATTAGAAAAATTTTATGATAATTACTCACTTTTGTACTGTGCGAAATTTTGATTAGGAAAATCATGCACAGGCTGTGAATATTGAGCCCATGGGGTAGTTTCTCCAGTCTCCCCTTTGCCTCCTTGTGGCTCCTGGGAGCTCAGCAGCTGGGCCTGCTTTCCTCCCTGACCTCTGCCTCAGCTGCCAATCTTCCCCTAATTCAGTCCTTTCTGCTCCTGCTTTCCATTGAGAAGAAATGGCTGCTTGGGCATTTCCTAGTTTCTCAAAGAATTGAAAGTCATTTTGGCCATAGCTCCTTTTTGCCTTCATTTTGCTTTTATGTTATAGCTAACTATGTGCATATCTCTAGAGCATGCAATTTTTTGTAGAGCCAGTGCTCCGTGGGAGAGGCAGAATCCCTGGAGGCCCAGAGTTCAAGGGCAGTCAGCACCATAGGGAGACCCTGCATCAAAAGGAGCAGGAAGAATTCTACTTTGTTTGTCTCATGCTAGCTGGCTCGGAGCTCCGCCCTGCTGAAGTCCTGTGTTCCTCCTCTCAAGAGACTGGCAGGAGAATGATGTCCTTGGTCCGAGATTGGGAAGGAATCAGGGTTGTAGCACCTTCAACCACTGATCATGCCACCTAGGTTTGAGGTTATGTATTATCTGTTAATTTCACTGACCAAGTTCCTTTAACATGGATTTTTTATAAAACATGGAAGAGCTGCCTACCAAGGCCTTCCACTGGGTATTGTTGCTATATATCTTATATTTTATATCTATTGCCTGAGATTTTAAATTTCGATGGGACTTTACAAGTAAATTCTTTTGGAGGTATAACCTGGTGTCTGACTCCTAGAGTATCAGATGACCTTGAATCCGATCCCCCAGCATCCATCTCCCTAGTGCTTGTAGCCCTGTGGAGCTGGGGATTCTAGTTGAGGCTTTGAGCACTCTCGGCCCTTACCAGCTAAGCAACAGCTCCGTGCACACTTGTCTCCCTGCATGTGTATCCTGAGTTAACACCAGTGAGCATAACACTCTGTTAACACAGACAGCTGAGGCTTTTGGTTAGGAAATGCACCCCTGAGAGCCTGTCTCAGCGACGTTCTGTCCTTCCAGTCAGGTCTTCCCCTGA
>JABTXL010002093.1:3268333-3306339 GCA_025134845.1 Neodon shergylaensis
CCTGGGGCACCCAGATCATGGGTTGCACACTGATTCCCTGGGACACCCAGATCACGGGGTTGCTCACCAGTCACTGGCTATTAGCACCATTCTCATGATGCTGGTTGATTGTCTCTGGGCAAGGAATTGCAGCGTTTCTCCATTGCTTTGTTGAGTATACATAAGAGAAACAAAATTTGTATTACTTTACTAATTATTATTATTATTACTACTACTTACATTTTATTGTTTATTAATTTACCAACCATTAAGAAGTAAGTTACCAGAAAAACACTTGTAATATTTGACTACAGCTACAAAATTGATGACTTTGGCTGGATTACTGGATCAGTTCCACCTAAGTTTTTAGATGGATGTGGTGAGAAGGTTGGTTCGGTGACAATACTGAGTGTCTCCTAGGACTGCAGCAACATTCAGTGTGGACTGAGGGCTTTCACCACACACTTCTTCATCTAGGTAAATGCTCCCAATGTAGAGACAAGACACAATGCTCCCCGGATATGAAAGCGGGTGAGATTCGACCTTTAACCTGCTGTGTGGCTTAGTGTTTCCAACGTGGCTTCCTCAGGGTTAACTGTCAGTTAAAGGTTCATAAAGAGAACTTCCATGCCTAGAACGTAGAACTGATTTCATCAGCAGGATTACAGGCCAGTCCTTCTGTCCCTCGGCTCTCAAAATCACAAGCTCAAAGTTTTGTGAGGTTGAATCCAAGGCCTCTGTGTTACGAAGAAGGAAACTGGGAGCAAGAGAGAATGTCCAGCCTGGGCTTGTGTTTCCCTGTTTTGCTGTTTGCTTTGCTCGCTCTGTGATCAGAGAACCTGAGGAGAGCAGCTGAAGGAACGAGTGGCCTATCCTGGGTTAGTTAGGCGCGTGTAGTCCATCACAGTACAGACGGTGTGTTTGCAGGATTGAGGCAGCACCTCTCCTCACGTCTGCATTCAGGAAGCAGAGAGGTGAATGCCCTTGCTGCTTTCTTCTCTACGATCCGATTTCTTTATATCCAGCCTGCCCATAGGAAGGTCCCACTCATGCTTAGCGTGGGTCTTTCTTCTTCAGTTAACCTAATCTAGAGGCTTGCTCGCAGATGTGCCCAGAGGTGCGTCTCCAAGATGATCATAGACCTTGTCAAAGGGATAATCAATATAACCATCACAAAGGGCATTCCTTTCGAATGAAGACCGAAGCATGCAAGGGGTCCTCTATGCGCCCCGAGATGCCCAGAGGCTTTAGCTAAACCACACAGTCTCCTCACCCTGGGTGAATCTTTGTGGAGTAAGTGTCAGCTCATACTTGCCATAGGGAAATAAGGAGGCATATTAGAAATCTGTACTAATGTAGATAAATTTCATAAATTCAGACAAGATTGATGACTGACCCTACTTAATTCAGAATAAAGAAAGGGAATCTAATTTTTTTATTTCTCCACACCCCGTTTGCTACAATGAAAATGGCATTATCTTTTGAATCATTTCCAATGAAATGATTTTCAATATTGTTGTCTTTGTGACATTTGGACAATTAGAATGCATTTCTTAAGCCTGCTGGAAATGCCACAGTGCTTTTTCTTGTTTTCGATTTTTTTCCTCCCAGCGGTTCTTTCTCTGCTTGTTGCCTAGGAAACCACCATTGGGCTGAATTCTTTTTGCTTAGTTGTCAGGCTGGCAGAGTGATGGGTAAAGTTGTTTAGATTTACAGGTCTAAAAGTGCTACTTAAATATTAGAGATGTTTCATCCATATTAAAGCAGTTTATCTCCCCAATTAAAAAGCAGCGACTCCCCTACGCTCTCAACATACTAAACAGAGGATTGTATACGGCTTTACTTGTGACTGGAACTTTGTAATGTAGCAGGGAATGCTAACATTTGTATTATCACAGTGGGCTCGTGCTAAATATAGCACCTTGATGAACAAAATCATATGTAAATGTTTGTTTACTTCTTTGGGGAGTCTAACTATGAACTGTGATTCCTCAAGGTGCAAATATAAACATAAAATATGTCATAAAAATTCTGTTAGATGTTGGAAAATGCAGGTTCTTCTTCCCTGTGTCTTTTAAGGAGCCCAGCTATTCCATCCTTACTCTTTGAAAGTTGAGAACTGGAACTACCTCTGATCTTGTCCTTTATGCAGTAATAAAAGGTTGATACAGTTGAGAGGATCAAATCATAGCGTTGGCGTTACACTTTCATCTAGATAAGTTACCTGGTCTACAGAATGACCAGGTTCTTAAAACATTTCAGAGACATGGCTGAACAGTGTAGTAATATTAATCGCTGCCCCCTCATTGCCTCCGAACTTTGAAATGAGGTCAAAGAGCCTTCCGTGAAATAGCCCACAACAGTGGATCCTGTATGGGGCAGCCTAGCAACCTTGCTACCCAGGGCAGAACCTGGATGACTTGCAGGAAAACACATACTTTTAGACCCACTGTGGTCATTCGCATTGGAATCTGTGTTCTTAGCTGGATCTCCAGTCCTGACCTATGGTATATGTCAGCATGTTTCTGTGTCTTGGCTGCTCGCTAGAGTTGACTACGGTAATTGTGAGAACATGCCTAGACTCACCTTACACTAATTCTTTAACACTTCTGGGGAGCACCCTCAAGCCAAGCATTTCATGAATTATGCCCACACTCTCTCTATAACTAACTACTGATGAATAAGAAAGATTGATGTTTCCCTCAGGGCATGCAACACACAGACACACACAGACACACACAGACACACACAGACACACACACAAAGACACACACACAGACACACACACAGACACACACACAGACACACACAGACACACACACAGACACACACACACAAACACACCAGGCAAGGTCCCTTTCCTTCAGTGTGGCACTCCTCCTCCTTCATACAAGTCTTCTAAGAAGACCGTAAATTATGATAAATTAAGAGCCTTTGTTGTTTCTCAGCTTGCCTTGAAAAGGATCCTGTCTCATTCTTAATTCTTTACATGGTCCTTCTTTCTTTTTTTTATGATAAAATAATTTCTTTATTCTATATATTTTTTAGCATAAATATGTTAATGAAATTTCTGCTCTTTTTAGAGTAGACAAAAAGACTAGGTACTATACATATAGCATAGTAATAAAAGTCTCATTTAGAATAGCTAGCAATTCGGTCAACAGACCCTGACTTACTTGGCAGCTGGACCAAAAAAAAAAACTCCTCGCCATATAATAATCAAAACACAAAACATACAGAATAAAGAAAGAATATTAAGAGCTGCAAAAGAAGAAGGCCAAGTTACTTATAAAGGTCCTTCTTTCTTTCTGTCAAAAATATATACAGATATTCAAGCCCCAGTTGGGCCATGAACTGAGGAACAGTGTCTGTCTATCCTTTCTATCTTGTGAGTATGAGGTCTGTTCAAATGCATTTGCTGCCCTTTGGTGATGAGGCCTCTGGATGGCTGAGAACTTTGGGAACAAGGCAGGGTTTCAGCCCGAGACTCTGGGATTCCTAGTCCACCCTTCTTGGGTAGGAGCCCATTTTCTTTGTGCTGATGAGTGAGATGTGGATTTATTTCCGTCATCACATGTAGAATGACTCTTGTCAGGTGCTCTTATTCTAACACCAAATTTCCCTACTATACGATAGGGAAAGTGACTTTCGCTGTTTCCTTAGCCTTGCTTGGAAGAATTCCTTGTTGGTGTGTTAAAGTTCCTCTCACCTTAGCCACATATGTGTCCAGCCAGTGGCAGTGGCGTCATCCCTGACAGCCTGTCACAGATGCCTAGGCGGTACTAACATGTCCATTACTTTTCCCTAAGGAGAAGAATGACTGTGTTAGATTATCAATGGACGCTCTCCACACATTGAAGGTAATGCGTGTAGACATGCAGCCATGTGCTTCAGGACCACGAAGCCTCGCTCACTGCTTCGAGCTGCTGACTGGTGCCAAATGAGCTTATTACCAGCCAGCGTGTACAAGGTGCCACCGTGGGGGACTGATCTGAAACTGGACCTCGTGTGTCCTGCTTTCACCCTCAGAAAACCTTTCCCTTCCCTGTGGTCCTTACTGCATCTAGCTTTCTGCAGCACCAATCCCTGGTGCCATAATATGTCCTGTTGCCCCCAGCAGCTAGCTGAGTGCCTAATGTATAGTGAGTCCCCAGGTTTCTGTAGTGAATACTCATTTTTAAGACAAAAATTCCCACTTGTGACCAAAATGAAGTGTAGACCTTTGGGCTGGAGTGTATTGTAGTGCATTTGCTTAAGCAGTTCTGAAGCCTGCGGTCCATCGCCAGCACCACAAACCATACAAACCCAGTAACGACAGCAGGGCGCTTAACCGTGGGGACCCCCAGAGGGGTTAGTCTCCATGAAGCAGGTAGAGACAGCGGACACATAACTGTGGAGACCTCTGAAGAGGTTAGTCTCCATGAAGCAGGTTTAGACCGCAGACACTAAACCCTGGAGACTCCCGAAGAGACTAGCCTCCATGAAGCAGGGGATAAGAAGCGTGGGCGGAGTAATTCTAGAACCTGTTGAAGACCGAGGCTCCCAAGTATGTCCACCAATAGAAAATCAGCTAGTGAAAGTCATGGACCCAGTTCCCAGGTGAGCAAATGTGTTACATTTGCCTATGGCAGGTTAGAGGTTAGAATAATAAAGCAACAGAAAACAAATGCTTCTCAAAAGTTAACCCGACAGTGAGTGACGCCTAGAAACCCTTAATAAAATAATCGAAGACAATGCCCAAGGAAGCATTGAGCCTTTACAGAGAATCTCCATCAATCAATAGTCAATGGCAATTTTTGAGAGACAAATTCCTTGTCAGACATAATTGATAGCTTTCAAAACTGATTCCATGATTGCTGAACTGAACTGGTAAAGGGGTGGGAGAAGAGGGATCTGATTCAGAGAGAGCACACAGTTCTTAAGGGTGTCAGCTCTGACCCTCAGTGTGCAATGTCTCCGGCACTCCTGGAGGGCACTTGGCTATGCGTGAAGGACAGTAGTAAAGACAATAAAATGGAAGACTACATTGCTGGGATTCTATCTATTATTGGCAGTGTTTGAACTAGCAATTCATTCTTTTCTCAACAGTAACAACAACAACAAAAAAATCCTTCCCCTTGGGCTATCTAGTATGGATCACTGTTTCTCTTTGATAAAGAGATTGACCTTCCTGTAATTGAGACGTAGATGTAAAAAGGGAGAGATAGCTGGAAGCCACATTTATTCAGCAGTTTCATTTATAGGTCATTTTTGCAAACATTTCCAAAGTACCATTTTCTGTGCTGGAGGAAGAATTTAATAATGAAGGTGAGCTCTAACCGGTGAAGTTCATATGAGCACAGCTTCCATTCAGCTGTGGGGGCCTCCTAGAGCGGGTGGGCCCAGGAACACTTGTGGCATTTGGTACCTTCAGCTGCCACAAGCAATGGAAAACAAATGCTTCTCAAAAGTTAACCCGACAGTGAGTGACGCCTAGAAACCCTTAATAAAATAATCGAAGACAAATGCCCAAGGAAGCATTGAGCCTTTACAGAGAATCTCCATCAATCAATAGTCAATGGCACAGGTGGGCATGAGGCATAGAAGTGCTCAGATCTGTCTGTGCAACACACTCACACACATACACATGCACGCACACACACGCACATGCGCACACACACCTACGTACCCTCCCACACCCACACACCTACACACACCTACCCCCACACACCCACCCCCACCCCCCACACCTACACATACCTACCCCCCCACCTACCCACACCTACCCACCCATGCCCCTCACCTAGGAAGGAATAAAGAGACCATCTATTAGGGAGCCAATGCAAATGACTGTGGCCCAGGACCACATATTTAGGTTGCTCCAAATTCTGCGTTCAGACATGGTATCACTTTCATGATTTTTTTTTATAGTAACAGAACAAAGAAAATTCTATGTCAAGGTACTTTTCAAATACATTGCTGGAAGTCCAGGTGGGCAGCTTACAGCCAAGCGGGAAATCTCAGCAGTTGGCCTCCGATACTGTTTGAGGATATTCTTAGTCTTTGGATTGGTAGAAGCTAGGGCTCTGTTAATACATTTCAATGACTTAACCTAATATAGTCACAAGGACGTTAGGTCACCAAGAGGTGGGCGGTAAATATCTGTTTGGTGGCTAAGAAAGCCCGGGGTAAGTGAGCCCTGGACCTGCAACCATCTTGCTTGCCATATCGATGTTCTGATCAGTTAATTCTTGTAGAAGGTTGACGATTGGAAGGACTCTTTTTCCCCTGGGAGCTTCCGCTCCGAGATTCTAGAATGCAAAGATCAGGCCTTGTTCTAATGTTGCTGGGATCCAACCAGGCGGAGAATTCTGAGCTGCTGCTGCATTTGATTGGCGGTTTACGAAGGCATCACACAAGCGTTCCAAAGGATAGAAGCAGGCTTGGAGTCCTGTAGTAAGTTCAGAAAAAAAAAAAAAAAAAAAAAAAAAAAAGCCCTGGACCTTTCCTCACTTGATCCTTTCTGAGCTTTGGGACTGTCTTCCTGCAGAGCTCCAAGGTGGAGCTCCAAGTCTGGGTGACTGAGCACTGCGGCCATGACAAGTGACATGGGAAATAGATTGGAAGGATGCCTGACGTCTTCCCAGGCCCTGGCTTGGTGCATCGCCACTGGAGGGCCATAGGTTTTCTAACATCGCACGTGCTAATAACTTAGATTTTTCCACCGTGAACTGTCTTCAGGAGCCGTGCACTGGCCCTGGAGATGGGAGAAGTGGTTGCCCTTTGTGTTAAGAGTAATTGTGCTGTTTGTCTAGTAAGTTCTGTAAGAAACCCTGTGACTGTAGCTATTTTTAGGTTTGATTAAATATCGTGCCAGCTCGTGCTTGGCTTTTTCAGAACAAGTTTGTTCATGGCCTCAAGTGGTTAAATAATAGATGAACCGGGTGAAAACCTAGAGAAGCCGCGATCGGCACGGCGAGGGGGAGACGGCTGGAAGTCTCGCTTAACACTTGCATCTCCTGTTTTAGAATGTGCTCGAGTTCCTTAGTAGACTCACCCGTTCTTCGCCTTACTTAAGAAGCACGCTACCTAGGAAAACAGATCAATATTTATAGTGCACGAGCACCACAGAGGATCTAGAGTCACGTGATGATGGTTTATTGCCGCTTTAGCCCCTTCTTCAAAGCTGCGATGACATCAAACGGCCTGCACAGCTGTCCTGGGCTCAGCACCACCGCACATCCCTCTGAGCTGCAGCCAGCGGCTTCATTATTAAAGATGCCTATCTTTGAATCTTCTTTTTAATGTTCCGGAGGCCAGACTTTGAACATCTATATATTAAATAAATCAGAAGATCACTTGGTTGGAAAGTTTTATTGTCGTATTTTTAAATAGTTCCATTTTCCTAAAATTAGGGTTGAGGAATTTCAGCCGATAAGAAGCACCCATTATTGCTAATTATTGTAATGGACATAAAGTGCACCAGATTGTTAGCGAGGCTGCAATAGGCCACTGGACCGGGGTCTCTCTGTAAGTTGTAGAAGTCTTGTAATGGTTACATTTTAGAATCACCTTGCAACAGAGTGTCAGGGAGGGGTTGTGTCGATCACTTGGCCCGTGGGAATGACTGTGGGGCCTTGTCTTGATTAAGATAGTTCAGTAGGAGTAGGAGGACCCAGCCCTTAGTGTGAGTAGAAGCATCTACAAGGGAGGGGTCCAGACTCTAAGAGTGGAGATCTTGAGCTGAGCATGTATGCTGATCCAATGCTCCATGTTCCAGACTGGATATGGTGTGATCAGCTGCTACTTTGATGTCCCCACAGTGATGGACTGGAAACTAGAATTGGGAGTCACATAGTTCCTCTCCTAAGTTGCCTTTGTAAGGGTATTTTATCAACAGGAAATGAATTAAGGAAAGATATTGCATTTATATTTTATTCCTCGATGGTATTCTGTATGTGATGCTAAGCCCTGTTGCTGTGAGGAGAGGGATGACAAGCCTCTCGACAGTAGTGCCTAACCACAGTCTAGATATTTAATATCATCGCCTTCTTAAGTACTGGTCTACGTCACTCAGATGCCCTCCTTCTCCGTGTGGGTACCTTTGTGGCATCCTCACAGCTTCTGTTACATGCGGGCTGTAGTGCCCATCATATTGCAACACTGGTGGGAGGGAGGCTTTCATACTTTCTCTGACATGATGCTAGAGGTCATGAGTTCTGTTAGGACGGGGTTTGATGGAGGATCGGTCCTCAAGGGACCTTTTCAGCCATCATTGTGGGCTCTGTTTTTGTACCTGTTGGCAACTAAAGCCCTGAAAGAGGAACTAATTCCAGGGTCTCAGGACCAGGCCTGTGGCTCTGGCTCACAGGTTCTTTTGAGTCATTTCAGGGGATCCAGAGGATAAGACACTTTCATTATTATTAAGGTGAATCCACTGGGCTGGGTGGGGTATAGTGGTACTAGGGCTCAGCCACCATGTGTGAGGCCCTGACCTCCGTCCCCAGCCCCAAGGACACAAGGAACCCTCACTGTATCGCTGACTTGCTTCACACCTGTGTGGGTAGGGGCAGTCCGAAGGTAACATGCTGGCTGCCAGACGTCAGCATGCTTTGTTTGCCCCATACACACTCAGTTGAAAATGCCCTGCTTGTCACTCACACTGCTTGTCCCTTGATGAGCCAGGGAAAGCAATTACTTCAACTTGTCTTCAAGTACACAGCTTTTAAAATAGCAGAGTGGGAATCAGGCATAAAACATCACAGCTGTCTCAAAAAACCTGCTAGGCAATGGCTTGAATTGGGAACCTTTTAGGTTTCATTCATTTTGTGTGTGTGTGTGTGTGCGCGCGCGCACGTGCATGTGTGTGATGCTCACATATGCGTGCACATATGTGCGTGTGTGCAGGCCAGAGGTTGATGTTGGGTGTTGTCCACCTTAGTTTAGACAGCTTCTCTCGCTGGACCTGCAGCTCACACTTCTGGCTAGGCTGGCTGGTCAGGGAGCCACAGGGATCTCTTTCTCTCTGCTCTCCCAGCGTCAGGTGCTCAATGCCTGCACAGCGAACCCTTTGCTCCCCTCTTCATCTGACCAGCCCGGCAGCGTTCTCTTTAGTTTGAAAAAGGGCAGAAGGCCTGTAGATATTCAGAATCCGGTATCTGATGATTTCCAGCAAGTGGATGACAGGAGCCTATCGCGCAAGGGCAACAGCTGACAGTATTTGTTGCCAAAGATGAAATCCAACCTCGCAGTGAAAAGCGGGTTCTGGAAGCTCACACCCATCGTGAGCAAGACTGACGTCTTCCCAACCCATAACTTGCTCCTGTTGACAACTTCCCCACCCCATCACACGTTCCCAAGGAGATCAGCGGAGACATTAACATATGTGATTTTTCTGATAGGAGAGAAAATGTGTCAACATTGAGAAGATTGGCATAGCTCAATAACTAATATTTTCCAGATGACTAATGCTGCAGAATTTTTCATAAGTAGATATGGTCCATTAAAAGTGTGAGATAGGTGAGCAGACTTTAATGTAGCGGAAACATTCACACCCATGTTGCCTCTGACCTTTGAGAAACCGCTGTTCGTCAAGCACGGACGAGGACTCTCCACAATTATCTCAGAAGGCAATTAGAATGTGATCTCTCTCGCTCTGGCGCCACGTTGGTAATGCCGGGTTGCTGGACTTTTCCATTTTGCAGCACAGTGCCTGCAGAAGCCGATACGGGATCCAGGTGTCTTCTATTGTGTGAAACACTCGGCAGTGGCTGTCCTCTCTGTTTCTCTGCTTTTCTTTCTATAAAGTCATTGTCAGAAACTCATATTGGTTCTGGAACCTGTAGTGGGTTTATTATTGTTACTTAATAATGCAAACAGTAAAGATTCAGCACTTTTTCATTCTCGCTTATTAAATGGTAACCACCTTCATCCATGAGCTGCATAAACCACAGCTATTTGAGGCACTCATTTTTGCTGTTATTGTTGTGTTATACTGCAAAGCCCCGGCTTGGGTTTGGGACTTACTGTGCAGACCAGGCTGGCCTCAAACGCACAGAGCCTGCCTTGGATGAATTGGGGTTCACTGCATGCGTCACCACAGTGGGCTCTCACCTTTTAGGCTTGGTCAGGTCCTGCGGTGAGTGTTTGGGAACCACACAAGCCTCAGCCTGTTCTTCAGTACCATTCTTTATCACCAAACCATCTATGCATGTCTCTGCCACAAACCAAACAGGCCTTTTCTTCTCTGTGTTGCCAATTTTACAATGTAGCTGTGTGCTGTTACAATCTGCATTTGTAGTTAGTGTACCGTTCTGTTCGTCTACTCCCCGATGGGAAAAGAGGCTATTAGTGGAGTATGTCCTATTCGGGGTGTTTGATTCTGCTTTGAGGACAGCATTCTTCTCTTTAATAATTGATACCAACATTTATAATCATAGGTAGATAGACACAGAATGCCTTTTCTGATACATTAGTGGATAATAACTTAATGATTTGTGTGGTCAATGATCCCTGCTCAGGAGCTTAAACTTTTACCTAGGACATTGATCTATGACCGCAGCTGGCCGTTCCTGCTTTCTTGAGCCCAGCTTATCTGTGACGTAACTCAATTGCTTCTCCATTGTGACTGGTTCAGGGCCCATATTAAGAGTAAAATCATTCAGAACCTAAAGGAAGTCATTGGTTCTAATAGTCTATGCCTCAACCTTTGTGTAAGCTGCATAAAAATGCCTTTCATGTAGTTATAGAACCAAGAAAAAATAAACCAGTACACCTCCAGTACACTACTCCATTGTAGTGCGAGAGAAACAGCTCCTGCCAGATCTGAATTTCTATGAGTCTGAATGCAGAGCTGCACTGGGATCTCTGTGTTCATAGTTACCGTGTCTATTCAAGGAGTACAGTGTGATCCTGCCCTGTGTGTATGATGTGTAGTGATGTATGTAGTTACTGTGTATGTTCATGGAGTACAGTGTGATCCTGCCCGCGTGTACGATGTGCAGTGATGTATGTAGTTAGTGTTTATGTTTACGGAATACAGTGTGATCCTACCCGCGTGTACGATGTGCAGTGATGTATGTAGTTAGTGTGTATGTTCACGGAGTACAGTGTGATCCTGCCCCGTGTGTACGATTGCAGTGATGTATGTGCACACACACAGTGCACCTAGCATCTCCCTCCTCTCAAACATTCTTCACTTATTTGTCTTGGAAGTGTTTGGGATCCTTTGCTTTCACTGTTTTTAAACGCACAACAAACGATTCTTGGCTGCAGTGACCACACTGCTCTATCTGGTTCCAGTGCATGCTCCATCATCTGATTGTCTTTGTGCCCACCCCCCATTGCTCTTCTAGCCCACAGCATGCATTTCTACAAGAGCAGTTTTGCTGGCTTCTACCTGTGAGCGGGCTGGGGTGCTTTTCTCCCATGTCTAGTGACCTTCAATCACTGTAACATTGGAGGCTCCCATTTGAGGTCAGCCAAGGCTGCTTCTATGTTGTGATCACCCAGCTCTTGTGGCCACTCAGAGCCTTTGAAACCTGAGCTTCTCACCTTGTTGTATGGTTTTGCTGAGACTCCCTAGTGAATTCACTGCTAACTTCCTCATTTAGTTCTGTAATTTTCTGACTGGCCTGGTTATTGTTGTTACTCAAATTCACCTTGTTGAATGGAACAGTGCACACACACACACACACACACACACACACACACACATGAGGATGCCAGCTGGTGTCCCACGGGATGCTCATTCAAAGGTAGCACAAAGATGATGCCCAGAGTGGCTTTATGGTGACTCCCTGGTATCAGTTTCCCTAAAATGCAAACATGGCTCTGACAGCCACACAGGAGGGCTGCTATCTGTGCGTCCCAGCATCACCCTGTGCTTCTTCATCTGCTTGGCAGAAAGCTTCCACCTGACCCTCTCTTTCCAGAGACAGCTTTATTTACAGATGCAGCTGTGTAGACTGAACAGATGTGCACGGTGTTGGACGCATCCACAGTAGCCTCCGAGTACCTTAATGTGCCAGTGTCGCTTCAAGGGAAAGAGATGAAAAAGCACATTCCCCGTGGGAGTTCGAGTTCTCTACTTCTCTCTCCCCATGTCTCGCATCATTCCCTGTCTGTCTGGTCTGAGCCCGAATCTCTGTCTGCCCGAATGCACTCTTGTGTTGCCTGGCCCTGTGTTTGCGCCTCCCTAACAAAGGACTTTGCTCCTTTTATTGAACAGCACAAAAAGCATCACATGAGGCACAGAATGAAGGACATTTTGCAGAATTTTTAGTAGGGATTTACAAGGATTAAGTCACCGACTCCAGCAGACCCAGATAACCAAACAAATGCTATCTGCATGTTGTCTTCAACGTTTATGGTGGATATTCATTTTATAATATTTGCTGTTTCCAGCATCTATTACTATAACATACATACATGTGCACATTACTAATGGGTCCAGGGAATGGAAGAGTGTATAATTAAAAGTGCATTAGTTTAGGGTATAAAGGTTGATTACATGGGAAAGCCAAGGCCTGGAACGTTGGTTGTTCTTTTACCGTCAGGTTAGGCAAACAGGCTGAGTACAAAGCAGGGCAGCAGTCGCAAGTCTTAAGTGACCTCACTGTGTATTATTAACTTTGGCTGTGAGGTCCAGTAAGAGTTTGAATCCCTTAGAATGTAAGGGAGATTTTCGTCATACTGCTGTTCCACAAGGGGGTGCTTTCCCTTCGTTCCAGATTAGAAGGCTAACATGGTGCTCACGCCCAGGCAGACATGGTGGCTAGCAAGATGGCTCAACTTGCCTCCAAGCCCAGAGATCTGAATTCCATCTTAGGACCCCACATAGTAGCAGAAAGAGGCTCACCTTGTGCAAATTGTTGCAGCTTGCCATGGCACATACACACCCACATACGTACACAGACACAGTAAATATATGTGATTAAACCTTAGATTACAAGATTAAAAAAAAGCGTTAGTCTTCGGTCGCTAGTCTTTGGATGAAATGCGTCTTTCCTAGTGTGGTGTTCATTTCTGCTAAGCCCAGTCCTCTCTTTGTGTGTCTAGATATGCCTCTTCACGTCCGCCGGAGCAGCGACCCAGCTTTAAGTGGCCTCTCCACTTCTGTCAGTGACAATAACTTTTCGTCCGAGGAGCCCTCCAGGAAAAACCCCACCCGATGGTCCACAACCGCTGGCTTTCTCAAGCAGAACACCACTGGAAGTCCCAAAACCTGTGACAGGAAGGTAACCACCCCCCTTGTCTCTGCAGCCTTTGCAGCTTCTGTCCTTTGGTGTCAGTCAGGTGAGCTCAGGTGCTCCTTGGGACTGTGTGGCCCCGTGTGAGGGATAGTGATTTTCTCAGCCGTATGTGTGGAGACTAATGGGCAGTTTGAATTTTCTGATGAAGTCCAGTCCTATATATGGAGTATGGGGGGGTCCATATTTTAAGGATATATCTGTGTGATTCAAAAGGCAGCACCCCCTTTTTCCTTCCCCTTTCTCATGCCTATGCCCCTCCTCCTTCTTTTTTTCTACCTCAGTCCCAGGGATGAAAATCAAGGCCTTAAACATGCCAGGGAAGTTCTTTAACACTGAGCGATAAACCAGTCTCAGAAGAAAAACGTGAACAGGAAGTGTTGCCCTATAAAGTCCCTTTCTTTTTTTGTTTCTGGTTTCTGTCTTCTCTCTTTATAGGGAGTTTCTTCTTTGTGCTTTCTAGATGACCTTCTGGAGATATTTTATCCATGAGTGAGCACATAACCTGTATTGGCATAGGAAGTATATCAAAGAACTCAGAACATTATAGACTTAGAAGTACAAAAGCACACTTCATGATATTTTTATTGTTTCTTTCATCATTTTCACCCTGGGGAAGGGAAGTGTGCTGCGTCTATTCTTAGTGTAACTTGTGTTTTTGACCCTTGTTACTCAGCCCAGTACTTACATGTTAGTACATTAACGTTATTCACTGTGACCTCCATCACCTGTCCCTAGAGAACCCACCATCCTGTTCTGCCATGCCTCTAGTCGCTGACCTAATGAGCTTCAAGCCATGTTTTCATTTTTCATGGTCGTATCTGCAGAATAAGACTTGGTGACTGTGTCTTACTGGAGCCAGTGATTTCCCACAGCCTGTGGTGGGAAATGTGGAGGTGTTACCACACGGTTCCAATCACATTCATATCAAAACTGGCACAGCTTGAGGTTTGTGTGACTCATGCTTTGCAGTGAGCTTCTTTATTTGGTTTTACATGCCAACACTCTTGCCTTCGTTAGTATTACTTCTAGTGAAATAAAAACCATGGGGTACATACATCTAACATGAGAAGAATCAGGCCGGAGGTATCGCTCCGAAGCAGAGTCCACGTGTGACACACAGGATCCAGGCTCCATCCCCAGCCCAGTGATAATATAATAATAGAACTGGAAAGAGCCTTAAAGGGCAACCGTGGAAGGCAATGTAGTTTTGGGTTGTTGGCGCCTATTGATTTAGCTGTTAGCCTTACTCTCAAAGATTCTGCAAGGAGCCATATTCGATTGTTTTCTCCCCGAAGCCAGTTTGAGCCCTGCGAGGACTTGAAGTAAGCTGTCTGAAGAAGCAAAATCCACTTTTTAAATAGGTCTCATGGCATTTAGTTTTCATCAGAATTAATCTGTATAAATATTTACAAATTTATAAACAGGTAAAGTTTATAGTTAAAAACTATTTTTTTTTTCCAAGTGGGCTTTCACTGAGTCACACCTGGCAGACTCGTGGTCTGAGCACAGCCAGATCTCTGTCCATGATTCATTTAGCATCTTGGGTATGGGACTTAGGTGTGGTTACAGCACACAGATCTGTTTTGATCATATTTCAAACACGAAAGGGTTTAATACTTAGAATTCCCGTCTCGAAAATGATTGGGAAAGTCCACACAACATGCCCGGCGTGGTGCGCATCTGGCCCACCTCGAAGCATGCGCACCCCAGCCGTCTGCACTGTAGACACCGTTCTGTCCTCACAGGTGCTCGCCTTGCCTGCAGAGTGGAGGCTGAGCCTCCAAATGCTGTGAGTGGCAACGGCCCAAGGAGCTTCCCTTCCTTTAATTACTGCCATTGAGAGCTGGAGTTTCCCACCAGTGGATTCATGCAGAAAGGCTCATTTGTATGCGGTGCAGACTCTGACGTGCCGAGGCTCTAGGGAGTGATCATCATCCTTCCCACTTCTGCTGCAGAGGAAGGCGTGCGAGGGGCATATTGAGACGCTCAGAGTAATTAACCACATGCACTTGTGCCTTTGTGGTAAATAATATGTATCTGTCATTGCGGAACACCTGGGAAACCAGAAGACTGGAATAATGGAAGATCACCGGTGTCTCTAAAGCCCAGCACCCCAAACATTGAGATGTCAGTGCTGAATAGCTCCACCACCTTGCAGGCTTTCATCAGATCTCCCAAGCTAAGCACTTTGGACTTGATTAGTGTTCGGATGGGGATACTAGTGAAACACACACATGGATACACACACACACACACACACACACACACATGCTCACACCTGCCTGCACACATACACCCCACCGTCTTAGCTTTACCTACTTGCTACTCAGTATTCCTGCATTTTTCTTCTACTACAGACATCTTCTCTTTGAATTTTGTTAGAGAACATCGTAGACAATGTGAAACATTCCACTCTACAGTCTGCTCTGATGACCATGATCTGCGCACTGTTAGCTATTTTTGGTTTGTCTCTTCGCACATTGTAAATATCCATACTGGTACCCAACCTTGAATATATATATTTTAAGAAATGGAGATATAGCCAGTAAGACTCCCCTCTGCTACACAGGTAGTATTCTATGTTGCTCCATACCACACTTTCTCAAAGGAAAGGCCGGGGTTGATACAAGCCCCTAGATGACTTTATGTCCTCACAGAGGGTACAGAAAGCTAGTGGGGAGCAGTGTGGTTTTGGTCTTTCCCTTGCTTCATTTCTCAGTTATTAATTTACCAATCTTGTCTAACATATATACTGGGAACTGGAGAAGTAGCTCAGTGGGTAGAGCAGAAGACCCAGGTTTGATTTCCAGCACTCACGTGGCCGCTCTCAGCTGGGGTCTGTTAACTTCAGTTCTCATGGGTTTGATGCTTCCATGGGCACCATACATACAGGTGGTACACAAACTTGCGTGTAAGCAAAAACACCAATGCACATAAAATAAAAATAATAAATAAATCTTACATTACCTGTTGTTAGCACTGTAAAACATTGTCTGTCTGTCTGTCTATCTATCATCTATCTATCAGCTATCTACCAATCATCTATTTGCCTGTCTGTCTGTCCCATTTCATGTTTTTGTGTTTGCATGAAAAGACCTCCCCACCTTTTTTTATTGGGAAAGAGAATGGGAGAAAGATCATTCACTGGTTGGCACAGAGCACTGAGTATATTTCTTCTGAGTCCTCGAGACCCCACCTGTGGTAAATGATTGTAAGATGTGCAGTCATTATCAGTTTGTCGTGGGCCCAAGTTGGATGGCCTTCGTGATGCTGAGTCTGTCAGACCTCTGAGAGTAGGTTTCTGTGGGATTCTGGGATTCTTTATAATTCTTATACTTTATACTTTATTTGGGTGTGCAAGGTGGAGGGGAGGAAGGGATCTTGTCTGTTTTTAGAATTCTCTCGGTCCCTCAGTCCTGTGTGCAGCATTTTCTTGCTGGCTGCCTCTCCACTGTAGTAGAGATGGTGTGGAAAGTGGCAACTGCTTTTCACCTGGGATTTCACACACATTTACCTTGGGCAGGGTGACTTTCACCTGTGTGGATGTGTAAGTCTTTTCTCCACCTCCCCTGGTCCTTCTTACTCTGCCAGTACAGCTGTGTGTCTGAGCCTGTGACCCGGTCCCATAAAGAGCAGCAGGGGGCACTTAGCCGAGCCTGTTCTCTGGGAGTTCAGTGGGTCAGCCTGCACCGCCACAGTGTGGTGTCACCAGCAATAATCTTCCCCTGCACATTGACAGGTGATGAGTCATTTACCCCCTCCCTTAGAAATTAAACCGCGGTAGCTTTAGCGTGAAACTACACGTTGGCAAATTTCCAAGAAAGATTCTTATCCAATTAGCGGAGGGGGAGAAAGCCATAATAAAAACACCTCACAATGCTGTCAATAGCTTTTAAATTATTGAGAGGCTTTGAAATGTTTCTTACCCTATGGCTTTCTTATTTCTCTGTTTACTGGCCCTGCTTAGTGTGTTCTTGAGATTCCCTGACACTTGTCGTCCCTTGGAAAGGGGACTTTCTGAGGCCTCCACCATCTCTTTCCCTTCTTTGAGAATGGCGTGTGTGTGTGTGTGTGTGTGTACGTGTGTGCATGTGTGTGTGTGTAGTGTATACTAGAGTTCATGCATGTGAGTATGTATGTGTACTTTTGTGAGTAAGAAGTCTAGAAGCTGGCACTAGCTGTCTTCCTTAGTTACTCTCCACTCTTTTTTGAGATAGGATCCCTCACCAAACCTGCAGTTTCAATACATGGGCTAGGTTGGCTGGCTAGTGAACTCCAGGGGTCTACCAGCCCCTCCCTCCCCAGCACTGGGCTAAGGATTCAAGCTCAGGTCCTTGCTTAGCTGACTGAACCATCACCCCCATCTTCTAGATATTTTTTCCAGGACGCTCAAGATGAAATCTAAGGCCTGATACATTAGTGTGTTACCTGTGAGCTTTATTATAGGTCTGGAAATTAATTCCGATTAGTGATTTCCTTTAGTAGGTTTTAAGGCACCGCGAGCATTTTTACTTTCTGTGGTGATACTCCTGTGCTTTTTATTCACGGGGTAATGAGAAGCATAAAGAGGCAGATGCGTCCTTGGAAACCAGGAGGAAGTGTACAGCCAGGGCAGACATTGTGTGTGCATTCATGTAGACTGTGGCTGTCCACATCACAGTGGGGAGTCTGTCAGCAGCATGGTTTAATTTCCAGCAAACTTCCTAATTTCTGTGGTATTGATCTTGCCGTCTCTCCAATATTTGCAGAATAGTTTATTAGAGTTTATGCCTACTAATGTTATCTGGTGGGCTTTCTGTGGTTAACATTTATATTTTTACCTATATTATTTCTGCTAAAAGTTAAATTTTGCCTGAGTGGTGGTGGCTCACACCTTTAAACCCAACACTTGGCAGTCAGAGGCAGGTGGATCTCTGTGAGTTCAAGGCCAGCCTGGTCTACAACAGCTAGTTCCAGAACAGGCTCCAAAGCTACAGAAAGACCCTGTCTTGAAAAATAAAACAAAAACAAAAAAAGAGTAAGTTTTAGGACTCTGTTTCAGAGACTATCCCTAAATGTTAGCTTATGTTGACATCTCTTGCTTTATAAGATGAGCAGTTTTAAAGCCATTGCTGTTTCACTAAGTTCAGGATTAGAAAGTGTAAAGCACTTATGTAGAGTGCCGTGAGAATTCCCAGGCCTGCTGGAGGTATGTGTACCTGAAACGAACGTAAGTGGAAGTGGTATACTTTTCCAGTTCACGGCCTGTCTCTTGGAGTGTGCGCCAATAATACTTGTGGACTTACATGGGGGAGAGAGAGAGAGAGAAGGACAGGGGAGGGGAGGAGGGGAGGAAAGGGAGAGAGGGAGGAATGGAGAGAGAAGATTCAAGCTCAGGTCCTTGCTTTATTGATGGATCCATCATCCTGTCTCCTAAATCTTTTTCTGTGGTACGTAGCATAAACCCAGGCTGTCATGGTTGTAGGCTGTACTTCTCCTTCCACTGGTCTCTAGAGAGAGGTGGGGAGGGGGAGAGTCCTCAAAGCTTCTCTGTCTACTCCAGTGCTCCATCCTTTCTGTGTGGTGCCCAGCATATAGAAAATGGTTACTGGGCTTGCTGGGGAGGAGCCAGGAGCCCCTGCGATTACAGCGCTAGAGAGAGACTGAGACAGCTGAACTTCCAGCCCAGCCTGTGCCGCACTGTGTGACCCTGAGATAGGAGGAGAGGAGAGGGAAAGAGCAAAGTGTGTCATGGTTATTCCAAGATATAATAATAACAACAACAATAATAATAGTAAATAATGATAAAAACATAACAAACAGAATCTGGAGCATCTATTTGATTTCGTGACATTTAACTTTTCATACTTGGATTGCACACTTAATCACTTTAAAAATGAAGTCAATTAAAATGAACTTATTCTAAGTGCTTTGAAAATGCCTTATTGATAACTGTGGCTTGAAACACTGACTGTTCCTGTTCTGACAGAGCCAGAACTGGAAATATCATTTCTGCTGTGCTGAGGGAAGGCCTGGGTTCTGCCTTTCATCCTCCCTCATGTTTAGTCTGCGGAGCACTTCAGTGCAGGAGGGTCCAACTCCCAGCGTCAAAGATGAGAATGAGAGCATCATAGCTCATTCAGACCCGACACCATCAAAATTTGCCTGCTGGGTTTTCAAGTATGGGAGATGCTTCCATTTGATCTGTAGATTTATCATTAACATCAAAACCCCTTGTTTCCTGTTCTAAAGGGTTCTCTGCTTACTTCCTTTTTTTCCCTTTAAAGCTTTTTATTTTTATTTATGTTTATTTTGTCTCTCTGTGTATATTTGATGTGTGTTTAGGTTCCCACAGAAGCCAGCGAGGGCATTTGGACTACCAGGGGCTATTTTGGCTTGTCAGCTCCTGGCCCCGGGGGCTGAGAACACCAATCAGATTCTCTGAACGGGCAGCAAGTGGTTCTAACTACTAGACCATCTCCCCAGCCCTTCTGCCCTTATTCTTCTATTTGTTTATGATGTCCATATTTATCTTTCCCCTCTACATCCTCACCCATTTCAGAACCATTTGGCGCTCTGGTTTCTATTCTTTGTAATATATTCTTTCAAACTACAGGTCAAATTGTGAATGCAATTGGATATATTTTGTATTTTGTGATCCTAGCCTTTAACAGCTGAGCCATCTCTTCAGCCCACAATTTGATGTTTTCAAAAGTGGAGGCTGAGGAGATAGTTCAGCCAGCGAAGTGATTGCTGTGTGACCACGCCGACCCGAGCGCTATTCCCAGAATGTCCGTGGTAATAACCAGACGCAATGGCAGCGTGGTGTGTAACTCCACGCTGGAGGTGGGGGTGGTGCGCTCCTGGCTTTCCGGCCAGCTGGTGTAGCTGTGAATGGTTGAGCCCCGGCCAATGAGAGGCCCTGTCTTAAAGGTGGATAGTACCCGAGGAGTGACAGACAAGGTTGTCCTCTGACCTCCACACACGTGTGCGCCTGCCTGTATTCCAGTCCATCCTTACACACAAACACAAATAACACATGTGCGTGTACACACATATATGAAATGAAATGAAATACACTCGTACCCTTGATGAGCTGGCTACCAAGTAGAAACTGTTCTTAGTTATTTGTGAGCGAAATGTAGGTGCAGGAGCTACAATAGCCAGCCCCACCCCCAGTCCTAAAGAAACAACAAAGATGGCTTCAAATGACCCCCATCCCACCCCATGACAGCTTAAATGGAGGTCCTGCTGATTGTAATATTTTTTCCCGTTGAAGAACTCCATGCCCATGAATTCCCTCTGTTTTATGTATTGAAAGACTTTAAATTGGACTCGGTGCCATTTGGAGCTTTTAGTTCACAGTGGTTATAATCATCAGAACAATAGCCTGCCTGTAAGTGCCGAGCTCACCTGGTCCAGGCTGTTAGCGTCCCGTTTCTTCTGTCTCTGTGATACATCTTGGATATAATCGGCTTCCGTGTGCTCTAAACAGTACAATCTGTGCTCAAAACTATGGAGTCCAAAGGTGGTATTGGAAAAAAATTTGAACTTGGATGCGATATTCTTACCATTGATAAATAAAACTCCAAACTGAAGTTGGGATCTTTTATGGATACTTTCAGAGAGGTACACACAGCAAGCACAGAGGGATGTGAGTTTATTAGGCCTGCTTTCTTAGCAGAGAGGACAAAGAAGTAGTCCTGAGTGGACAATATTGACTTCAGAATTCCCAAAGTCTTCATCCACTTACAAATATTTTGGCCTTATTCCATCTTTTAAATTTGGTTGGCATGTTAAGCTTTTGATGATTTTGCTTATAAATTTAACTGTTTTGTGTCACAAAGTTAGATCCAGCCTCTCGTAGCCCTCCGGGTGATGATAGTTTGATAGTTTCAGCTTGGGGCAGGAGCACCCATAGTGTGGTTCAAGTCAGAGCATGCTTGGTAACATTGTGTCCAGGTGCCTTCGGAGCCGTGTGCTGCAGCCATGTAGGAACAAAAATGGTTCTCATTTGTCCTAAGCAGCTTCACTTTATGTAACAAGGAAGATGAAACAGTTCCATTTCTAAGGAATAAAGACTTGTTTTGCCTTCATACATCTGGGTGGGACAGGTTTGAGCATGCAGGATGGGCCATGTCCCTGTGGAGCACTTCCTTTACGAGCTGGGAGGCCCGTCACATCGCTAGTGACCTCAGAGCTTCACATAAGGCCTGCCTTTCTAGATATCTGTAGAACTTCTCCACAGTGCCACCTTCAGATCCAAGTTCTTAAGGATACATGCATCTCTGGGGGACTTTACACATGTTTAGTGTTACTGTAAAGCCCTGTGTGGTGCTCTGTGTGGTGCAGGCTACGCTCATGTATTGGCTCTGAGTTGTTGGTACTATTGATATTCTCTCCTTAATGATGAGAAGACAGAGGTTTGGTGCCTTGCAATAACTGACATAATGGTTGAACATGGTGAAGCTGTACTGTGAGTTCAGGTTGTTCACTTTTTAAAGCAGATTTATTTATTTATTTTTAAGATGGTCCACTTTTAATTCTGGTTTTATGGTTAAGCTAACTCAGTTGACAGAGTGCTTGCAGAAGTGCTTGGTGGGTGCTGGCTTCCACCTCCAGTACCACATACAACGGCAATTACATCTCTAGTTCTTGGGAGATGAAGGCAGGGCAGTCTGGAGTTTCAAAGCCATTCTGCCTCCATAGCAAGTTCAGAACCAGCCTGGGCTCGGTGTTTCTCATGAATGAGAGGTATTGTGAGTTTAGCTCAGGGGTAGGATGTTTGTCTGGCATTTCATAGGCCACGAGTTTGATTCCCTGCATATTAACAGATAGATCTGACTTGTTAACATTGGGTCATCTTCCAACACACTCTGACGTTTGACACACAGCCAAATACCTTTGAAGTTGAATATTTCCAGCTGTTGGATATTTCTTAATTTTTATAATGAGCTTTATTTAACGTAGCAGTAACGAGCACTTATTCACTAAAGCTGGACTATATCTTGAAAACCTCAGCAAGTCTGTTGCAGCCTAATGTTTCTAGTCTTGGGTCTCAGCACTCTGACATGGCTCTGGAGAGACGGGACAGCTGGTAGGAGCTCCTGCTCCTGGTTTGCTTTCTGCCACCCATTTGAATAGTTCACAACTCCAGCTCCGAGGAATCTGATGCTGTCGTCCTCTGAGGGCTCTGCACTCACATATGCACCCCAGTCCCCACATATCCATAATGAAACAGAGTAATTTAAAAGACATGCTGGCTCCATTAGTATCATAACGTGTTATAATAACTAGTTATTAGGTCAGCTGAGTTTTATGCTGCCTGTTAGTCTCTTTCCTCTATTTCATAATGTTCTTATTAGTTATGTTTCTGAAAATGATACTTAGCGTCTTTCATCTGTGTGTATTACTCAAAATAGCTTAGGAACCAAAACTGATTATGTCATTGTGCTGAAGTTAGCTCTCTGTGAGAGAGTGATTATATTCGTGATTGAATATAGAAAGTAGATGGAACTGGAGACACATTTCTTTATAGAGCTCACTGCCTTCTGCTTGAGGATGGTTGCTCTTGACAGTCCATCGCCGAAGAACAGAGGTGGGAAGAGACAGCTAGTGGCTGAATCCTAGAAGAATGTGCTCCACTCACCAAAACCTAAAACCCAGGTGTACATCAGCCAGGACTCACTGTGTTGTGAACCTACGACATGAACAGGGCAGGGACCCCACCTCTGCTGCTTTCCCCCAGAGCTCCCGGCAGAAACCACCAGTCAAACCAAGAGTGAGGGGTAAAGGTATCTGACCAGAATTCCTAGAGACGCTGCTTTGCATTAACAAGACCATGAGAGAAGAAGACAGATGGGAGAGAGCAAGGTCTCTAGGTAACCCGTCCTTTGCTAGTTCTGCCTGGGAGTTTCAGAAACATAAAGGCTTCCAGGGATGACGTCAGAGGAAGCTGGACAGAAAACATACTGAGTCCTGTCTTTGCAACTTTTCATGTAAATCTAAACATTTTCCCCTAGAAACATTTTACCATATCTTAGCACTGTGAGCATCACCCACACACAGACTCAGAGGTGAGGTTAGCAGCCAGGAGACTAGAATGTATAGGACCCGAGATCGTCTGGTGTCTCTTGAGTCTGCTCACACCCAGGCTGTACCCCATTGTCTGTTTCTCTCTAGACATGAGAGGCCTTGAAAATTCTTCATCTGACTTTTTCGATTGCTGATGCATTGTTAGAGCCATTCCTGTTGTAAGCCTACATTTGAGGAATGCTCGCTGGTTTCAGATGGGGTGCATAGTTATGGCTGCAAACCCCCACGTCTTTCTCTGCTTTTTCTGAGCTGTCCAGATGCCATCCTTGGTTTGTTCCTAATTAAACCAAGGTCAAATTTTTGGTGGTAACAAGATTTCAACAGAGAAACCCAGGAGTTTCTGCACCTCTTCCTTACTTTAGAGTTGTCCTCTGTTTTCCCCAAGTGAAAAAGGATGCTTAAAAGAAATCCCACACTAGCTCAGAATTGAGAATAATAGATGGTTATTTATTTAGGGGTAGACTCACAGATCACAGTCCTCTACTAGAATGGGGAATAGCAACCGAATCCCGCAGCAGGAAAAGTGGCCGGAAGTGCACTTTACTTCGGCACATATAGTATAAGAGGCCACGCCCAAGTGGGTGGGTAAGTTAAAAGCTATCGGTGGTAGGAATTCCTAGAGTGCCCATGGACGTGCCTTCCCCCTAATGAATAATATAATAATAATAAAAGAAGGGAATAGGTGTTAAAGTGCAAAATTAAATTCTTTTAAAGCTGTGACTTCCATGTCAAAAACTGAGTTTTAAGTCTTACCATCACACAAAAGTCCTTGGGACTGTGTGATACAGGAAGGTGCAAATACAAAGTTTTCTTGGACTGTTTCATATTTTACAGTATTGTGAGACTTCGTGGTTTTTAAAAATATCTATGAAATCGTAATTGCACGTCCATCACCACCATGGTAGCCGTGAGGCAATCTGCATGTCCCCAGCATTGTGGCTAAGGTGGGCCTCAGGTTTCCAGGAGAGAAAGCCTCCCCTTAGCCTGCTAGGAGTCAGCTGCTGTCAAGCACTGGGTGCATCTGTGGAGTTTCCTCTTGTGGACTTGTGGTTGGCTGTCGGAGAGGTGTTGTGGGGTGTGGGAATCTGTTGCCTGCCTTCCCTGGAAGAGGTCTGTCCCACAGGCAGCTTGCCAGGGACTTTCTGCACCTGCCGATGGCATCAAAGCGTTCAGGTGACAGCAGCCACACCTGCTTCTTTCTGACAAGAGGGACAGTCCTCCAGAAGACTCGTGGCTGTGTGGGACAGCCTCTTATGTGCAAATTTTATAATTAAAAATAAAGACAGTTGTTTCTCATCAATTTTCATATATAATCTTCTAGATGAAGTCCTAATTTAACTGTAATAAATCATTGCTTGTCATTAGCAAACGTAGTGGTCTTTACTATTTTATGGTTTAATAAATCATTATGATATCTGCACCATCAGCTTATTTATTTAGTCATTCATTCATTCATTCATTCATTCATTCATTCATTCACAGAGCATCTCCTTCTATAGCCCAAACTGGCTCAGACTGTGCTATGATCTCAGGCTGGCCTCAGACTTGCTGTGGTCCTTCTGCCTCGGACGTCTTTGTACCGGGATTACAGGCATGCACACACACACACTCAACAGCATGCTTTTATGTCTAAAGGGAAATTTCTGCCAGTGTAAACTTTGAATATTTACTAGTGTATAGAATATTTGCATTACTTTGGTCACGGAGTGAAATAGATTTAAACGGATGTTTTCTAATATATTACTAACCTTTCATGAGCTTTTACAAAAATATGAAGGGAAAGAAGATTTGATAGTTTGGTTTTCCTGCCTTTAATGTGTGCAGTCTCAGGCCACAAATACTTTGATTGACATTTTCACATTTTTATGGTTAGAAATCTATAAATGAGCATACATAATCTGACATAGATAAGATTAAGACAACTATATTTTAAAATATTATCCCCAAACATGTTTAAAATGAAAATAGCGTGTATTATACGTACTTCAACGGGCAGTCATAACCAACCACATGTGATACAACAAAAGCATTTCATATTTGATGCTTCTCCATATGCTTCCTCATAAATACAGAATATACTCCCAGGCCCCTGTTCCCCGAGTACTTAACCCTAACTTTAGGTGAGCTTGTGTTGAAGAACATGTCTAAATTGCTAAAGCTTGCATGATATTATTAACACAATAAAAGATATGCTTCGTGGGGATTAAAATACGTTTTCAACATTCTTTACTCAATTGGTAATGGTTTAAGAGTGCTATAATTTGCAGGTCTTTATCGTGCACTAATGCATAGATTCACTGTTGACTTCGCTCTGAACTGGGAATATTCCTTTATTATGGAAATGTCTGCTTTACTTTTCTTTTCCATTAGCTCCTCAGAGTTCACTGTACACGTATGCAAAGTTGCAGAGCTTCTCAGAAAATTCTGAAGACAGGACAGGTCTTTTGATCTCTAGCCATAATCTCCTTATTGTGATTATCTGTCAGTCCCCTGTTGCCTGAATTATGTCGTAGCTGAGTTCCATGGAGAATCGAGCCACTATTTTTGGATGAAATTAGAAGCGACCACATTTTCTACAAGCATTGTAAACTGTCGGTGTGACATTAAACTGAAACTGGCAAATACAACTTTAGTAGAATTTGAAGTCACAGCTGCTGCATTGGGACTGAGGTTTGCCTGACAACCCCAACAGCAGGCCCTTAGCAACTGTAGAAGAAACTTACAAGAGTTCTCCAAACCCGTGTGAAATAGGAGACAAAACATATTCAAGGAAGCTGTCCACATCAATGCAGGCTACTATGCCAGGTGGTTCAAGGTGAATGGTGATCTAGGCTTCACTGCAATCGTAGAAATAGCAACTTTGAAAATCAAACTTGTGTTGAAATTAGAACACCATGCTGACAGAAAGCATGGCATACTAGGGCCTGGGGCTTTCCTAAAGAGAGAGGCAATTGATTGGCTTTGAAGAATGGCATGTTTTTCCTCAGTAGAAATGTCTTTGAAATTGGGCTTAGGAAAGGCCTGAGCAGAGGTGGAGAGAGATGTGAGGTGCAGTCAGTGTGTCTGTCAAAGTCTTGTGGTCCTCCAGGTATGATCAGGCATGATGTCATCAGCACATATTGTCAGAGTGATGCAGAGCATGTCAGAGAGGATGAGGCTGGAGCACACGTCTCGCTGGCATCCAGCGCGGCAGTGTCACACGAGGTGTGAGTTCGTCCAGAGTAGAATCTTGACAGGGGATGTTGGGTCATCAGGAGTTGGCAGCCGTGAGGATTGTGAAAGACAAGGAGAGAAAAGTCAGACCCAGAACCCTCCAGGAAGGCCTGAGTCAGTGGAGGAGTCGTTCAGTGGAGACATTTTCTCATGCTGCCGTCTTCCTGGTCCTGCTCTTCCCCATCTCCTCGCTCATCATGATTGCTTTGCTTTTTGTCTTGTACTGACCCTGCTGCTGGGGCTCAGCTGCTTTCTGAAGGGTCAGACGTACCGCCATGGGCTGAACTACACCCCCACTGAAGACACGGGATAGGCCTCTCAACCCCTCTGTTCAGTGGCTGGTGTTCTGAGGAAGGAGCTGTTAACAGTTACCTCAGTGATCACATGGTCGGGAGAGAAGAATAGAGCTGGCCTGCACCTAGCCACAGCCCCTCCATTCTTGACATGAAAATCGGACTAAATCACTCTTCTGCTTGTGGGCTTTGGCAGTTAGCCCCCAGCATGCCCACCATTTCTGGTTGACTGGAATTTCTGGTTGCCATATTTATGGTGACTTTTCCTTACCACTTCCCTGAGTTCATCTGCCAATATTTAGTCATCGAGGGTTGAAAAGCATGTTACTTATGTTTTTACTTTATGTGTCTGTGTGTTTGCCTCTGTGTGTGTGCATGTGTGTGTATGTATGTGTATGTATGTCTGTATGTATGTATATGCACAGTATTCATATTTGGTGCCTGTGGAAGTTAGAGGGGTGTCTGTATATGAACAGTATGCATGTCTGGTGCCTGTGTAAGTTAGAGGGGTGTGTGTATATGAACAGTGTGTATGTCGGGTGTCTGTGGAGGGTAGAGGGGTGTACATATATGTATGTACAGTGTGCGTGTCTGGTGCCCGTGTTGGTTAGAGAGTGCTGGATTCCTTGGGATGGGCATTGCCGGCAGTTGTTAACTGTCACGGTTACGAACTGAGCTTGGATCCTGTGAAAGAGGAGCAAATGCCACTCACCACCAAGCCATCTATTTAGCCCCAGTTAGCCACCAACTTTTAAAAGATAATTTATGAGTTAGTTCTAATAAAGAATTTTCTAGGTGTGTACATCAGAGTTTATGTGAATAAATGTATGCCTGTTTATTTTCGTGAGTCATGCTATTAGATAAATCAAAGTCTATCTTATGCTTGCTATATTTTATGGTAGACTTCCATAAGGGAAGAGGAGAACTATGTCCTGGCCCAAGCTAAGGACTATAGTGTGCAAGACTCTTATCATATTGCTTTATTTCAGTTTTGTGGTAATGGTAGTTTGTGTATTTAAAATGATGCCTGGGAAGGTATAGCAATGGGTGAGGTGCTTGCTGCACAGCAATTGGTGAGGTGCTTGCTGCACAGCAATGGGTGAGGTGCTTGCTGCACAGCAATGGGTGAGGTGCTTGCTGCACAGCAATTGGTGAGGTGCTTGCTGCACAGCAATGGGTGAGGTGCTTGCTCCACAGCAATGGGTAAGGTGCTGCTAAAGTTGACCTCTGGCCTCTACACACATGCTTACTTGCAAACACATGAATACACCCTCTGTGTGTGCACACACGCACATACATGTACACACACATGCATGCACACATATGCACGCACACACACCCATGGTGGGGGAAATGAATAATAACAGTAAAAAGCTGCATCGAGTATTTAGTGTGTTCACAATTACCATGCAGAGTGCTATAGCCCTTTAACTTCTCATACAACCCGAATTGAGCTGAGGGTAGAATTTTTAAGGCGTTCTTGTTGGAAATTCTTTGTATTTAATTATTGACCCGAAAACCTTGAATTCCCTATTTCCTCTTAGACTTTTTCCTATCTTCTCAGAAAATTGAGATCAGTTTTTGCAGTTCAGAAGTTAAAGCCTGTTGCTACCATTTAGTCTTTGAAAGAGGCATTCTATACGACATTGCCTTTGGTACTTCTATGGTAAATTGAAAACTTATTGCGGAAATACTCATGCAAAGACATTTCTTGTCATAACCATGTCAGAATAAACAATATTTGTCAATCATGTATCCATTATCATGATTGGCTGCCATTTCCTTGATATTTTAGTTGATCCTGACAGCAATCTTGTGATGTCAGTAACAGAAAAGCCCAGAGAGTCTTAAATCTTTTGCCCAAAATAACAAAACTTCAAGGACCCAAAGAAGAATAAAATGTATTGTATTTTTCTTGTTTTCAGCATTTTGATAGCTCATTGACAGTATCTCCTAATCATAATATTGGAAAAGAATAAAAAAGAAAAGCTTTGCCTGAGAGCATGTCTCTAGTAATTCATGCCTCTTTTTTGTATGTATATTTGACTAGAGATTGGTTTGAGTGACAGCGTGGGAGGTGCCTGTTCTTGGCCTCGGCCAGCCTTCTCTGCAGCCTTCTCATGCCGTCCCCATTCAGTTTCCTTAGCCTGGCCTTAGGTGGCATCTCCGAGGTCCAACTTAGCAGTAATGTCTCCAGTTTCCTAGTTTGTATAGACTTGGGGAAACATTTCACATACATAGGGTAAATTTCCTCGACTTCAGAAAACCCACGTAGGTCGTTAATTTGTGAGGTCTGTGTTTTCACAAAGATGCCCTTTTCTTTCATTCTGAATAGAGAGATGAAAACTACAGGAGTCTCCCGAGGGACCCCAGTAGCTGGTCCAACCAGTTCCAGAGAGACAACGCACGCTCCTCTTTAAGTGCCAGCCACCCAATGGTAGACCGCTGGCTGGAGAAGCAAGAACAGGTAAAGTACCGTGTCCTTGCTCTGTGTCATCGTCTGACAGCCAGCACTTGGCTAAATGCACTAGATGACATTTTTTTTTGTTGCAGTATGTGGAGAAAAGTGGTAGCCTAGGTCTCTGAAAGGGAATGATTTAATCCCAGAGGTATATCTTTGGTCTCACAAGTAGCATCACTTTTCTTTATGATTGTGGTATAAAAACAGTTTGTGTTTATCCGAAGGTATTGAATTGAGAAGCCACACACCTTCTCACTTCTCCTTAAAGACTGAACATCTATTTGCCTTTCTTGAGGCTATTTGAAATACTTGATAGGCAGGCTATGAGGAAAGTGGGTACCCTTCAGTCTTGAGTTTAAAGCGTCTTCCTCCAGAGGCTTGAGCAATGCTGAACCACTCACTCAATCTGGCACCAACACGACTACACCCGGAAGAGGACACTGACACTTTCTCATCCGCAGGATAGTTAGTCACACCTGACTCCATCTAATGGGCCGAGAACCACACAAAGACAATAAACAAGTCAGACTATGATTTCGGCCAGAAGCAAGTGCTGTTGTTCCAGCAGGAGAGAAGGAACAGATTCTTTTTCTGCTCTAACATCCCTTCCAGCTGTCCTCCTCCCCTTGTGATTTGCTTAGTTAAATGGTCTCCATGGGCCCTCTAGGTTCAATGCCTAATATACCTTCAGAAGCTTCCTCTTCTCTTTATTTTGGTATTGAAAATGCAATGAGGAGAATTGCATTCTGTGGGTCTAATAATGTAGGGTTGGGAAACAAAGTCAAATTAGTCTTCTGTTGTTGACCAAGGTTTCTGTCCCACCCGGTCCCTCAGCCGTTCCAAAGAAACACACAGTTGTCTACCTCAGTCATGAGCTGATTGGCCTATTAGCTTAGGCTTGTCATTAACTAATTCTTACATCTTAAATTGACCCATTATTCTTGTCTATGTTAGCCACATGGCTTGGTGCCTTTTATCAGTGAGGCATTCTCATCTTGCTACCTCTCGGTCTGGGTGAAGACTACAAACTGAGCCTTTCCTCTTTCCAGAATTCTCCTGTTCTCATTGCCCCACCTCTACTTCCTGCCTGGCTACTGGCCAACCAGGGTTTTATTAAAATGCAAGTGACAAATCTTTACAAAGGTACAAGACCATTGTCCCACAGCATTCTGCTTTGGGACACGATGAAAGAACTGTTGGCTGTCTTCCTGTAGAGATGTGAATTGAACTGAGGCAGTCTGCAAAGTTCCAGATCTTATGTCTGTGGTAGTTTTGTCTTTGCATCATTTCTAACTAAAGAGCTTGTTGCTGGTTCTCTCTCTCTCTCTCTCTCTCTCTCTCTCTCTCTCTCTCTCTCTGTTTCTCTCTCTCTGTTTCTCTCTCTCTCCCTCAATTGTGACCACAGTAGCTTTGCCAATGATAATAAACACCAGGCATGTGCAGGACAGATGCCTGCCTTAATGCCGAGCTGGCAGGCCAATCAGAAGGTAGAGTCCTGTTCTTCGTGGGGGACTGATCTACATAATGGAACATCTTTCCCTCTCTGGGGACGTTGGTGGGTTTTACTTCCACAGCAGAGCAGAGGTGGTGGACTCTATCAGAGCCCTGCACTAGGGCTCGGGCTAGCCTTGATCTCTGGGTGCAGGATCTGACTTTACAGCAATGGGCTCACCTTACTCAGAAGTCAGTCCCAGTCCTAAATACAGCACTCAGGGGGTGGAGGACTGTCTGTCCCTCAGAGAGAGTCTCTTTTCATGTTAATCTGGGAATCTCTTTCTTTTGAGCCTTCTTAGAGGAAGCGGAGGGACACAAAAGGACATGGTTTGTTGGGCTGCTCTGAGTTTTCCTGCTTTGGATATTTTTACTTTGAGAAACCAGGAAACAGAACAAGAAACTCTTGGTTTTGATGTCAGAAAGTGTTTTAAGAAGTTTGAAATCTTCTCAACCATATCATTTTTCTGACTATGCATAGAATTTTATTTTAATATTGGTAGATAATGGCTGACTTTGTTCCTGTTTCTTTATGCTTTATTGCGACTGATAAAATCTATATACGAGTTGGCTCAGACCTTATAAAGCTCCTGACTGCAAGAAGTTAGGACTGGAAAGTGAGGGACAAGAAGGGGACGCAAGCTAATTGGGAGCCTGCCATTTTCTTTCCTTGTCTGGAACAAGCCTGAACCCAATTAGCGGAGGCAGAGACCAGAACTACACGGCAGCTCCAGCTGCTATTTCCGGTCTGTGCTGGGAGTGACTGCCCTGACCTTTGGAGAAAAACCTATGTTTAGGGTTCTTTGCATTAAGAGGAACTTTGCCTAATTGGCAGAACATGCTGAAGAGTAAAAACTTACCTAAATGTTTGATGAGGATACAATCTGATTAGCTTAGTCCTTCTCCAGCTCCAAAGAAATCCCACTACCCAGTGGAATTGCCTACGTTCTCAATGCCAGGAGTTTGGGAAGTGACAAAGCTATGTTACATGCATGTGTGTGCATGTGCACATGCGTGTTTTACCTTGCTGTTGTAAGCTGGTAGGTGTCTTGTGTCTGCAGGCTGTGGCTCCTTTTCATACACAGTTAGCCACAGTTGCTTTTGTTAGCGAATCACCTCACCTTTCTACCCAAGTTCTTGGTGAATTTACATCTTCTCCGAATTAAAATAAAAAAAAAGACAAAAGAAAGTCCGATTTTACTTAGACCTACCACTGTGCAGATGACATAAAGAAAAATAAGTTTCCAGCATATGACATGATCTTTATTTTATAATTACAAAATTAGGAAATGGCTCCCTCAGAAATCTGATTACAGCAGCTGTGAACTGGCTAGCGCACTGACTCAGGGGTCATAATATCCAATGTGGGAGCACTGTGGAAGCTCAGAGTGGGAACAGCCAGGGCTCTGCTGTGACCGCCATTCCTGGGAACCGAGGCTCAGTTCTGGCGCTGCCAAATGTTGGTGGAAAAAATGCAGGTCCTCAGCCACTAAGTCCTCAAATTGTGCTGTTTTCTATTAAAGCAAAACAGATTTATTAATATTGTTTCCCATTTGGCAAAGATTTGCAAAATTTGTGCAGAAGCAAAACGTAATTGTTTTTCTTTTTTTGCTAGCAGCACCGAGCATAGCAAGTTAAAACCATCGAGACAGTTTTAAAATTAAATTTGGTTATTATTATCGAATGCTAGATACTTTGTTATTGCAGAAATCTATCCTGTTAAAATAAGACCAGCGTTTAAGAGCGCTGTCTCCCACCCTGCTGTTGCCTATTGCAAATTGCTTTGTCGTACATCGCTAACAAATGAGTGTTATTATGAGTCAGTTTTAAAATTATAGGACACAGTGATTGGTAGGCTCTGTGTCTAGGTATCATGCATTATTTCCCATGTTTCCTACATATTTTCTGTTTTTATCACCAGAGTCCTGTGGAGAGCAGGAATGGAGAAGGGCCCTGATGGAGCACCCTGTTCTATGCTCCACCTAGAACTCCCTGCTTTCCTGGGGAAGCCTTGCTGGTCACAGGCATGACACTTGGTTTCTCCTGAGGAGGAAAAGAAACATTTTTACTCTTTCACTTACTTAGCAACAAAACCCGCAGTGAATTCGTGTGCCAGTCTTGGAAGCCTGCACTTCCGGCAAGCAGGTGTGTTTTGGGACTCTCGGCCTGCTTGCTGTGTAGGAACTATGTAGGTTTCACCTCTACCTGTGTAGGTGGGCACTGAGACCGTTAGCTTTGGGTGTTGTGCATGAAGGTTGGGTGACATCATACAAGTTTAGGTCTGTGCTACTGCACTCATATGAGGCTGAGGCTGTCCCCCATCTTCTTTTTAGGCAAGATGAGATTATCTGTCGAAAAGTGAGTAACATTTTAGAAAGGACTGTTTCATGGAGGGGCTGAGGCTAGAAGCCAGGGCCTTGTGCATGCAGTGCCCAGTCCTGGTTTACCGTCTGGAGTTTCGAAGTATCATTTGGGATGCTGAGCTGGCTCACCGCCATCCCCAGTGTGCATCCTTTCAGAATTGGATTCTTGATACAGTGGCATCTTATCAGAATTAGAATACAATTTAATCTTCTTAAATCATTTTTTTTCCTGAAGAATATAATCTGTCATAAGAATTAATTTAGTATTAGTCACTTTGCCTTCTTTTATATCTCCTTTTGTTTGGGGTTTCTTTATGTAGTTGTGATGGGATTAAATGAAGGGCTCCATTTATGGATACTAGAATCCTACATGTCTCCTTGTTACTTCTGCTCAGTCCCTTGCTAAGAATATGGGCCTCTTTGTGATCTGATGGAGTTGGGAGGCAGCTGTCCGTCACTTCTGAAGCTGAGCTGTGTCCTTCGGGGGCTACTTGTCAGGGCTGTTTTCTTTTCTGTTTGTCTATCAGCTATCTATCTATCTATCATCTATCTATCTATCTATCATCTATCTATCTATCTATCTATCTATCTATCTATCTATCTATCTATATCTATCATCTATCTATCTATCTATCATCTATCTATCTATCTATCTATCTATCTATCTATCTATCTATCTATCATCTATCTATCTATCATCTATCTATCTATCATCTATCTATATCATCTTTCTGTCATCTATCTATTTCTCTATCTAATCTATATTTCTATCATGTCTTTCATCTATCTCTCTATCTCATCTATATTTCTATCATGTCTTTCATCTCTCTCTATCTCATCTATATTTCTATCATGTCTTTCATCTCTCTCTCTCTCTCTCTCTATCTCATCTATATTTCTATCATGTCTTTCATCTATCTATCTATCTATCTATCTATCTATCTATCTATCTATCTATGTATCTATTACCTCTCTATCATCTACCTCCCTATCTGTGTCTGTTTGACCTTTCTGCCTTCGTTGCCTTATGGTATTAGAGGTATGTAACACCACGTTGTGAGGGGACAGAACTCAAGCCTTCATGCTTACTAGGCAAGTGCTTACTAAAGGATCCCCATCCCCAGTCTCTGTTTTGTCCTTTTCACTGGCCCTGATTATTGCTTTCTGCTTCTTCCTTGATTGATGGAGCTGGAAGCCTAGAAGGAGCCAGGAGGTGAGTCAGAAAGTCTGAGCTAAAGGATAAATCAGGTGGTGTGTGGTGTACACCCATGGAACCTTGGTGTTTGCTGCATTCCTGGCCCAGTCAGGTTGTGGGTCTCACACATTGGATAAAGATGTATCTATCGCCGGGCGATGGTGGCGCATGCCTTTAATCCCAGCACTCGGGAGGCAGAGGCAGGCGGATCTCTGTGAGTTCGAGACCAGCCTGGTCTACAGAGCTAGTTCCAGGACAGGCTCCAAAGCCACAGAGAAACCCTGTATGGGGGGGGGGGAAGGATGTATCTATCATTTTGTTAGTCTTTGTCTTCCAGGTGGCTTTTCCTGTGCTCACCGCAGTCAGCCTTAAAGCCCTGTGTTGAGCTTTGTGTTCAGATGACTAGGACAGATGAGTCTCCATGCTGCACAGAGCATTGTTCCCACCGTCTTTTTAACATTTGCTGTTTATTTCTGCACTTTAGGAGAGGGGGAACTTCCATTCTTTTGAGAAATACTACTTAAGACATTGCATCAACATTTCTGTCTAACAGTATGTTCTTTTTGGTACTCCTTCCTTCCTTCCTTCCTTCCTTCCTTCCTTCCTTCCTTCCTTCCTTCCTTCCTTCCTTCCCTCCCTCCCTTTTTTCTTCTTTCTTCTTCTTCCTTTTCAAGACAGGTTTTCTCTGTTTAACATCCTTAGCTGTCCTGGAACCTTCTCTGTAGACCATGCTGGCCTCTCGAACTCACAGAGACCCGCCTGCATCTGCTTCCTGAGTGGTGGGATTAAAGGTGTGTGCCACCACCGCCTGGCTCAATACCTATTTCTGATAGCCTGCATGGAGAATATGAATCATTCACAAGACATTTTTTAATATGTGGTTTTGTGATCTGGGCAAGGGACACTTTTGTTTGTTGTTATTGTTGTTTTTGTTTGTTCGGTTCCTGTATAGGCTTTTCCTACCCCTGTCAGCTTGGTCTTGGGACAGTCCTGAAAAATGTCCTCTTAACCGATTTTTTTTTCTTGCGCCAGCTGTGTGCCCTGGTATTTCTGTGCTGGTTGGGGACTTTTTTCCCCTTTCCCTTCTCTGATGTTTGGGTTTGCTTCTTAAGAATTCTCCACAGTGGTCTCTCCAGCACAAGCTGAGTCAGACCTTTAAGCAGCTGAGCAAATCATGTAGGAATTAAAGCGCTGGAAGGCAACTTGATTATTTCTACAACGTCCACCTGAAGGGATCGGTGGGCTGGGACTTTAGTTTCTTTTCACGTGCCAGTAACCTTTCTGTTCCCCTGTGCCAAGTACAGGCTACTTTGTTCCTGTTTTAATGAGTCAGTCTTTACAAGGTTGGGGGATGGCCAATTCCCCCCACTCTTGTTCTCTTCAAGAGTTGCAGTTTCCAAGTTTGTGAAAGGAAACTGTAATGTCGGAGTTTGGTGGTATTTGTTAGCCCTCTAGTAAACATGTGTTTGCTTGTCTTTGCCGATCCCTTCAGATCTTAGAAGAAATTCATTAATGCGCCCTTCCGTGTTTTAACTTCTACTTAGAGGCTTTCCCCCTCAGGTGTCTTGATTTACCTGTGGGTGATCGCACTGCCCCTGTTCCCCTAAAGGCATTCATTGCCTTGGGCATGCCAAGGTCTGCACTTCTCTCTTGTGTGCCCTGGTCAGTGAGCCTGGCTCCACTCTGGGCTCTCTTTCTGCTGACTAGAGCTTCAGCCTGGCTCCTCTCCGGGCTCTCCTTCAGCAGGTGTCTGTTCAGCTGCCTATAACCTCCTCTAAGCTTTCCTTAGACTAGGCTCTGACCCTCCCCAGTTCACACGCTTGGGTCCTGCTTGTCATGGAAATGGCCCCTTGACAGACCTTCCCCTGCACAGGATGACATCCGTGTTTCTGCTCACCTCCCTTTCCTTGGTCACATTACTGAAGTGAACTTCCCTTGGCTTCCCTCTGTGTCTGTGTAGAAACAGTACAGGCACTGCTTCTCATATCTGCAGCATTTACAAGAAGCCTTTATGTAAGTTTCAACAAATTGAGGGGGAAAGTTCATCACTTAGTTTCACGCTTTCCCAATCCTGTGTGTTATGGTGGTTTTGTTGAGTGTGTTATATCAATAATTTTATAATGCCATAGGAATGATAACTGAACACCATGGCTTTTCTGTCCTTTATTTCTCAGGCATGGTTACATGCAGCCCAGAAATCTCAGTTTTGGATGTCTATTGCTGTGATAAAACACAAAGCAGCTTGGGAAGGGAAGGGTATATTTGACTTCCGGGTCCATCTGATGTAGGATTCCCCTCTGCATGCTGTAAATATGTTTTATTACCATTGGTTGATGAAGAAAGCTTTTTCTGTCAATGGCTTAACAGGGCAAAGTCAGGCAGAAAACCTGAACAGAGCTATATAGACAGAGTAGAGAGCCTAAGGAGGCAAACATCATGTAGTTTCCCAAGAAGCAAGAGGTAACAAACCACGAGCCTCATGGTAAAATATAAAATAATAGAAATGGGTTAATTTAGGATGCAAGAATTAGTTAATAAGAAGCCCGAGCTTATAGCCAAACAGTGTTGTAATTGACATAGTTTCAGTGTGATTGTTCCACGGTCTGAGTGGCCAGGAAACAAACAAACAGTCTTCACCTACACCTCTTATCAGGGGAGAAGTTAAGGCAGGGATCTGGAGGCAGGAACTGAAACAGAGGCCATGGAGGAATGTCTGCTGCTTCCTGGCCTGCTCAGCCTGCTTCTTATATGCCCAGGACTACCTGCCTGGGGGTGGCACTGCCCCCACAGATTTGCATATAGGCAAGCTGAAGGAGACATTTTCTCCATTGAGGTTTCTCAGTTCCCAATAGTCCTAACATATTACGTTGACAGAATTCTAACCTGGATACGAGGCTAGCTGCAGACTCAGCATGTGGCCTGGAGGAATTTGAATTATGATCCCACTGTCCATCTCTCCTGAGTAGTGGGTTTGTGGTGTATCTCACCATCCCCAGTTCATATGGCTCCAGGGCAGAACCCAGGACACCCATGCACACCAGGCTACAGTTCTAGCTCTCAGTGTTTCAGCTCATTGGTGAATCTAGGAAAAACTGATAAATATCAGGACATACATTTTGTTAGTCAAAGTTCTCTAGAGAAACAGAACTGGTAGAATGGATCGCTATATACTATCTGTCATTGTCTATCTCTCTATCTGTTATCTATTATCTATCAATCATCTATCTATGTATCTATCTATCTATCTATCTATCTATCTACTATCTATCTATCATCTATCCAATTATATCTATCTGTCTATCTATCTGTCTATCTCTATCATCTATCTATCTATCTATCTATCTATCTATCTATCTATCTATCTATCTACCTACCTATCTTTCCATCTATCTGTCTGTCTACCTGTCTGTCTATTTGTCTACCTGTCTATCTGTCTGTCTATCTTTCTATCTATCTATCTATCTATCTATCTATCTATCTATCTATCTATCTATCTATCTAATCTATCTTATCTATCTATCATCTATCTATCTATCTATCTATCTATCTATCTATCTATCTATCTACCTACCTACCTACCTACCTACCTATCTATCTATCTATCTATCTATCTATCTATCTATCTATCTATCTATCTATCTATCTATCTAATCTATCTTATCTATCTATCATCTATCTATCTATCTATCTATCTATCTATCTATC
>JABTXL010002093.1:3308093-3331397 GCA_025134845.1 Neodon shergylaensis
CGTGGTGCAAAAGTGCATGCAGAGGTCAGAAGAGGGCCTTAGCGTGGTGCAGGTGCATGCAGAGGTCTCCGGGAGCTGGAGTCACATGTGGTTGTGAGCAGTTAGCACGCTTAACCACGGAGACATTTCTCCAGACCCTGGGATTATTTTCTAAATTTTATAAACATTAATTTTATTTATTGTTTTTGGATGTCTTCCTTACATTAAATTTGTGCATTGTGTTCATGCAGTGCCCAAGGAGGCCAGAAGAGGGCATCAGAACCCCTGGAACTAGAGTTACGCTAGGATGTTAGCTGTCCTGTGAGTCTGGGAACTGATACCAGATCACCTGAAAGAGTAGCCAGCGCTCTTAACTGCTGAGACAACTTTCCTCCCTTGGAATTATTTTTTAATAGAAAAGAAACACTCACTGTCCATTACGATGTTCTACCAAAGTGTCTTAGTTAATTGAATTGATTCTGATACAGAAACGATCCCATACCAGTTTTAAGGGAGGTTTTTGTTTTTTTTTTTTTAAATTGTTGTTTCTATTTTGTTTCTTGTTGTCTTGAGTATCTATTACACATGTCTGTTAGGTTTGATGTCTTCCCTCTCCCTCTGTAACATAGTACAGCATACTGGATAGAACAGGATTAACATGGACACACATTTACAATTGTCATTGTTTGCAATAAGATTACATGTATCACAGGTTGACTTCAAACTCACTATGTAGCTGAAGATGATGCACTTCTTCTAAAATCTCATCAGAACCTATATAGTTTTGTTATTTATTCCTCTTTTGGTGTGTGTATGTATATATATGTTTGTATGTATGTGTTTGTGTATGTACATGTATATGGAAATCAGAGGTTGATATGTATCTTCCATAACTGACCCCTGCCTTATTTTACTGAGGTAGGTTCTCTCCCTCAACCCAGAGCTGTGGGTTAGCCTAGTGTCTCTAGCCAGTTTGCTCAATGCATCAACCCCCTGTGCCTCCTGAGTTCTGGGGTTGCAGGTGGATCACCAGGACAACCTGGCTTTCCTGTGGTCGCAGAGATCTCCGCTGGGGTCCCAGTGCTTGTAGGACACGCACTTTACCCACCGAATCTTCTCCCCAGCTCCACTGTCTCTCTCTCACTTTTAATTATCTTTAAGAAGGCTCTCCCGTAGCTCCTGACGACTTCCCGGTGGGTGCAGCGTCGTCTGCCCCTCCTGCTTCACCTCTCGAGTGTCTCTTAAAGACGGATGTGGGTTTTTCGCAGATAATGAGTTCCTAGTTTGAAAGTTGGGCATTGCTCATAGTATGAGAATGTTTGCATGTCTGTCTCTCAAAGCTGCCTCTCCTGCTTTCCCACCTGGAGCCAAGGTTAAGAGTCCTGTGTTCATTCAAATGGTGCCCTGCTTATATGCGCAAGTAGAAGGCAGCTTTGATTGTTGTTGTTTTTGAAACAGGGTCCTAGGAGGTAGCTGTGGCTGGTCTTGAACTCATAGAGATCTGCTTTTGTCTGCTTCCCAGGTGCTCACTTTGAACGTTCAATACTGTTTGAGACGTAGTAACTGCTGGAAATTTGTATAAATCAAATTAAATGTTCTGTGGGAGATTTTCACCTTTGACTTTCCCTTACTTTCTTTTTTTTAATTTATTTTTTTAAAAACGATCTTTTCTCATTTTACATACCTATCCCAGTATCCATTCCCTCTCCTCCAACCCACTCCCCCCATCCACTCCTCAAGAGACTCCACGAGGAGTCAAGAAAGTCTGACACCTGACTTTGAGGCAGAGCCGAGGCCCTCCCTATACTTAGGCAGAGCAAGGTATTCCTTCAAGAAGAGGGAGCTCACTGACTCAGAACTGACAGCTGGGGAACCTGCATAGGACCAAACTAGGCCCTCTGAATGTGGGTGACAGTTGTGTGACTTGGCCAGTCTATGGGGCCACTGGCAGTGGGACCAGGGTTTATCCATAGTGCTTGAACTGGGATTTTGGAGCCTTTCCTATTTTCATTCTTAAATCTCAGACATTTGACTTTACCCCCTCTTTTAAGCTGGAATGTCCCTACAACTCCCCATTGTTGTCCGTTTCCATGTTTAAATCACACATGATTGACTTTTTTTTCTACTTTTAACTGGAATTATTCTGTTTTCTCTCCACCTTCGTTCCTGCCTGCTATTAGAGGTCAGTTGTTTTTAATATAATTTGCTAAGGAATAGATGAGTTCTGGAGACAGAAAGGGGTGGGGCCTTTTAAAGGTCAATAGCTCTTTAGGGGCTACTTTCTGAGAGATGAGGAGGACATGCTGTGACTTGAATCCAGGGCCTCACAAGTGCTGAGGACACAGCCTGCAGCTGAGCAACACCCCGACCCCTAAGAGGAGTTTAAATTAGGTCATCGGTATTATTTTAGGTACATACATTCTATGTAAACAAATTAAAATGTTTTCAGTCCTCTTGTTATATCTATCATAGGGGAAGGTGCTATTTTAATCTATTTTGGTGTTAACAGCTCTTTCTGGAGACCCTTGATCATGCATTATTTGGTCACATGGGAAGTGTGCATTTGAAAGAATTAAACTTGAAGGACCAGTGCAGTCTTTTTGCCAACCTTGCACGCTGTGTTGTCTTGATGCAGAAATTCATTGAAAAGGGAAGAAGATGGAATGCTCTTTAGACCTTAGGAATTTTGATGCAGAGATAGTGGAATTGGCAATGGATTCTCTTTGTGTGTGTGTGTTCCCAACTCCCATGAGATCCAGACACACACTGCCTTCTCTTGTGTTTTCATCACTTGCTGGAGAAGTCCTGGGCTATAGCAATCCTCTGTGTGGAAGTGACCACACCTAGCGTCCCAACAGCCCAGAGTCTGAAAAGGATCAGGACGTTGAGGCTATCCTGAGCTACAGGGGGAGACTCCTCATACAAACTACAGTTACTGTGGCTAGATGACATCTGTTTGGAGCTGGCACTCTGCTTTTGGAGTTCCGTTCTACTTGGTACTGGTTCTTGGTTCTGGTTTTGGCACTGGTGTTCTGTTCTGTTTGTTGTTGGCACTGGGATGTTCTGGAATCTTCTGGATTTGGATCTTCCACTTTGTCAGCTGCACGGAACCAATCCTGGTCCAGACACTTCCCTGTCCTTGCATCCTCTGAAAGCAAACTGGCTGGTTCTTCCCCTTTCCTTTTTCATTGGTGACATGGTCCAGAACAAATGTCTCCACCTTCCTTTTCCCAAGCTAGGCAGGTCCCCATGCCTTCCTCTGGGTGTTTTCATTAGTTTGTCTGGCTCTTGAGGGAAGAACTGGGTCTCTTTCCAGTACACCGACATGTCAGCCCAACCGTGCTTTTATTAAATACATTTGTTATTGTTGAAGAATGTCTACTTATAATATGTATATCTAAAAGTATCCATCCCTTTAAACATTTTGTAGCAAGCATTTTGATAAAAAATTTATTCCAAAGATAACATGTATTTTCTTACTTTAAATATGTAACTTTATAAGAATCTCTTTTAGCTTAAATTATAGACAGTTTGATGGGAGAGAGGAATGTTAGTTTGATTCTATCAGTAAGAATCTTAGGGTTTTGGATGTATTTGTATTTTAAGTCCCTAAAGGGACTAATTTTCCTGAGAACTTTGTGTGTTAATCATAAACAGACCCAGTTCAGTAATACTTAAAACCTTTTGGCTGGGACTTTGGTATTAATGTCCTGAACTTTGAGAAAGAGAAACATATTTTTGTGTCTTGGCCAAGAATAACAGGTCTCAATTCAAATAAAAATATTGTATTTGTTATTTCCAAGAGGTTTTTACCCCTGCTGGGTAATGTGTTAAACTCTTTTTGCTAATTGAATTGTCTAATAGCGGAGTAACACTGACAGTCAATATATTTTCTTTTTGTTTTAATATAGTTACTTTTTGAATTGAAGTCCTTGCTTTTAACTTAAGAATGGTGTTAGATAATACTTTACTGTTAATGTGAATTCATTTTGTTACATGTTTAGAATGGTTACATGTGCAGTGTATTAAGACAAACCTGTTTTGTTCTGATGTGCTTTTGTGTGCTTTGAGGGGCTTGCTTTACGATTCATGTGTGGTCACTCAATAGCAAAACTTCACAGCAGTCTCTGTGTGCACACAACCCTTTTCAAAGATTCGAAGAAGCACACACAAATGGCGTGTTACCACGGGGTGTTATTCAAGAGCAAAGTACAGAAACAGGCACACTGCAGGGGAGCATGTGGACCAGAGGGAAGTGTGTTCAGGAGACCCGTTACTTCTTGGGCTTCTTTTAAAAGGCCAGGAAGAAGAAGAGCTGGTTGCTAGGGCACAGTGTGGGTGGTTTCTTGTTTTAATTGACAGTCTGGAATTGTGTAAGCCTTTGTAACTGTGCATCTCCTTTCCCGTGACTCATCTGATTTTAACCGTGTATATGTCTAGTAAGGCCCTGGCATAAGATAGTAAGTTAGAGGTTTTCCTCGAAAACTTCAGCGGACACTGTTTCCCTTCCTGGACATGCACAAAAAAATCAGTCCAGACTAGAAGAGTACAATGTTTCTAGTTGTAGCATAAGTTCTAGCTGTGCTTGGCCACAAAGGGTAGTTACAAGAAGGTTGCTAGGGAGCTATTAGGAGCTGCTTGGGTAGAGTGAGGGTTGCTTTGTTTAGAGAGGCTGAAGAGTAGGTGAAGGGATCTTAGGTTGCTAAGCTATCCCTACAAACTACCTGCCTCCGACTAGCAAGTTGACTCTTGGGCATCCCTTTAGTCGTTCTGATAGTTCATTCCTGGGCTTGTTCCAATATCTGGCAGAAATCCCCTCTGCTTTGCCTCCAGGAGTTCAGCCCTGCCTGTGTTTGGGTTCCCTTGACTAGCTTGTCTCCTTCCATTCCTTCAGGCTCGAGAGAACCCACAATTACTAGGAAGCCACTTAGATTGAACACAGATGAAGGTGAGCGATCCTCCTCAGCTGAGGGATGGGAGATGGTGATCAGCGAGGAGAGCGATGCTTGCCCAAAGCTGCTCTCCATGTCCTGGCTTCCTGTAGAGCCACTCACCATAGGCCAGCCTCTGTGTGCAGTCACTCCCTTCCATGGAGAGCCAGGAGCACCTTCCTTAAGCTCTTCTGATAGTGACAGCACGTTACAGTCTAGGGTGCATCCTCTTCTATATCCCGTGTCTGATCAAAGGACAAAGAAGCCAGCTCTCACACATGCAGAATACATAGCAGTACGGATCACACACTAAAAAGCCTACAACAGAAGCTTTGCCGTCAGAAGAGACTGCTGAGTATAATTGCTTCTTATTCCATCCAATAAGAACTCAAAGGTCCAATTGGAATGGCAAGGAGTTTCTAGGACTGGGATTTTGGGAGAGGATAGCAATGCACACAGCACCAAGCTTTAATGAGACCACCACAGTAATTAAAATAATTAGCATTTATTAAATACTTTTGTCACAATCCTTATAAGGAAAATCCATAACTTTAAAAAAACAAACAACTATATAAGAAATTAATCAATGCCACCAAAGTCATCAGGCTAGGAGACATAATCTCAGCAATGATGCAGGCCAGCAGTCCCCCTAGAGGAGAGGAATGCAAGCAACTTGCTAATAGTGACCAGGGTGTTGCATACCAAGGAGGCATTGGCCACCACAGGAGAAAGTGCTGTTTTGTGAAGAAAAGACTATTTGCTGAAATACTTTTCCCCAGAAAGTTTCAGGACATTAATTTTCATGAAGGGCCCTTTTTTTTTTTTAAATCACACATAGACTCTTTGAAACTTGAGGTCACGTAGCTTCCTTAAGATTCTAGTCAGTAAAGGAGGATGCTGGGACCCAACAATCTAACCTCCTCCCTTCCCCCGCCCCCAGCGAAGGGCTATTATGGAGCAGGATCTGGTGCATGTGACCAATGGCGTGCTTCGGTGCTAATGGCACAGCGTTGGGTCACAGGGGCCGATGAGAGCTGGAAAGCAGGCAGATTGAGTTGAATCTTAGAGCAGGAGAACAGTTTCTTCACACTTAATCTTCTGTGAGGCAGTACGAGAGGCGGCTTTGAAGATTAATCAACTAAGAGTATGTGGAAATGACTTTTTACAGGAGCAGATGGTGGAGTAAGACATTTACATCAGCACGGTGAGAAGAAATAAGGCTAAAATAGGAGCAGGTGCTATGCAAGTGCAAAGATGTGCACACACAGAAGAGCAAAACTGCAGTGTTGGTGACAAAGTAAACGCACAGAGAAAGAAAATCAATTAGAACCACAGAACACATGGGGAAATTGAAAGAAATAAGAGAAGTATAGCAATCGGAATTCCATGCTGAGCAAACGCTGGGAAGTGACTTCCCAGGTGAGGAAGTCACTCCACATCGATGCTGGCGTGTGTTGAGCAGCTCCACAGAAACCGGGTCGTGGAAAACAGATGACACCAACCGTCAACACATCAACAGGGACAGCGGCCGCTCTGAAAGTTGGTTCCTTCATCATTTAGACAGAAATAATTAGGCTTTAGGCAGAAATTTATTATTGTTATTATTATTATTATTATTATTATTATTATTATTATTATTATTTAGAAACCAGGTGTGGCCCCGGGATAACTTTAACTATGAATCTTTCAGTTCCCACTTCCAGGGCATTCGGACTGCACAGGGGCACCCAGTGATACTGATAATTGATCTCACTGCTTTGTACTCCAAATTTTCAGACTGGCCTGAGCTATATATGAGATTCTGTCTTAACAAAAACAGATGAACCTTTACCCCACACACTGCTTTAATTCCAAATACTTCCATTTATAAATGAAAAGACAGAAGTTTAAATAAATTACTCAAAGTACTGATGAAACCCTTGAAACCCTTCACTGAATGGAAGAAGACTTCTGTGTCCACCAGAATGTTCTCCATTGGGAACTAGGAAATGATTATAAAGCCCGTAATCTTTAAAACTCAAGCAATTCTTGTGGTATAGTGGAGCCAGAACTGTCTGTACGGTGTTATAAATTGAAGGGAGCCCCACAGAAACCAAACGGCTTTGTGCAACCGTGTTCTCTAGATACAAAATCAAAGCAAGCATGGGAAACTTGGAGGACTTTGATAGAAGTGTAGAATGGTGGAGAGAAGCAGTGAAGAGCCTGGCCAGAGGCTGCGGAGCAAGAAGAGGAGAGGCAGACTTCCTTACAACCCAGGAGACAGGCGCTCACGCTGCTCCGAGAAGTCACAGTCACCGGCTCCAGAAACAGTGGCATCATTAGGCATTTTAAGCAGAAAGTTCATTTCACTTGTATTTTGAAACCCAAAGTAGTTTGAGTGTAGAGTCTGTCACTGCTCCTGGGAGAACTGGGTTTCAGTCCCAGGATGCTGCTGCTGGACTCAAGCTAGGGTAAGAACTTAAGCAAAAGAAGGATGAGCCTGGATGGCAGATAGGGCAGCCACAGCTAGAGGTTGTGCAAGTATACAAATAAATATAAACCTGCCTGACCTGGAAGAGAGGCAGCCAGAGGTCCACCCTGTCCTCAGCACTCAACCTGCTGCATTCGATTCCCAGACCAGATGAAAATATTCTAAGTAAATATACACAGTTTGCTATTTTGTTTTCTTTCAATTAAATATTCCTTTCCCTCTGATATGGGTGAATAATACCAAGAAAACCATTCTGTTTGGTCTCAGACTCCTTACGTGGGTATCGGAGGGCTGGAACCCTTATTCCTTTGATAGAGGATTTTATAGTATTGCAGAGTTGCCAAACCCTGGGATAAGCAAGTGATACTCTTTTCACTACCCTGGAGAGAGATGACCCAGAAGGGACCGAGTCAAGGCAGACAAGCTTTAGAATAGGCAGAACTTTTGTTGTAAATATTCTAGGGTGCCCCGAGGTTCTGGGATGATGAGGGGCTGCGGGGAGGGCAGCGTTTAGACTGTGAAGTGTAGATACTTGATGTCAGGAGACAGGTTGGTGAAAGACAGGACTGAATCCACTTGGTGTTAAGTATTCCTTTCACCAGTGAGTGTGTTGAAAGGGAATTTGGGAACAGACAAAAAACAGGGCAAAGAGCGAGCAATCAAGGCAGATGAGAGGCCATGCCCCAGTGCAGGCCTAGTGCACGTGTGTGAAGAGAAGCAGTAGCTGGTCCTAGTGGGGGAAGGTCCTTGCCATAAAGCAGCTGGGGGTTTCCAAGGAGACACTGAAAATGGCTCCCAGCAATTCCAGTGGGTCTGGAAGTGATGCTGAGGGTTCTGGAGGCTGGGGGAGAACACGGGGATTCTGAAACTTGGACTGCTAAGAAATAGAGGGTGGTGATTTGTTTCGTTCTTAATGGTAGATAAATGGCCGCCCCAATGCTCACTCGATAGGGCTGTTGGTTCAAATTTTAAATTTAGAACATTGATTACTCACAATAATGGGTCAAATTTCATCATGTTTTATATTTGATTAGTTCCTTCTGGACTCTTTCAAAGCCCCTGCTGTTTTCTCCTGACCTAAGTGGTTTCGTGTTACTAGAATCCATCTTGTCTGTTTCTTCCAACAGATTATTGTGCCTATAGGAAATCACATTGGTCTTGATTTTTATCCTGAGGGACGCTAACACTGCAGTCTGTTCAGGCTAAGAAACTCTGGATGTTTGTTTGCTACAAAATGTGGTAGAGATGGTAGCTCCACTGTGTTCCTTGCCCTGTGTGGTGACTGACAGATGCTTGTCAATCTGCATCTTCCCCTGTATCTTTTTTTTTTTTATCTGTGGCTAGGTAGAACATTAATCTGTGAGCCACAATTTAATTCAAGGAAACTCTTGCAAACATAGACCTATATTCAGGGAACCCAAGGACTAGTCTTCGCTCTTGGGTCATCTGTGTTGCTGTCATAATACCACTCCGGAACTTCCTGTGAGAAAGAAGGGAAAAACTGGACCACAGCTTCCTGGTTCAGTTCCCTTAGGAGTATAAATTTAACAGATTGTTAATATTAGAATACTAGAACTTTGAATGTGTTTTGTGAATTGAAAAACACCACTGTGGTTTTTAAGGTGGTCTGGAAAACTGGAGTAAATTGGTATGTAATTTAAATTGCCGTCTTAAAAGTCAAGTTCTAATAAAGCCCATTTTGATAATGGTAAAACCATGGCCTGTGTGGTCTCCCCCAACCCAGAATTCAGTTCTGCTTTCTTTGTGCCTTTGTGAATCTTGGTGCTCTATTTAGAATTATTTTCAGTTAATCTTAAAAGAATTGCCATTTCTTTCTAATTTGTTAAATGAACAGATTACTATTTTATAGGTATGTACACAACGTTGGTTGAGAATATACATACAGCTGAGTTGATGTGTATTGCTTTTCTTCTCCTTTGTCCTGAAAACCTTTACATTTATTGTCTTTGCATAGTTTGTCATTGACTTTGGCTGTGTTATACAAAAAGTCTGATCTGTTCTTCCTTTTGACTCCTGTGGCTTCCCCATTCCTGTATAGTTTCTTTACATTCTTAGCGTGTGCAGTTGCTGAGAGATGATGTTCCCATCTTTGTGTGGCTCATTTTATCCTGTTCTCTAGGTTTACCCGTGTTGTTGCCAGTGACAGCCAGACTTATGTTACAGATGACCAGGTACATTCTAATGTACTGAATTTTCTGTTTTCACCCCTGGCTGGGCCCTCTTGGGGCTTCCAGAATCTTGAGTGCAAGCTCTGTCTCCCACATGCCGATTCTCTTTGGTTATGTGTTCATCCAGCAATGGGCTTGCCAGACCACCATCTCTGGCTTTTATAATTTTTCAACCTCCTTTTCTGAGTAGATCTCTGGGTCTTCAGGGGTGAGGTTTGATGAAGATACCCCATTGAGAGTTGAGTGATCTGACGTCTCTCTCTGCACATTGTCCACCCATGGTTTTTGGTATTAATTCCTTTATAACACTAAAGAAAAGTTTCTCTGATGAGGGTGGAATAATGCAGTGTCACTAGGAGTTGTTTTATTGCTATGTTCCTTTATCAAAATAATAGTCATAGGTTTTCCTCTAGGGCCCATGACCAACCTGTCTACTCTCAGGTTATTGACCTAATTAATAACGTTCAGCATGGATTCTCTCATGGAGATGGCTTTCAAGCCAAGCAAGACGTGGTTGGTTTCCACCCTAACATCTATGTCACTACTGCACCAATACATCCTGCAGTCAGGTTCCAATGTAGGTTACAGGGTCCATCGCTGGGTGAGATTGATGTTAGTCTGCTAAATGAATTGAAGCTTTTCTGAAAGTGGATTTGACTCTGTGTCTCTGGATTTTCAATTTTAAGTCTAGAAGATAGCATATAGAAACATTGGCCTAAATACATATTAGGAAAGAAATGGCCAAATCAGTTTTTTTTAAATTGTAGTCATAAACCTCTGCCCACCTCTCAGATTCTTTCCTATAAAGAAACAATTTTTTCAAATGATAGGAAATAGAGCCAAAATTACAGATTCCCAGAGAGGAGAAGAAATGTCGGAGGATGCTCAGCTTGCTGGGAGCTGCTAGTGCATCTGCTTCCAAGGACTGCCAGGGAGAAAAGGGTAAGGTTCTGGGGTCAGAAGACAAAGAGTATTGGATATTGTAGAGATTTCTCAAATTACTGGAAACAAGGCAGCTCGGACCCTTGCACAGCTCATCTGTGTAACAGAGCGGGGCTGACTGCACAGGAGCTGTGCAGCTGGGGAAGAAACTGACCTTCTTGTGGGGTACAGTTAGTTAGTTACCCTGGGCTTCCTCTTTTTATCCACGACATGGCTGCATGTGTCCACGCTAGGAGGGGCATCCATATCCTGCCCCCCTTTTGAAAAATAATCATATCGTCTTGTATTCTAAGTGTTTTTCCCTTGTCAAGCACCACAGGACATCTTTTCCTGTTGCTCTCAGCCCAGCTCACGTAGTCTGTTAATCTGGCAAACGATCAGAAATCCACACCCAGAGTAAAGCAATTCTCGTCATTGCTTGTGACCTAACTAAATACTTATGTCAAAGCTTCTAAATGATATCTGCTGTATTTTGTGTTTCTTAATTGTCCTGTATATTTTATTTAATCATTTCCTATTAAAAATTGCAGCGAGGTTCTTTTATGAAGACCTCTCTTCTGGGATATACCAATAAGAAAAAATTATATGTGATACGAGCTAAAGATGTTCGGTCCAGGTAGGGATCGTAAATTTGGACTTAATTGTACCCCCAGGGATAGCCCGAGGAAACCGAAAGCAACAACATAATTGGACCAATTGTGTAATCAAAAGCAAATGAGATGGCTATGAAATAATAAAGTGATTTCCCAGCCTCAGGACTTTTCTGATGTAAGAAATTTTAGGGATAGACAGTTGTGGCGAATTGGACCTTCTGGATGTGTCCTCTTGAACAGTGTTGACACCCAGACCCCAGTTCTTAGTTTGGAAACCCCTCCTCTGGAGCAGACACTATGGGAGCTTCAGTTGAGGGAAGGTGTCAGGGGGCCAACTGTGGGTCCTAGTTAGAGGCGGAAGACATTATTAAATACAGATATGAAGTTATTTTTGCCTTTATTTTATGTTTTTTTTTTTCTGCCAGGGATGGAGCTCAAGGCTAGGAGCAGGCTTAGGGTGGTGCCTAATCGCTGAAATGCAGCCGCAGCTCAATTGTTTTAAAAAGTGTGACCCTTTAATGCCAACACTTTCATTATGTATGGAATGAAAATATCATAAATTGGTGTAATCTTTATTACACCTAAAGAGGTAATATCACAAATTCACTAAGACTCATAAAAAATGTAAATTCAATATCAATGAGATAAAGAGATGGATCTGTAGAGGGAATTATGATCCCTTTCACATGCGTGGTTTTGCAGTCTTGGGGAAATGCCCCAACACCTTCCACAGCGCTCCCTCCCTGCCTGTCTGGTGGTGGAGCCTGGGGTTTCTCATGCTGAACACACAGCGTATGCTGGAGCTGTGAACCCCAAGAGGAAAAGCTTCTTCTAAGCAATTGCCTGGCGTGGTTATAGAGTTCTCAGATTCCCCAGACATCCATGGAATTGGAGCCCACCCCTGACCCTCAGCTATTTGTTTAAATTGCCTCCCATGACTACAAGCTCAAGAACCTAAACAGTTCAGTCCAAAACTGAGGCGAGACCAGTTGTGTCTCATTTCCCAGAATGAGCAAAACACGTTCCCTCTTACTCAGCTTTTTGACTCTATTGGTTCCAACCATGCTAGGGAGAGTCTTCTTTTCCTCAGCTTAATCATTTAAATGCTGATATCTTACTCAGAAACATCTTTATATAATTCATTAAGGAAACATTTGGCCAGCTGAATGGGTAGCCTATAAAACAAGTGTTGAACCAGACAATCCAAACCTCTGTTCTCAGGGTACACAAACATGCAGGAGGCCGGGAGATGAGTGTGGAGAAGTGTGGTTTGCTATGAAGCCGGTAGACACCGGTGGACTTGACCCTTCTAGGAGTGACCTGTCACTGAATAACTAGAAAGGACACTGAAATTCTTACCTGGAGTATTCCCAAAGGCCCGTGTTTCACAGGCTTGGTCCCTGATGCTGTTTTGTGTGGGAGTTAAAAGGGAAACGGGAAGAAGGAAGTATTGGCTACATTTCTATGATGTGGATAATAGGGCCCAGCCCACCCTCTGTTTTCCTTTACCTCATGTGCCGCGCACCGCGCCCCTGTGTCTTGCACTCTGTGCGCTGGCACCCAGTTCGCGAGCTTCGGGCAAGGGGCTGGAGGTTAAAATACACAGACAGAGCGACACGGGTCATCCTTGAATTCCCCAAGAATGCCCCTTTACTGTGTTCAGGGGCAGATTATATAGAGATAGCCACACCCCAGCCAAACCCACCAGAAACCACTCTCCTGCCATCAGGAACTCCTGAAGGTCTCGTGCTCAGAGCAGCTGTAGGCACTCAGATCAGGGGATTACAAGAAAGTCAGGATCTGGGGTCTCACTGCTCCCAACACTCATGGCCACTCTGGGGTGAGCATCCTTACTTCCTGTTCTGTCCCATGCCATGATGTCTCAAAAACCACAGCCACCCTTCCTGCCAAACTGTTCACCACAAGTCCTTCCTCTGTTAGAATGGCTGTCTTGGCTGTTTGCTCACCATGCAGGAAACCTCCCTAATACAAATTCTCATTTATTTGAAAGTCTTTTATAGATGTCCTCCCAGGAAATTAGTCTTAAATATTTAAATGTTTTTATTGATGAATAATCCTTTAACTACTGGAAATATAATGTCTTGTGACTAGCCTGGAGTTTAGCTCAGCAGGAGAGCTTTTGTCAAGTATGTCCAGGCCCTAGGCTTATTCGTCAGCAGTATACAAGGGAAATCCGTCCTTCAGCAAATGACTTGTTGATTGATGATTGCCTATTATAATAAATTAGAAATTACCAAAGTTATAAAATTATCTTAAAAGTTTTATAAAGGTGCTAATAAAATTTTATATTATAGAAAACATGCTTTATTGTTAACCTGAAAACCACAAAGATGTATATGATTTCAAACACTAGATTTGAATGGCAATATATATTGGGAAAGAGAAGCTATGTCTTTTCATGGTAACAATAAAAATGGCATTGTACCAGTATGTCTCCTTCTCGGACAGCTTCATGTGTGTTAGCTGCTGTTACTCCAGTGTGTTCCACAGAGGTTGGAGGGCATTCACTTGTTACAAGTTCATTTTTCATCCTCATGTATCTAGAAGGCAGTTTTAGCTTACTTAGCATCTAATAGTTACAAGGCAATGTTTTCAGAACCTCGTGTTAATTACTCCCTTTAACCTCATACAAGCTCAACGAAGCAATGCTGTTACTCTTTATAAATGAGTGAGTGAGGCACAAGCCTTCCTGCACGCCGAGCGCATGCATATCCACCATATGGACCAGCCATGGCAAGCACAGCAGACTTAATAGTTTATTGTATTTAGCTTGACATTTGTATCATATTCTGGGAATTACGAACCACGTAACCATGGAAGCTTGCTAATATTAAGTTTTTGAAATCACACTTTAAAGTGAAGCCTTCAATTCAATCATTGCTACATTCTGGCGACAAGCAACATAGTTCCTGTTTGATTAGAGATAGTATAGCTCTCTGGGAGCTCTCACTTCTAGCCTTTGTTACATTTAATTCAACTAGAACATTGAGAGGAGGGGCTTGCTCCAGTTTCATTTTCATCTCCTTCATCTCTTTACGAGTTTTCAGTGTAAATCAGTGGGTGCTACTCACTTGTGAAATTATCACACTGTACCGGAGAGTGGTAACTCTGTACATGTTCCAGTGTGTGTCCGAGTGTATGTTTGCAGGAGGATTTTGGTCTAGGACCCAAGCGTGGCTCTTTGTTGGATGACTAACAACTTAAAATAATGAAATGTAGGGCTTCTGGAAGGAAATATTTCTCTTAGTGTTTCCTAACGGTGCCTTCAAAATTAGTAATGACCAGAGCATGCTTGCTGTCAGGACATAACTGTTGGGCTTGCATCTCCCTTAGAAAGCCGGTCGCTTCTTACTGCCCTCCATTCGTGTTCCATTCTTTTCATTTGTAGTTTCTTCGGTTGTCTAATTTATTTGATGAGGACCTGTCTTAGTTCCTTTTTATTGCTGCAATGAAACGTCTTGGCTGAAATTCCTTTTAGAAGGAAGGGTGTTATTGGAACTTATGGGTCACTGGGATAAGAGGCTATCACCAACATGCAGAGAAGTTTGAGGCAGCCAGACAAGTGACTGTAACAGCAAGCTGAGAGCTCACATCATAGGGCACAGGGAGGAAGCCAAGAGCAGGCTGGGAAAGCCCCGAGGGCAGCCTTGCCTGTATTCCACTGCAGATCAGACCTTAGTCTCCTCTTCTTCATCACATGCCTTGACTACAACATTACATTTCCTGGTGCTCTCTTTCTCTTCAGACTGTAAAGTGTGTATTTCTTTCTGCCTCACTTGCTCTTCTGCATTGCAGACCAGCACAAACGTGATTAATAACCACATGGCAGAGTCAATATTTGACTGTCTTGAAATCTCCACCACCAAAGAAATTCCTAGTCCATTACTTTTTAATTCAGCCTCAGGCAAGTTCTTGGGACTAGAGCCGAAAGCAGTCACATTCTTTGTCAAAATATCACATGAACGGTCTCTAGCCCCTTGTAAGTATTGGTCACTGTAAACTCTCATGAGCCTGGACTTATGAAGGAAAAGGAGGAAGAGGAAAGAGGAGGAGGAGGAAGAAGAAGAAGAAACAGCTAGTATGTTGGGGTCTGGCACAGCAATAGCTCCCATCACCACCTCTCCCTCTCTTGTATTAATCTCTGATAATAGCGTTCACTCCACCAATGCCCCTTCCCAGTCAACCTGTGTCTCCTGGTCACTAAGACGGTGCCAGGAACCGTCCTCCCATGCCTTTCTGAGTCTTGATTCTTAACGAAGTTGCCCTCCTGAAAAATTACAGGGCAGCCATGTCTATGTGTGAAAAGAGACTTGTGTAACTATTGTGTATTTTAAAAGCAAATCCTTCAATTATGGGGATACATGTGCTACAAGATATAGTAAAAGTCTCTTGCAAGTTTGCCACGATGCTCCAGAACACTTCCTGAACTACTCCTTCTGGTCATTACTGACTGCTTTCTTAAAGTGAAAGCCCTCAAAGACAAGTTAATAGAAATTCTCACGTTATATAAAAATAAATATTATATGTTCAGAACTTAATTTTTCCATCATAAATTTTATTTTCTCACATGTCTTCCTCCTGACACTAGCCCTTCTTCATGGGTCATGTTTACTCCTTGATGACGGTGGGTCACATCCACAAGTAGGAAATGATGGAAAAGCCTGGTGAAACTGAAGAACTTAAATGCAGTTTTCCAACCTCAATTCCCCAGTAAGACTTGCTCATCACTGTGAGGATTAACCAACATCCGTGGTGTTTGCAGCTCTCCTCGAAGGCTGAGAGAATGGGCTCTCTCTCTTTCCCATGTGGTGATTTCCACAATTTCATCACTGTCAGATCACGGTGGAATTGTTAAAGCTTTATTTCTTGTGGTCAGATTAAGAAGGAGGATTTAGGGCTAAAGATGTGTGCTGTCTTTAGTGTGCATGGCAAGGCCCAGGGTATCGTATCACTGAGGGTGACATTTGGGAGGCTGGAAAAGAAAACAGAAATTTGGAAGTAAATAGGGTAGGGCAGAGGCAGGATTTCCCACGCCGGTGTGTTGTTCACGTCTACCACCATGCAGTTTCATATAGAGTGTGTAGAAAATGTCAGAGACAGCTCAGCCATCCAGAATACACTCCGCCCAGATGACCACTGGCTTGCCATATATGTGGTCTGCAGTCAATCCTGCTCTGTAAAGACACTGTGAGCTGGTTTTTCTAGCTACTGTGGAGGGCTGTGCTGAGGAGGATACGGGGTTGAGAATGACAGCATTAACGAGGCTGCCAAGTACGCAGTACATGCTATCTGTGGTCCTTTTAAGGTTTTTGTTGTATGTTTGTACATGTAGTTTGTGTGTGTGTGTGGTATATGTGTGTATGTGTATGTATGTATTAGTATGTGTGTGTACGTGTGCACATGTGTGTATATGTGTGTGTGTAATTTTGGCGCTGTAATTGAAACATGTTATTAAAATTTGAAGATTTTTGTTTTCGGGAGACGCCCTTATTAGTGTCAATATTTCCTTAAGATTCTTTGTTACCAGTTTAAATATTTTTATTAATTTTTATTTTTATTATGTAGTGTGTATGTATGTGGACACACTTGTGAACATCAGAAGATATTGTGGAGGAGTCTCTCTCCATCACCATGTGGGTTATGGCCGCAAACTCAGCCTGGCAGCCTGTCTTTACCCGCTGGGCCATCTCCCCAGCCTCTATTTCATTTTGTTTTCTTTTTGTTGCTTTAACCTCAGTCTGTAAAATTTCTACTTTTAAAGGTTATTTATTTATTTGAGACATGGTGTGATATATTCTGGGTCAGCTTTAAATTTGCTGTGTGGTGGAGATAAAAGAACTTTAAAGGAAGGAAAATTTGACATTTTGGAATGAAATCCACACTTGAGTAAATAGGGTGTCTGCCGTGTGTATCTTGCTCCCTCCAACAAAACCTTTATGATATTTTTAATATAGATTTCTTTACTATATATGTATGTTTCTGTAAACAGAGACTGCTCATTTGTTTCCTGGCTGCCCAGACCCGAATAATCACACAGAATCTATATTAATTACAGCACTGTTTGACCAATGACTCAGGCATATTCCTAGTTAGCTCTTATATCTTAAATTAACCCATTTCTATTCATCTGTACATCGCCATGAGTCTGTGTCCTACTGTCCATGCTCCATCATCTGTCTCTTTCGCCAGCTACATGGTGTCTCCGTGACACTGCCTACTTTCTATATCTCTGTTTAGATTTCCCACCTGGCTGTATTCTGCCTTGCTATAGAACAAAGCAGCTTTTTTATTAACCACTGATAAAAAAACATATTCATAGCATATAGAGGGAAATCCCACATCATAAAAGTTTTATTTATTTATTTGTTTATTTAAAGAAAGGTTCTCACTCCACAGTCCAGGCTGCCTGGAATTCACTGGGGTCCTTCTACCTCTGCCGTCCAAGTGCTAGGATTACAGGTGTGTGCCACCATGTCCTGTGGTCAAATACTTTTAGGCATTACCTTAATGAAAATTAGGTGCTATTGATAGAAGAAAGTGTGGGAGGTCCTTCTGTCTGTGTGTTGCTTTTATTGGTTAATGAATAAAGAACCGGCTTGGCCTATAGCATGGGAGGAGAAGGGCAGAGTTGGGGAGACACCATGGAGCCGCTGCCAGAGTCAGACACACTGAAAATTTAGCCAGTAAGAAACACCCTCGTGGAAATACACAGATTAATAGAAATGGGCTAAATTAAGATGTAAGAGTTAGCCAATAAGAAGCTAGAGCTAATGGTCCAAGCAGTGTTTTAATTAATACAGTTTCTGTGTAATTATTTTGGGGCTGAGTAGCCGGAAACAAAATAAACAGCCTCCACCAATAAATTGGCGCTCAAGGCCAACAGAAGATATCTTTAGTCATATTAAAAAAATGCACAGTTCCCAACTATCCCCAAGTAATTGTACTTGTCATTAGTGTTCATCAGAAAGCCAGTGGGTCTTATTCTAGTCAGCTATTGACGTTTAACTGTAGGCCACTGCTCACCTTGTTCCAGTACATAGTTTCATTTTTACAGGATCTTACAACTTTGTCCTGTCTGTGGAGAGGGCTTTTGAATTAGATTTTTGTTGTTGTTGTTGTTCTATTTTGTTTTGTGTACTGAAAAATCTTTAGAGAGAGAGAGAGGGAGAGGGAGCACTCCCTCCCCCAGATAATAAAATTAGTAAGTAAGCCATTATGGTAGATGCTAATGACATTCAGAAAACTATTGTGAGAAACCTTTAAAACATATTCCACTAAATTGGAAAATCTAAGCAAAGTGAGGGGATTTTTAGGTGCATATGGCCTACCAAGATGAAATAATTTCTGCTGCCCTCTCCCCCCATCCTCCAGTCAGGGTGGTTGTTGCTCAGTCTGGCTGCAAACCCGCCATCCTTCTGCCTCTCCTTTTGGAATGTTGGTGTGGCAAGCCCCCAGCTCCTGCCTAGTTTCATGTTGTTGTGATTTGGTCTTTCCTACCTTCCAAAACTCTTTTGTAGAAAGCAGTGGCCATGGGGTCACATTGTATCACCTACTTCCTTCTTTTGTATCTTTGGAAGGGTGACATGATCTTATCACTCTGTTGTGAAGTCTGGTCACAGACATTTTCTCTGGTTCTCCTGGGAACTGGCCAGTTTGTCAGGGAGCTGCATACTTCCTTATAGAAGCCCCTTACACAAACACCTTATGGAATATTTGTCACAATTCTCAAAGGACTTGACAGTCATGTCCCTCTGGAGTTATCTATCAAATGTAATAAAAAGTATAGCTTCTTTCATTGTGTCTACATCCAATAAAATATTTTCTCTCAGATGCTGTAGTTTATTAAGTAATATGTCTTTCATTGAGTTGGGCAAATTATCCAATTACTGTCAAAAGTGTGAGAAGGAACACTTAGTAGACATTTTTTGTAGCATAATTATTTAAAAATTTTGATTCTGTTAAGAGTAATAAGGGTATTTGAGAGAACATGTTGTAAATTTGAGTGGTTACCACAGGCTTACCTCGTTCCTCTTTACATTTAAGCACAAAAGTTAGTGATAGGCAGGTAGGAAGTGTGCAGAGAGAAATAAAATTTTAGTGTTTAGTGAAGTGAATTTTTTAAATGATAAATTACTTTTTACCATTGCGGTCTTTTATTTTCAAAACATCTAGTTGCTTGGAATAGTGTGTGTACGAAGACAGGTGGTGATTGAGTCTGTTTGGATGTAGAGAGCACTGTGAAGTAGACAGAGTGCTGTTGTTTCCCTATCCTCTAACAATCTACTTTTTCCGTACACAGCAATGGATGAAGGCAGGATTCAAGTCCTAACTTTTCTAATTACTCTCATTTATCTTGCAGTGGTATCCACCTAACTTTTGGGGCTTCAGACATTTTCTTCTACGAAGATCAAAAGCTGTTTAGTGCTCAAATAGAGGACAGCTGGAACCGTTTTTTAAATCTCTTCACATTTAGATGATATTTACCTAGACAGTGTTAGTTTTTTTTACTGCATGGCTCGCTTGAGTGCTTCTCACCCAAAGGTGAAGGGTGTAGCCGTGCTCTGAGGCACTAACCCCAAGGTTGGCCTTTGTGTTGCTAGCTTAACAAGAGCGTCAGAACACCGATGTTTCACAAGAAGCTGGGCAAGGGAGCTGCACAGAGTGCTTTCCATTCTGTGTGAACTGACCTCAAATGTCTCGCTCTGCTGTGTGTATCAAACGGTCACTGTTTTCCCTGTTCAAAGACAGGCTGGTTAAATACAACCTAAACAAATAAACAAACAAAGGTTTATTTATATGAATAAAGATTCTAGAACCTGGCATAATTCCAGAGGAAGTATTCAGAATGCTGAATGAGTTATTTTCATAACTATAAAGAAAGGAGATAAAATATAGAGATTGCAACTCTGGGTTTTGCCCAAGTTATTTTTTATTTTAAAATATTTATTTTTATGTATAAGTACTCTGCATTGTAGAAGAGAACAGCAGATTCCATTACAGATGGTTGTGAGCCACCAAGTGGATGCTGAAAATTGAACTCATGGCCTCTGGAAGAGCAGCTGGTGCTCTTAACCACTGAGCCGTCTTTCCAGCCCTGTTTATGGCGGGTTACCATTTCTCTTTCCTTGAGACTGCTTTCCAGATATCTTCAGCCTTCTGCTCCAGGGTGAACGCGAGCTGCTCCTTTACCTCCATCTGAGACTCCATAGGAGTTCCTTGCTTTGTTTGAGTTTCTGGATTTTGCTAGGGTGCAGTCCTAAAGAAGACTGTGCATGTCTGAAAATGTACTCTTTACACATGCTCACTTGACTCTCACGCTTTTATTAGTATGTTCTCTGTAATGCTCTCTTGACTTAGTTAAGTGTCTACTGATGTGGAGAAACACCGTGACCAAACAGCACAGTTGAGGAGGAAAGGGTTTCTTTGACTTACACTTCCACATTGCCGTTCATCACTGGAGGAAGTCAGGACAGGAACCTGGAGGCAGGAACTGATGCTGAGACCATGGAAGGTGATGCTTACTGGCCTGCTCAGCCTGCTTTCTTATAGAACCCAGGACCACCAGCCCAGGGGTGGCATCACCCACATTGATCACCAGTTGAGATAGTGCCTTGCAGCTGGGTCTCAGGGAGGCATTCCTTCAAGTGAGGCCCCTTCATCTTCGATGACTCTGGCTTGCGTCAAGCTGACACACAAAACCAACCTGTACAGGTAATGTGTGACCTAAGGACACTTTGGTTCTAATGGGTTCCTGGGGTCCTCCACTCTGTACGGATTTGTTTCGAGGATATTTGCACAGTACAGAGCACTGATCATAGGCACAGTGTCTCATTCTGCAGCTGCGGCAATCTTTCCTTTTGTCCTTAGTTCTCTGCTTGCCAGGTCCCCCTCTGCTTGCTGTCTTGCTGGATGGGAGCTCTGTGTGGAAGGAGCAAACTGGCTTTGGTGTTGTGATTGGTTTAGGTCTGTCTTCCCCTAGCCCTGCATCTTCTGCAGAGTCCGTAAAGGTATTACAGGCTCACCCACAAACTCTGGAGGAGCTAAGATCACAGAAGCCACATTTGCTAAGACATGGCATGTCATAACTGCATATATTCATGATGTCATCACAGTTGTTGGCATTTGCATTCTGGATATTTCCTTATCTGGTAATTCACAGTGTTTTCTTCTCCCACCAGGTGTTGTATGTGTGCATATATATGTTTGATTTTTGTCATCTCAGAGGCATTTCACAATGAAAATCCCGTGTGTTCAGCAAAGCACAATAAACATCAGGTGTTATACAAGTTTCTCAAGTGTGGAATTTTCATGTAATTGAATGGGCAGTATGTTTATATTAAGCTATTTTGCAAAGCATGCAGAATCTAAAAGGAGAGTAGGCAAGTTTACCATTACTGTATAAGATACATTATATTAGGGACTGGAACGATTGTTCAATGGTTAAAAGCACTTGCTCCCCTTGCAGGGTACCTGGGTTCAGTTCCCAGCATCCTTATGGATGCTCACAACCACCTGTAACATTAATTCCAGAACAACAAATGCCTTCTTCTGGCCTCTACGGACTCCTCCACACATATGGTACACACAAACTCATGCGAGCACACACTCATACACATAAATACAATTTTAAGTGTGTTCTATTGATATATAATCACCTTAAAATATTTGTCAAGGTGTATTTCCTTTGTCAAATTCTTGGATTTGGGGTTTTTTTTAAGATTCATTTTTGTTATTTTATATATTTGCCTGTGTTGGAGTGTACATGAGTGTGGGTGCCCAATGTGGCCAGAGGCTTCAGATCTCCCGTAGCTGGAATTACATATGATTGTCTAGCCATGAGATGTGTGTGCTGAGAGCCAAACTCAGATCCGCTGAACAAGCTGTGCATGTACGTCACCATCTCGCCATCCCCAGTACTTGCTTTTGATGACATATGTAAGTTGCCAAGTTTTGCAGACACAGTGTTCCAATGCCTTGCTTCACCAGGGCATGGGCTGTCTTAGTCTCCTCCATTCCAGAAAGCAGCATGTCTTTCTCGTCCCCGTTTTGCAGAAGGCATAGAGACAAAGAAAGTAGTCACCAGACCTCCCTCAGCATCACCCTCAGGTGCTTTAACCCCTCACCTGAGCTTTTAACTTCTGTGTTCTTAAATAACAAAGAGGGCTGGAGACTTCTCTGTGTCTGACCTGGGCAGTCCTTACTGGCATCTAGCTTAAATTAATGCCGCCATCCTTAAATACTGATTGTATGATAGCAGGGCTTATTTTTATTACGGTTACAGCGGGATGCAGTATTTAGTTTTGCTGGCAGTAACTGTGTGTACAAGCTTTTAAAAGACAAAATAAACGGTGTAGGAACTGATGCTGACCCATGCAAAAAGTTAGAGATGCTAATCCGTGGTTCCCTCGGCAACTGCGTGCGGTCTCATGAAAGGAAGTATTGTGGCCTAAACTGACCACCGTACCCAGATCTCTAGAGTCTTTTCCATGCTTGAGAGCCTGGGGTACCTACTCTAGGGAAATAGTCTGCAAATTGCCTCTTCCTGGTGTGTCTCTGTATTCAGGGCATCATTTATGTGGCAGTGTTCCTGGTGCCACATAATTTCAGCAGGGGATGCGTGACATTTCGGTGGGACTTAAATTATTTATATATCTTAAAACAAAATGTCTTAAACCTGTACAATCTTTTTTTTTTTTGCCTTACATCTGGCTTATAAACGATCCTGCCATCTCTCCACCCCCAACTCCCAACGGAGAAGCATCATTTAGGGCGTGCGTGTTTACATTCAAAGTGCTGTTCTTAGGCAGGTTCAAGATGCTGTTAACCTTTGAGATGTATTATGTGCCGGTGCTTAAGAGAGATAGATGGCTAAGAAGTGTGTATTAGAGCCTCTCGAAGCACCGGAGCATCAATCTTCAAGAACTCAGCTCCTCAGCATAGGGCATGCAGGATCCGTGGGCACGTCTGCCCCTCCCAGGTCGCGTGCCACAGCTAGAACCCTGCCTTCTTAGGAAAGAACAGGAAGGGCTGAAGTGATCTGCCTTTCTCTAACCTGCCTTGAGCAGTGCTCTGTGCGGTTTGTCCTGTTACCATTTTGTTAACTGGTCTCTCTCTCTCTCTCTCTCTCTCTCTCTCTCTCCTCTCTCCTCTCTCCTCTCTCCTCTCTCCTCTCTCCTCTC